>JAQMRL010000002.1:27186081-27786081 GCA_035578175.1 Catonia carolina | reverse complement strand
AACACTACAGGACTTGACTCGAACATTTTCATCAAAGTCTGTAAACCGGAAGTGTAGTTTATTCGTGTAATTTTTCACCTTTTTACGATTTTCTAAAAAACGGCTCCTACGTTTTTTTAAGTCGCCTAATTTACTACACGTTTTATGCTCTACAAGATTGGAAGCACCAGACTGGAAGACTGGTAAGCGCCTTCTCAGCTGAAATTATTGGTGAGCTGTGCTCTCGTGGTAAAAATTGTTTTTTTTTTTAAAGATTGTGGCCTTAATATGCATTTTACGACAAAGTTATAGAAAATCAAAATATCTAGTAGTTTGAAAAAGAAAAATCGTATCTTTAATTATTTACGTGACATATAACTTAATAATTTCTTCTATGTACGTTGAATAATGTTTTCCATAATTAGACAAATATTATTATTAGACTAAGTAATAATTTTGTTATTTTACAATTTATTATTTACAATATTTGATGAAAGATCTTAAAAATTAAAAGGAATAAATAACAAGTGTTCCAAAAGTGACATAAATATTCGGAAATACAGACAAGAGTAGTAGGACTACATTCATTTATTGCGGATGCCACATGATCGAACACCCAAACTTACTAACCAATTAACCACCACGGTATTGAACAAACTGGGAAGAGATGGATTTTCCAACTTTTTTAAGAAATAGCAAAAAGAAGTTTAAAGTTAGCTCAGGCCAGGAGGCATAATCCGTTTTGTTTAATTTGATGATGTTACCTGATGTTTTTTTATAACGACTAAGATCCATACTAGAACAAAACGTTATTGAGAGTCGTTGTTCAATTCTCGTCTATTTAAATTAAAAATACAACAAAAATAATACCTAAATTTGATGGTTGTCAATAGTTCACAGATCCCGATTAAAAGTAAAGTTATAAAAATATAAATGTATAGGTGCTTAGAATATTAACAGGACTTTCATTTATTATTTACTATTAAATAATAAATGCCGGCCGCATTAGCATAGTTGGTAACGTGCTCGCCTCTCATCATGCGGTTGTGGGTTCGAGTCCCACTCAGGCACGGCATATTTTCATACGTTACAAATAATCATTTCATCCTCCATTGTTTACGGTTACATCCCAACGTTGTCGCTAATGACCGTTGCAGTTGATGCGACGTTAAATAAATAAAAAAATAATATTTAAATAATTTACTATAAACAACAACCCCGCTAATCATAAATTCCGGATATGCCAAACTGATTTCTAATTTTTAACATGCTTTTTACGTAAACAACGTGTATTAAAATAATAAAAAAATAGTAATTTTATAATTTAAAATATTTTTAATAGGCTTCTAAATATAAAAATTAAAACATTGATAAGCAGTATAGTTGATATGTATTTTTCAAAAAGTAATTACCATATAAATCGATTATTGGTACAACATTTTGTAGTTCATTAGCAATGTACAACAAAAATTTGTACATCATCACTACTGCCTGGCTGCATTAAATTGTTTGTAATTGTAATGCCGAAACCTTGATGATGACGCAATATTTCGTCTGGTATAATTACGGAAATTATTTCTTCGTCTGTAAACTAAGGACTTTCATCTTCAGCTGACTGCCACTCGTTCACGTCAACCTCGTCTAAATTTCCACAGCATGTGGAAACAGTTGGTTGTTGTATTCTAACTCGACTTAACACTGTTGACCAAAACCACTCCGATAATGCGTGCGTAATATTAAATTTTGCTATCTTTGGATTATTTTTTATTATGATATTTTCGAATAATCCAAACATTTTGAAATCTGAACAGGTCCCACTCCTAATTAGTTCATATAAGCGGGATTCTTTTATATTTAAAAATACAGTTGGCTAATATTCTTTTGAATGGATTTCCAGTTTGACAATTTCTTCCAAGTTTTTTGGAGTTTCAAACATTTTATATGATGAATTGATCTTCATTTTACATTGTAAATAAATTAAAAATATTTTGAATATTTATTTCAAAACTTAAGGTTAGATAATTCGTAAATTATTCAAGTTGATGGGATGAGTTTAGTTTTAGGTTTTCTTAAAAACCGCAATGCGTCAGTTGTTTACTCTTTAACTCTTATTCTACGTCGGCTGATTATTCCTTGTGATTGAACGCCATTTCAGTTATTTTTTAACCCTTCCTCATATCTTTGTACCTCATTTTTTACTGCATATAGAATTATTTTTTTACCTTGTTTTCTTTACCTGTTACCATCTTTAAATCTTTGAATTATTTCTAAAACAATCAAATCAATCAACGAAAAATTCAAACCAGTTGTATACGTAACACTTTAAAACATTATCTTTTCGTTAGATCACATAAAACCTATCTTGACAATTAATTACAACTATATATCTCGAGAATTCATTAATTAATCTTTTATAATGAAAATTATTGCATGTTACAATATTTTTCATGATATATAGTGAGTCGATGAAAACGCTTTTTGAATTATTGGTTTCTCGGAGTAGGTAGTCGGACGTGATTAAGTTTTTGTCCTTTGGGTATTGCAGGTTTTTATTATATTTTTTTATATATTTTAATTACTCTATTTCGTTCTATTCTATTAATTTGTGTTCTTTCGATTGTTCTTCAGACTGTTCAAGTAAAGTTTATGAGTTTACGGTTCTTTTAAAATTTCGGCTCATTTATTCTTAATTATTTCCTATTATTCTGGAAATTGGACGACTGATTTAAATAAAAGAACCGAAATCTCAATTGAATCAATTCACTTTATGTTTTTTACAACTTGAGGTAAATGTGATTAGGTGTATTATTCCGTAAAACCAGATTGGTATTTAACGTGTAGTGAGTGATCAGATCTCCGTATACAGGTGTAAAGGTACAATAATTTGTTTTGTAAGTAATATTAATAAATTATTTTAATTTTAAATGGCCACCTTTCTTTTTAGTGCAGTTTATAAGTTTTTACTAACTTTAGTAATAAATTTAGTCTGCTATTAAGTTAAATAATTTAATACTAATTTACTAGTAGTATAAAAGTAATAATTTATTGCAATTTAATAATTCATTAACAAATAGTCTTTATAAGTTTAAAGATAATGTTCATTTATTAATACCCTGGCCCCGAAAGAAACTGAAATAAGTGTTACAATATATTATAATTTATCAATCATTATTCATTAGGAATTAAAATTTGAACTAAATAGTACACTTTTAAATTAAATTTAGATCGATGTTTTTTTGACGTTAGATAACGCGTATGCTCAGTTTCATAGCTGCATATTTTCTAATGATATAGAAAATTAATCAGATCTGAAACCGCCCTCTCGCATCTAAATTACACCCTGAAAATGAAGCTCCTCAAATTCAAAAGGTTTACAAAGTCAGTAAATTTTGTATTTAGTCATATTTTTTTAATATAACAAAATATAAATTGAATTTCTTTTACGACTGAGTTATACTTCCCAGTATTTCTGTTTCATTATTTTCCACAAATATATTTGTTATAAAGGAGAAACTTCATGTTTTTATTATTAAATAACTCAAAAAAAAGCAGTAAAGACAAAATTTATTTAGAGAGAGTACTTTTTTATATGATTGAATTATATTCTGCCAGGAATGTGATTACTTTCTTATCATAAACTATATTGACATTTAATCAATAGTACTTTTGCAGAGCGTACTTTTAAATAAAAATTTCACGTGGACTGTAGCGGAAAATTGACAACCTATTCACTCTCCTTAATCAATATTTTCACATAATTTTATATTATCGTAAATGACATTTAATTTGCTGACTTACTTTATTGCATTAATTTTATATTCATGATTTTAATATCTTGTCGACAGGACGAGAAAGAATTATTTCTAATTTTTAACCAAATCCGTGAATGTGCTCTTGGAGAAAGTTTACAATGCATTAGAAGAAAATGTTTACTGAATTCTGTTTGTTAAAATTTTTTAATAAAACAAGAGATTTTTTGGTAGTATTACTAAATACAGGTGCAGAGAGCACTTTTCATGCTGAACAAACTCTGAAAGAATATAAGTTGACAGTTTCGACGAAGAAGACAAAGGTAATGATATTTAGGGAGAAGGAGCCAGTCAGAAGTAAAATTGTTATAGATAATAATATTTTGGAACAGATCTCCCACTTTCAGTATCTAGGTTGCAACATTACATACCAACAGAACAAAGATGCTTACAATAAGATGCACCGATTTCAGCAAATATGCGGAACTATCCACCGCACTTTAAAAAATAGCAGCACCAGCAAAAACACGAGGTTGAAATTTTATAAAACATTAGCAGTGCCAACTCTACTCTATGGCAGTGAAAGTTGGGTGCTATCAAAGCGAGAGGAGAGTAGATTGCAAGCATCTGAAATGAAATTTTTTTGATATACATATAGGTGTAGTAGAAAAGATCATAACAGGAATACCGAGATAAGGAAAGAACTCAACATCTTCTCTATAAACAAGGTATCCCAGAACAGAATGCATTGGTTAGAGCATGTAAACAGAATGCGGGAGGATAGGCTATCTACGCAGACACTGGGCTTTGGAACAGGCAGAGATGCCTAATCCTTGAAAGACAGAAGAAGAAGAAGACTAAATACTAATGTTTGTCCTATTTTCCTCTTCTTCTTCTTCTTATCCTCTTCCTCCTCATCCCATCCTCATCCTCGTCTCTTCTTCTTCTTTGTCTTCGTTTTTGTCTTCTTCTATTTCTTGTTGTTACCTTCTTCTATTTCTCATTCACCTTCTCTTTTCCTTCCTCTTTCTGAAGTGTCAAATCAACTGAGGTGTCGAATTTATGCCTCTTGTGACACTGACAGTGAACATTATAATTAAAGGATAATATATTAAACTGGTATGATAGTAATAATAATATCAAGTATTAATGTTACAATAACAGTACACATTTTAAATTTTCAATTGTAGTAACGCGGTGTAGTAATTGATTCGTTATGTATGTAAAATCCTTAGGAACTCTTCTTTCAACCCTGAAATCTGAATCTTCAGAATTGCAGCCACAATAAAATTTGACACTAACAACAGTAACCTCTTAACAATTCCCAGTTCAAATAACATTATTTTTTTCTTCTATGAAACACGTATTTTCAAGTCTGCATTTGTAAAATTGTGACCAACATCTTCAGTGGAAGCTTGCTAACGATATCTCGTTTTTACAAAACTACTCGTTACTCACTTTGGCTTTTTTACACAGCGCATACTTTGTTAGATTTTTTATTTTCATACAAAGGTCTCTTGTTAACACAACGGTGAACTTGATTGTTACCAAAGTTCTGAGTTCAAACTCTACGTTCATACAACGCGTTACTTTTGGTGATTCCTTGAAATTGCAGTATAATTAGGTTCAAAAGCTAATAAGCCTAATTAAGTTATAATTGAAAACTATTTTTGTGTATTGGTACAGTTGGATCCCTCGTACCTTACCCTTCCTTCATTAAACATAATATTATGACAATGTGATGTAGACTCACAACGATCTTACAGAATAACAGTGAAAAAAATACAGCAAGAAGAGAATGCCGGTACACTCCACAAAAATTGAGTGTAAATAAACTTGTGAAAATGACTGAAACTATTGAACTAAGGGAAACTGAAAAGGTTAGGAGGAAAATCCCACCCGAGATAATGGAACCAAATGTATAAGTTACTAGGAGAATAAGAAGTATAGCGGCAGAACCAACGACCGACAGACAAACAGAAAATTAAAATTAAAATTCTACCAATACAATATATCACCGAATCCTCGTTCGTTCAAGATCTGGGTATAATAAATAACAAACAGACTTTCGTTATTGACACGACGAATAATTGCAATTAATTACTAAGTACAATTACATTACTTTAATGAAATTAATTACCGAACAAACATAAAGCTTTAACTAAATTCGTCTACAAACCCATCGGGTTGGACTAGCGGTAGTTCGCCGCCAAAGTCAGCTGTTTTTTCGGAGATAAAAGTTCCGTAGTTCAAATCCTAGTAATACACCTGAAAATACCAACGGTTCGAGACATTGTAAACGCAACATACAACTCATTACACACAAACACAATTGACCACATAAATCTAAAAGTCCAATCTCTTTCAACTAACGATCTCCTTGTTAACAGGCGACTGAAACGAAGGTGAAATGGGGATCTTCTCCGACCACCATAAAAAAGCATTTCACTTTAACTTGTCATGGGTGTTTCATTTCATAAAAAACGAAAATCATTTCATAAGAAAAAAATCATCCATCATAGTTTATAAATCATTATCATTCAAAATATTGGCACCACATTCATTGTAAATTTTCACGCCAAAATCGGTCACTGGATCGATTCACATTCACGTCACATACAGCCATTCCTCATCATTCCATCTCATTTACTAGTTTTGCTTTAAAAAATTGTACAGTTGTAAATAAAAATAAAGTTGAAGCCGAAAAAAATTCCTAGTAAAAGTAGTTACTTTTAAATGGGTTTGAATGCTAGACAGTAATTATCCGGTGTACTTTGATGGTTGGGGCTCAATTAACCATACTCGCTCAGATATTAACGGCCCAAGTTTGTACAAGACTATGCTTCATTCACACGTCGTACAATATGTATATCTCCCTCCCCTCTTTGGGTCATGAGGTTGCTTATCGTTCTTAAATTGAAAAGATTAAATCATACAAATGTTAGGGATTAAAATAAAATTGGCTGAGTTGAAAAAGTAATTATCCCATATTTTTAGAATGCTTCTATGGAGTGCTACCGCAGAACAGTGGACGGAATGAAGAAATAAAGAAGATAAGGCTGAGATTAAAGAACGCTGAGAATATCATCTGTACAAAACAAATCTTCCAGAAAAATTTAAAGAAACAACACTCCATGGGTTATTTCACGGTCCTTAACTAAGAAAGTAAATATAGACAAGGTACAAGGTTTAAAGTCTAGAGTATAAGGTACTCTAGAATCTAGGGTACAAGTCCCCTAAATGAAAGGGGCCTCGGTACAATCAAATGAGGTAAGAGGGTAAGGGGTTAGCAGATAGATGTCTATTGTAAAATTATTAAAACGAAAAATTATTCCTTAAATTTTTAGATTATATTGTAAGTTCTTAAAACTTAGTACTGTTCAGAGTGAATAATGCCTTCAATTCTGCAATTAGGCCTACATGTACCATCCTTTTTAACTAAGGAAAAATGTTTCAGTTGTATAAGTTAGCGTTGTACGAATTCGAAAATGTTTGTAATAAATATTTAATGAACTAAATTTTTGTACCTGTAAGAGAAAAAATTAGTTTGAAATTTTTAAGATAATATTTTGTACACGCAAAACATTTAAATTAATCGGATGAGTATTTATTAATTGTTGATGCGTTTACATATTTAGTTAATTCGCTTAGCTTTCAATAATATACCTGTTTTACATATCTGATGAAAGAAATTATTCATTAAAATTTACTGCGTATGATGAATGATAAAGAAAAATAACGGCTACTCAAGTGAAAGGCTGGCTCATCAAGTCCAGTTGAGTCCTAGTTCCACTCAACAGAAGCTCTTATAGACTGTACAAGAAGCCTGTGCAATATCAGCAGAATAAAAAGAAATTGTCATAAAAAATACAGATTTTCTGTTCTTTTTATTCACTTTTTTGATATGTATTTATAGTATATTTTCTTAATTATATCTATCATTACTATAGTTGTTATCTTAAAGAAAACTTTTACAAGTATTTAAATTTTACACAGCTCAAAGAGAATCAACTCACACTGCCGTATCTATACTGGTTGAGTGGGGCTACCAACTCCGTGTCACAAAATAAAATTTCCATTTCTTAGAAAAAATTACCAGTTATTATGAATTGGGTAACAGGACTAAAAAATAACTTTGTACTTGTAATTCTTGTAATTCCCGCGCAAAAGCTCGTCCTATGCGTGAAGCAGTATATATTTTAATGTATTGTATTGTATTGTATATTATAAATTAATAAAATAAAATTAAATTTAAATTAAAAAAAATTCTGATATGATCTATTGAAATAGTTTCTGAAAAAATTACATGATTATTTTTAATCATTAGTTTAGGATAATTAGTACCTATAACTGCATTTGATCTTAAGATCTAAAATGCGTCTGAAATACAGAATTTCAGGTAAACTATTTTATTACGACTCTAACCGAAAAAATAAAATTAATACAAATTAGAAATATTTTCAGTTTAATAAAAACGCATCACTTAACTTAATATTATTTACAATCAGTACTTAGTTTATTTCATAACAGTTTCTACTTCTAACGAAAATTTATTTTTATATTTTACGTTGACGTTACATAATAATAAAGTTGGTTCACTTCAGAACAAGTTGAAAATCTAAATTTGAATAAATAACTCTCTAAATCAGAAACTTCAAATCGTTTTTGAGTAACTTGCAGCTGTTTGAAGGCCCGCTTCTACTAAAAACTAAATTCTTTTTCAAAAAATTGCTAAAAAGAATTTTATTTTCCCAAACTCACAGAAGCTCCTTTCCGAGAGCTTCCATTCTATTCCACTTTTTTTACTCACCTATAAACTAAAACCTAGCATTGTAATGTGTGGTATAGTACAAAATGTATTCCAAATTGTTAACGGGAAACTAACCAGAAGTCATTTTTTGCAGAGTTTGAACGAACGCTAAGCTTACGTCACGCTGATAACAAAGTATGTGGTAAATTCTTCCAATTTTCACATGTTCGTGATGAACGTGTTTTTAAGATGTATCATCTGGCATTCGTATATCGTCTAATGATAGTATAGTCCTGTTTTTGTTTGATATCCGACAGATAGAGATTCTTTAAGTGCGTCTCAAAATAAATGTAAAATTAGATAGTTTTTACTTTTTCTTGTATGTATTTCTTTGAACAGTATGTATATTTCATGAATTGCCACATTTTCCAAATAATTTAACCATATTTAAATACATCTTTAGTCACAGTTATAAAGTTACAATAGTATTCGAAGACTTATACTTTTTTTGAAACAAATGAAAAAATTATATCACATAATGCACTAGTAAAGGTAGTTACTTTTATACGGATTTGAATACTAGACAGTGGTTACCGGTGTACTGTGATGGTTGGGGTTCAGTTAACCATACTCTCTCAGAAGTGGTCGACCTGGGTTTGTACAAGACTACACCTCATTTACACGTCACACACATCATCCTCATCTCATTGGGTCATGGGGTTGCTTATTGTTCTGAATTGAACAGATTGCAACGTACACATATTAGGAATTAAAAAAAAACATATTGTTAATTATTTCTGTACTTAGTTACTACAGAAGATAACAACACTAATGCAGTTTTGTTATTCAGATATTGTCAACAATTTGTCAGGTTGACTGCAATGAGATATATTTATTTTTATCATTTAATTTCCAACTTGGATCTTTTTGTGATATTTAGTAATCAATTTTAATCATAATAATAATACTATAACCATCAATTTGAATAAAGAGGATGTTACCATAAATTTAGATTATTTAAATTTAAATTTATTTCCCAAAGCTGGTATTTCGCGGAGTAGTCAAGATAGTTTTTTGTAATTCGGACAAATAGAAAGTTCATTTCCAATACAAAAATGTGGTTATGGCAGAATGTTTACCATGTGTATTTTGAAGTTAGTTGCACGTGGGTCGATGGCAAACGGTTTGCAGCTGTTAGGGACGCCGGCGTCGGGGCTGCAACCGCTAGACCTGCGCATCGGAGCGCTTCTTCTCCGCTCCCTGTCTCAGTTATGGCGGAATAGCTGTTGCTTGCGCTTCCTGCAGCCTAGCCGAGTGGAGTTGAACCGATCTACTTGCAGGTACGTGGTACAGTAAGTTTTACATATTAACTTTTGTTTCAAAACGTCTCTGCGCCCCTGATCATTGCGCCCTTTGTTCTCGAACGCTTCACAGCCTTCTTAATCAATCACTCGCAACGCGCGGGAAATACACCATTTTTGAAGTTAGCTTATCGTGTCGTACACAACTTCTTACTTATCTTCGATTAAAGGTAGGATTATTTTGTTGATTTGTAATCGTGAACAACAGTTTATGATAAGTAAATAGTTAAATTGATATTACTTACATTGCTGTATCACTTTTTTAAGTTTTGTTTATTCTTGTAAAGAATACATTTTGAATTCTTTGCACCTTTATGTTTTGTTTTGTTAATATCTTTTCTTAATAATAAACAACTTAATATCAGATGAAATTATTTGATTTCAATGTCGTCATAACGTTTTATTAACTATTTAGGTGTTAAGTTGGAATTTTTACAAACTTTTTCTACTATTATTTGTGCGTTCGTATGGAAAGTTAAATTAGGGTACTTACGTATTTACATTTAAAGTTTGACTTGTCTAGTATTGGTAACAGTCACAAACGTATTAATCTTAGATGAAAAGGGAAATTTTTATTATAATAAAATAACTTTACAGTGCCACCAGAACTAACCTAATACTTTTCTTAACAGGAACTAAAAAAACAAGTAGGTACAACGAATCCGAGTTGATTCACAATTACCGGCTAGGAAGTAAGCATAACGTACTTTACATCCTGATCATTAATCAATGTTTTAGGTATCTAAATGTTTCTGAAAGAGACTTGTAGAAATATCAATGTCCACGATCCTTTACGGCTTTCTTACTCCACTCGGAATGTATAAAATTTCTCCAGAACGTAGATAAAATGTTTTATAATTTATTCTTTCTACAAGTTCAACTATATGTGGACAAATATTACAATAAAATATACCTACACATATAAATTTTGCCAGAAATAGTAGGCTACAGTTTAAAATTGTTTAAATGGTTTACTTTATTTTATCGAATACTGCTAAAAACTTACCAAAGATTAGAATTTGTCATTAATGCTGGGGGTTGTAATATGAGGTTAGAGATTTATGATATTTTTCTTAGTGACTTTGAGTAATTAAAGGATTGTGGATTCATTTATATAGCTGGAAAATCTTTTGGTACACTGAAATACAAAGGATTGTATGCTATACAGATTCGTAATTGGAATGACGGACGATTCTTGCAAACAGATGGAATTATTTTTTTAAAGCTTGATCTACCGTTACGTATATTTTGAGTAATAAAACATATTTATTCTTCCTTATAAAACAATTAGAAAATTTTTGAAGAAAACAAGAAAATAATGGCCGCCTCCTTAGCTCAATAGTTAAATTTATTTACATTTTACAGAAGATAGACATGCGTGGAAACGCGGAGGGTCCGGGTTTCAATTCCCGGTTAGTCTCTGAAAAATATAACACTTTAAAACCCTTTGATTTCTAACCATAACCCACAATAGCCGTTAATAACCACAGCAGTTGAAGCGACTTTAGATACTCTAAAAAATAATAATCATAACTGAAATGTACACTTATTCTTTTTGAACTGCTTAAACAACCACCAAAAATGAACGCGTCATTAAATCGAATTGAGGCGTGAAATAACATGAATTCGAATGGAAACCCCCAGTGGTGTCTGCTTTTAAATGGTTGTTAGCTGGTCACAAGACTAAAGTCGCTTTCATAACCGGCGTTACTTAACAAATTTACGTTTTTTTCTATAACAAACTTCTTAATGTAGTGGTTAACATTTTTCTCTGATTTCTAATTGCTACTCATGATATTTATTGTTTTCTGTTTGAAATCGCGTGAAGGTAAATTATCTGGTAATATTTTGCTGCCAAAAAATTAAGCCTGGGAAATTATTTGATTGATTGGTTACCGATAACTTTGGCTAATGGTACGCATTCCTGTAATCTTAGTGGTATAAATATTAGCAATTTCATTGAAGAATAAATATATTTTAAGGAATTACTTTTGTAGATCTCGACTGTAACAACTCAAAATATACTATACACGCTACACATATAATATTGAAAATTTTCACGATTTTGAGATTACTTGTAAATTGATTTTTGTATATATTAAATACGTAATAGGCTATGCAATTTTTATCCTAAGATATTCATGTTACAGAAGGTTTAATAAGTTTTCGAGCGGAACAATGGCGATAATTAAAATCAATGCTTGTCTTTCAATATTTATAATCCAACTAGTTCCACTGTTTTGAGAACTAGTTTGACTAAACGAAACAATTCCTAGTAATATGGATTACGGTCTCAAGGTAAATATTTTAATTTCGTTAGTGACTACCGTTGAGAAGTTGTTTAGCACGAAACAAATTAATTAGATTCATGGATGAGGTAAATACTTTCTATACTTATAATAATTGGTACTTTCCTAAATGTCTTACTAACTTAGACGACGTAGATACTGATCCACAATAATCAAACATTTCGTACCCCTCTGCGTGTACTGGAATAATTTTAAAGCGATGTTTTACAGAAAGTAACAAAGTAACGCTAGACCAAGAATTCAGTACAAAATATTTCTAATAATAAACTAAAGCCTAACTATCTAAAGTTATAAACTAATAACTAAAATACTAAATAACAACTAATAATAGTACCTAAAGCTATAGAACTAAATGTCTTTAATTTTGGTGTTATATGTATTTGAACTCTGAAATTTTAATACAAACCGATTTTAAAACGGTGTTCATGTAAGATTTAAAAAGTAGCTTAAGAAAGCGTTATTAAATTGTATGTACAAAGTTACATTAACTTTTTAAATATTGTTTCATATTTTGCCGTAATATGCAATGTACAGCTATAATTTTGAACTAACGCGATTACCAGAACCAATGTAGGATTTTCACGAGGCAATTGTAGTTATCGAGAGACGTTTTACAAAAATCATTTGAGTAGTTTAAGAAAAAGTTAGGTTTTTAAATACTCCGCACAATCTTTACAACCTATATTTGTGTACTCTTAATTTTAGGAATACATATTTAATTCCAAGAATCCCTTTAAGGTTGATTTAGAAAAATTACATTTTATAATTTCAGCCCAATATGTGTGTTTTGGCTTTACAACGAATAACACACACGCACGTGTACAGATACAGATTGGTATGTACATGTATTCATACAAAGCGGGCAGTCAGTTAAAAACTACTCTCTACTTACCCTAGCTCAAGTTAATAGCCAAGGAAAGTTTTGTTTTCATGTTAATTCTGTGAAGTCATGTTTTTAACGGAAATACACGTTTTTAGGTTCTCTGAGCCTAAAAACATAAGTTTTTATAGATTGGTTTGTGTGTGTGTGTGTGTGTGTGTGTCTGTGTGTCTGTGTGTGTTTGAGCACAATAACTCAAAAATGGAAAATTTAACTAAGTTATAAATTGGAACTTCATTTTGGTACCATTAGAGGACCCGACACGAACATTTTCATCAAAATTGATCAGCCAAAAGTAGCAGTTTATTAATTTAATTATTCACTTTCTTAATATTTTCTCAAGAAACGGCCCCTAAAATTTTGATTAAAATAAGCCTGAGTTACTACATATTTTATGCTCTACAATATGAGGTAAGCGGCATGATTTCTAAAATTGTTGGGGCTGTGCTCTCGTAGTAACATTTTGGAGTAAATAAACATTTTGAGAACTGCAGTATTGTATTCATAAATTTTAAAGAATTTACAAAAATTAAACATCTAATTCATCAGTAATTTACTAGGTTTTCAACAAAAGTGAAAACTTATTTAAGTCTATGAAAAATCACATTGAAAAATAATTACAACCACAACCTTTGATCAGTGTTTTTCAGTAATATAATGTTCATTTGTATGATGTTTATAATTAACATCGGTCTACCCCGTAAAAATTAAAAAGCTGAATTCAGTAACTTTATGTATCATTGTTTTACTATTTTTTAAACTTTGCTAGCTTTATTTCCAACCAGTCCACGACTTATAAATCCAGTGATAATTTATTGCATGTCATTTACTATAAAAATTGGTCGAGTGGAAAACTCCAGTCATAGGCTTGTCTCAAATAGGGAAGTATTGTTTTAAAAAGTACATTCAGTAGGCAATTTATCAGTGTAAATTATTTAATTTAAACTCTAATATCTCCATTTTATCTTCTATAGACACTTTGTGCTTCAAAATTGACAAATGTGGCAGGCCTTACGTGTATATTTCAAAAAATTATTACATCTGATCATGAAGGTCTTTAATTTACAGATAGATTATTTGTTGATAATTTTTGCATGAATGTTTTTGTTTATATTCCTATATATCTGTATAGGTTTTAATTAACCTATTATTATTTGTTATTTTTATGTTCCAATAAAATTCAGAACTTCGCGATAATAAAAAATATAACATTTTAAGACGATTATTTAGTTCCAGACGTTTGAATTTTATGTAATTGATCCACGTTAGACATTTATTTGTAAGATTTTAAAGACTAAATTAATTTTTAGTAGATGCACAGAATAATACTATTTAGAAATTAAATTTAAATAGATTCATAAAAGGAAATAGGTAAATGAATAAAAATAATTTAACCAATCCCCATCTCAATTGAACATGCTACGATAACCCCGGTAATGAATTAAAACTTTTGTTTAAAGTTGTATCAAATACTCACTATTTTTCATTAAATTACTGAGTTAACTTTTCGATGGAGTTAATAAGTAAAAAATTTTACCTTGATCTCTTAGTATTTTTCCCAAAACGAATTCTTAATTTATATTCAATTTTGTTATTAAAATTTAAAAACAGTTGATTAGAAAATAGATAATTTAGTCATAATACGTAATCATTATTATAGTCATAATAGATCAATTAATCATTATTTAGTTCAATAATGATTTTTAAAGAAATTTCTTGTTTCATTTGCATTCTTCTGGCAACTGAGTCTTATCTGCCACAGGCTTATTCCTAGTTTCAGAGGAATGCATTAAATGCATTTTATCACTATAAACTTTTAAATTTTCCAAAACAACATTAGTTTTCTTCCACTGTAATAAAATCTTTGTGAATTTTAATTGTAATAAATAGGTAGCAAAATGAACGTAATACTTCGAATTACGTAGTACGAAGAGAGTATTGGCTTTATCTTTATCTAGGTAGTAATATAAAATACTGGTTTTATCAGACTAATAGTTACTAAAACAGCCGAAAGACAAAAAATATTACATAACCTCCGTAGTAGTAATATCCAGAATGTGGAAAACAGCTAGCTTCTTCCTCATTATACCTAACTTTATTGTCTACACACCGGGTTAAAAACAACAAATTCCAAATTCAAATGACTTATTTAATTAAATTTTACATTTTTAATGGCTGCAAGTTTAGTTTATAGAAATTTCTCAAAAATACTTTAAGATGAGACGAAATTTTACACAGTTACGGTATATATTTAAACACTTCAGAGACGGTACAAAGAGAAAAACCAAAAAAGCCATACTTTTCTTAAGTCAATACCAATTTCTTATTGACTATTGCCAGTTTACAGAATTTCAGCTTTTTATAAGGGTATAAAAGTATTACACAATAATAATAGCGGTTCAGTGTAATGATTCCCTTTACCTCTTAGGACTAAGTAGTTAAACCTCAGATGCCCTAACTTCTCAATGTATCTTATAACTAAACATGCCGATTTTGAGAACTGTAATTTCGGGATGGTATAGATATAATATGTTAACTTACAATAAATAAATAAACTTTTATTCATCTCTGACTGACCAGATATTCGCTTGGATTGGTCAAAAAAAAACTGTGCAAAAACCTTGATCAGGACTGCCATAGCTTATACATTGAAATAGTACATAGTAAATACATTTAATAATCTGACTAATTTTTAATCACTAATTTTCTTTACGAAATGTTTACTTTCACAAGACATCTTAACTATTTTTTATTAGATTAATTAAAAATTTAGATTAATAAAACATTTAAACAATGGTTAGTTTAAAGAACAAGCTGTAAATTCAAAACTAAAATATAAGAGTATATTAAATAGTACATGTAAACAAAGTGCAATAAAAAATAAATAAACCATCAAAATCCTAACTAATTAAAGTTAATAAATATTTATTTCATGTCAAATTTATGTATACAATGAGAGTTGTTGCTTTACAGTTAACCCCTTTTTACTCTAAATACAAATGTTTTAGATTAGGCGTATCTGTTTAACCTCTAAAGAAATAAATTTCCCAATTTCAGTTCTCTAGAACATGGAAAATTATAGAATCGGTGATGAATAATTAAATGAATGGGTAAGTGAGTGAGTCAGTCAATCAGCAAATGCATTCTTTATCATTTTCAATCAGATGTATATTTTATACATTAATCGATACGTTTAAAATATTTTTGGTTTAATAAATCCTTCTTGATAATGTTCGAATAGTTTTGATTACTTTACGAAGAATTTACTTTACTATTACTCTGTATTAAAAACGGTTTAGAAACTTTAAAAAAATTTGATGTGGCCATATTGTAATTATACAGTGGTTATAGAAAACTGTGTTTTTTATTTATTTATTAACCGCAAAGTTCGTTTTAACACAATTCATGGGAAGACGCGTCCAATTAATCTGCTTGCCGCCAGAGAAATGCTGCTCGCATTCAGAGAGATATCTCAATGAATAAATTTAACACGTCAGTTGTTGCATCCGTCTATTAGCCAATACCGTTTCCCTCTTATCGCGTATTTTCCTTTATTCTATTCACACTTTATTTCTCTCCATTAGCATAATTTAAATAATTTTTACTCTATTTAAATATAAATGAACTCGTTTTCTTTTTTCTGTCAAGGCTGTTATTTGACAGTCGTATTATCATTTCGTTCTCATATTTTACAACATGTTCGGAACTTGTTTTCTCTAATCGCATTCATGAATAACCTTTCATAATGTTTTGTTAACTTCAGTTTCATATAACTTTGTAACCTTCTGTGATTAACCACAACAGTTTTAATAACATGCTATACATGCTAATACTGTAACAGTTTAATACACGCTACGTATAAAAAAAAAAAAAAATCTCTAAGGTATTTTTTTAAAAAAATTCGGTTAGTAAAATATCTCCTTAAAAACTCGTTAACTAGGTTACCTAGAAATTGTAAGCGTAAATTTAATTAACCAAAAAAAAAGATACTTTTGGTTAATAAACTTAAAATGTATTGAAGTAAACATCCTATAATAATTTATTCAACGCAATTGCAATACCTAATTACATTTTTATTGTTTTTTTTTTTTTAATGAAGGTTTGAAAAGTATAAAATTTTATCTTTCAAAAATCTATATTTATTATTAGCTATATATTTGGAGCCTTAATAAATGATTTCGAGATACCGCGTTGGTGAAAAAAGTTTAACAATAAGAAACCTGTACCTAGCCTAATGTTTAACCTCATAGAAACCTATGAGTACGAGACAAGAAATATTTATATGAAAAATTTGTAATTACATTCCTTTTACAGAAATTTCACACTGTTTTTAGAAAATTTATGTCATTTTGTTTTCCGATGAAATTACTATTATACTTTACTTTTGTTTAAGTAATATATTATTGCTTTTTGGTTACTATTAGTACGATTAGAGCTGAATTAAGTAATATCTATAATATTTAAAGTGTTATGGTTTTCTTTAATTTTATTTTCACGTTAAAAAAAGAGAATATTTTTGAAAACTAAAACACAGGATTTTCGGCTAAATACGAAAGAGTATTCTACCACATGAGCAATCTATAATATTAGGTCTGTACGGATTATTAGATGTAGAACCACTTTTGCCTGAGAATAATGTACAGGTATGTAGGCTATTCTATGCAAATTGTAATACCAATAAGTAAATTGAAATATCATGTTTCTCTAAAAGTAGTTATTATTAAATTTAGTTTAGTGTTGAAACAAAATGATTAAATTATAGAATAATATAGATTTTGAGAAAATACGAGTTACTCTGTATTGTTGGTACGATTTGTTTTACCAGTTTTACTTCGATAGGTGTTAAATCAATTTCAGTTGTTTGCGGTTACTATTTGAAACTATTTCAAAATTTAGTTTGATATTTAGTATTGTTTTAATAACTTCTGAATTGTGTTACAAATACAGAATACTATTTAAGTACACAATAACACCGTATCGCAGATACTATTGAATATTATTATAGTTCTGTAATTTGTTATAAATATCCTCGAATAAGTAATAAATATTCTAAAATTAAAGTAAAATCTGTTGAGTTTAATGTAATAAGTTAGTTAATCAAATTACCCCGTATTTGATATGTATAAATAATGTAATTTTAGTAAAATTTAAGGTGGATGTAAATAACTACTATTATATAAAATGATTTGAAAAATTGTATTTATTTTTACTTTCTCTTGTCCTGTATAAATATATAAAAGAATTATTATTTTCTTGTAGATTTTTAGAAATCGAGTTTTACCGAAAGTATACGTTTCCGGCTCCCCTGAATTAAAAAAAAAACGTTTCAGAAATTGGTCTGTGTGTGCGCGCGCGTGTGTGTATGAAAAAATCTGAAGAACGGAATAAAGTTCAATTTTGGAACTTAAGTTAGTTCCTACTATTGGACCCACCACAAAGATTTTCATTAAAATCGGAGGATTGGAAGTTGTAGTTTATTTGTGCATTTTTTCTTAGACGTAGGCTATGTCAAAAAACGTTTATGTCTCAATGTTAGTACGTAAAACGTTATCAATAAAGTAACTTTTTATTGAGTACCGACGCTAAAAACCAAGCTACAGATAGTAATTGTCACTCATACTTACTCATAGCTACTTTTGGTTCATGCTGGAAAAAAAGGATATTAAAATATAATTATAATAAATAAAGAGGATACAAGCTTTGAAAAGCAAACTGTTATGTATAATCACATGTACTCGTATTCCCTACTACGTACGAAATTCTGTCATATGTGATCACAATATGGACTAGGTACACACGACCATTAAAAATAAAAAACCGTACACCAATTTTTATTGAAAATTAAATAATCACAGAAATTCAGGGTACGAATATTGTAACACCCATACTACCTACCACGTTCTACGTAATCTATACATAATCTATACTATATACCATACTATCTATAAAGGTGACAAAAAAATTTTTGTTTTACGTCTGGCTGTTTTGCACATAATCCTAATGCAGCCAATGAAAGAAAGATATGTACAATTATGTGATGAAATTATGCCAAACCTGACTGGGAATCCCTGGACTTCTGGAATAGAATATAACAGGAAATATTATAGGCTACACATACAATATCATAAATAAAGCTATTTGTAATAAGTAATCAGATTTAGTTGCAGTTGTTTTAAATTAATAAAAAATATTTCGTGTTCAGACTTTTCGCTTTGTTGAACAAACTGTTGTTGATCAAGCATCAAAATATAAAACAGCTCAAACAGTAGTGAGAAATTTTGTGTGCTTTACCGTCCATGTAATTTGCATAACTTTATGTTATTAACGTTACATACCACTTCATTCAGTAGTCGTAGTGCACACGCATATCGCAATAAAGAGTTCCGGTTGAAAAATTGAACAAATAACGATGGAAATAAAATTAATATGATACTTAATGATGAAAGAATTGTGCAGTAGCAAACGACGAATGTTTCCATTGATGTAGCGTATGTGGTATATTTAAACATGCAATATCATACAAACCGTCTGCTACGTTAAGTTTGTAGGGAACAGTAATTGAGTATCTCAAAGTTTTTCTAATATGTAAGCAGATTGAAACTCACTGAACTGTACTCCATTTGTACAAGTCGGCTGTACTTGTATTACAGTCTATATTGAATACTTTCTGTTTGAATTTAAGTACAATATTACAATGTAAAAAATATATTAAAATCAATATGCATATTACAAAAAATGGACTCCGTAATACTGTGGAAATATGGTGAATTCATTTTTAAAATTACATATGAATATTTTACATTAATTTACAAAAATGTTTTTTGAATTACAATTATCATTTTTGCTGTAAAAAGTAAAAATCTAAAAACGGTAATTGCTACATTCGCCTCGAGTCAGCTGTTTAACAGCTGATGTACGGAGAAGATTTCATTACTTTTATACGGGTTTGAATACTAGACAGAGGTTACCGGTGTACTTTGATGGTCGGGGTTCAATTAACCATACTCTCTCAGAAATCGTCCACCTGAGACTGAACAAGACTGCACCTCATTTACATCCCATACAAATTATCCTCATCTCATTAAGTCATAGCGTTGCTTATTGTCCTGAATTGAGCAGATTTCAACGTACACACATTCTTCATCGTTAGATTCCTATCCTTTCCTAATGTTGGCGCCCATCATAGCAATTCTCACTTTGTTTGTTGCACTGCGAAATAGCTTCTGAGCTCTTCCCAAAGCAATTTCTCATAATTAGAAGCCAAGACACCCTTCTTCTGCCAGATTCACATATTAGGTTTAAAAAAATTGCTACATAATAAATTTGTAAGTTTAAATTGTAATTTTACTCAATCGTGGTAATTATTCAGAAACTTCGCCTCATTTTGGGCCATATCACGGAAATTTTTGACATTTCTGGAAGCTCTTTTTGCAGCCCACACTCTTAGATTTTTTCACTATAGACTTTTCTCCTTTCTTCTTCCATTTGCCTTTGTTTTTCATAAAAGCACTTGTACTCTTGTGCTCTAGACTTTTCTCGGTTTATTATATATATATATCCTACTGGGTTTTTCCAATTATCTGAATTTACTTTCTTGGTGGTTTTAAACCGACTCTTTAGGTGTACTGCTAAGTGCCTTAAAAATGTCGACGGTTTGCCATCCATTCTACACAGGTATCTGTAGAATTTTAGTGCTCATTTTCATTAACTTTCAGTTTTTTGTTCAGTTCTTTTCTTCCGCTTGCTTGAACATTTCGGCTACAATCTTCAAATCCATTACATTTCGCAAGATTTTTCTTTTAAATATTTCTTCTCTTAAACCAGCCTTTCCGGTGTTTTAAAACTAAAATCCCTCTATAAAAGAGTTTTATACTTCTTTAAACAACGTTAGAGAATGATAATTTTAGGTTTACTTTTAACAATGTACCTAATTATTTAAAACAACCGTAAATAAATGTGTTTTTAAAACCATAATTTATCTTACAAATAGATAAAAAAACAGGATTTACTGATTCAAATAAACATATAATAGATCTAAAATAGTTTTAGTTTTTGTTGTAGTTAGACATCAATTATTACTTGTTTTGTGCATTTATCTAATCAGGCTGCTTCAAAAACTTCCTTAGAATAACTTTTATAATATACTCGTAATATATCTGAACCATTTTTGTAAAATAAATTATGGCTTTGGAGTCATTGGATTAGAGATCTATTTAACTACACTGAAGGTAATAAAAATTCTATTCCTGCAACAGGAGAGATTTTTTGCACGTAAGCAAATATTTTATGAAAATTTAAATCATTTTCTTCTTTTGGCTATGTAAATATTTCAGATATAATGATTAAAATTAATTTTAATTTAAAAAATAATAGACGGTTAAATACTTACATGGTATAAATTTGGATTTAAAAATTTGGATTTTATGTTCTGAAGTTTTGGAAATTGGTCCGTTACTAAATGTAATCAGTATTTCATTATGTATTAATAGAGTAATTTATGTTACAAAAGTTGTTGAAAATCTTGAGCTCTATGAAAGCGTTTCCTTTCAACGCATGATAACATGCTCAACACGTCAAGATTGGGTTTTATATGTTAAGGGAGAATGTGTAGAGCAAGTCATGCGTGCCAACGATGTTTCTTTACCGTTATTCATTAAAACTTGTACTTCGTTACTTTATTATATTTAACCATGGCACAGTGACTAAATAACGATTAATTTTCAACTTAAGGTAACATTAGAAAATACATTTTTAATTCTTATGTTGAGTATACAATAATAGAGTAATTTTCAATACAGTTTTAAAACTGTAATTTTAATAATTTATTTATAAAAAAGTGCGTGATTACTTCAGCATTATGTATTTACTCACTTATAACTTAATATTTTAGACTCATTTCTGTAATTTTTAAGTTCAAATACCTACTAGTATTAAGGGCATCCTTTGTGAGAGAGTAACGTTTTAAAATTAACCCCAGTTTCAATTCCCGTTTAGAATTTGAAACTTTTTAACTCACTGCAATGAATACTTCTTACGGAAATGTAACCACTAATGTTCAATTTGTTGGTTCCAATTTAAACAAATTAAAAAACCCCCATTTTCTAAAATATCGTATTTTTCAATTTAAAGACACTAGGCATAGAGAAAACCGGCTGAAATTTTAGCGTTTTTAAAAAATTGTACAATATTTTTTATGCATAAAAATAGGAGTAACTCAAATTCAAAACTGAGTTGTAGTAATTAGTCAGAAGTAATAATTACTTATATTTTGAATATTTTAAAATCTTGTTTGAGGTAATAATTTAAAAACGGTTGAGACATATCACAGATAAACATTTAGTATTTTTTTTACCAAACTTAAGATTGTAAGTTTAAATATTACAGAGATATGATTTTTCTATAGTAACCCTATTTTTACTTTCTCTTACCCTATATGAATATAACACCAGGGAAGGGACGTATTGTTTTAAGTCAATTGTTTAAGATTTATTGTCCTCCTGAAAATTTTTAGACTAAAACCCATTTTAAACAAATTTTCAATAATCCTTTTAAAAACTTTACTTAAAATATGTTTATTATGCTGCATTATAGCAAAACGTTGTGAAGAAAAATATGAAGCTACTTTTCTTTGCGATTAAGTTTTTCATTATCTGTCTGGTTTGTTAAAAGATGTAGAACTAGTATTGGGTTTAAAGGAGGTGTAAACCCTTTTCACTGTCTTAGGGAATGAATTTAACGAATTGGTTTTTTTATTTAGTTTCACGTATTTTTTTACACTCGGCGAATTTTAGCTCTCTACTTTTTCGAGAACTGGGAAAGAATTAATTATCCCGTCTGTATGGAATAAAATGGGTTCATTTCATCCCCTTACAGAATACATTTTGAAAAATTCTTTTTTAATGGGTGCTTAAACCCATTAATGGCTAAATTTGCGAAATTTCAAGTTTCTAGGTCTACTGTTATGAGTTGTGCGTTAATGAGTAAGCCAGTAAGGACAAGACGTTGCTAATAAATAAACACAAATATTCTTCTTCTTCTTCTGACATCCACGGCATAGGCATGTCTGCCTGTTCCGGTCTATAAGATTGCCTCCTTCTGTTAATTTTTAATTTTGTCGATTACTTTTTAATTTTTTAATTTCTAGTTTTGTTCCCATCTTTTCCTAGGCCTCCAATGTCTCTACTTCCTGTTGGTTTATATTTCAGAGCCTGAAAAGGGGATTCTATCAGATGGCATTCTTTCCAGATGTTCTCTCCATTTGATTCGATACTTCTCCATCATCGCGTTCAATGACTCCACCTTTAGTTCATTTCGAATATCTTCATTTCGCAAGAGATCCAATCTTGTACAGCCTTTAACACTCCTTAGAAAGCGCATTTCTGCCGCCTGAATTCTGCTTGCTTCCTTTTTACCGAGAACCCATGCTTCACTTCCATACAACAATATTAAGATGGCCATGGTCTGGTAGAATTTCAGTTTCGTTTCTCTCCTTGCTTTGTTCTTCAAGCTCCTATGGATTGTTCCGCAAAGATATTGGAATTTATTTATTTTATTCGAAACATCTATGTCTTTCTCATAGTTGAGTGTACAGCCCAAGTATATAAAAGCAGAAACTTGCTCCAAAACTGAATCTCTAACCACTATCTTCGTTCGAACCGGCCATTTCCCTTTGAAACACAAATATTATGCTAGTAAAATACTATTTTTCGATTAGTTTTCTTCTCCCATAAAGACGTACAGCTATTAGTCTATCCACATAGTACATTACATTGTAATATTTTATTGAAATGTATTGTTAATAATGAATCTATTATTGACAGTAACTGTGAATAAAAACTTCTAGCCACCTACGTGATACAGTGGTGATTAGAGAGCTAGACTGTGCTAAGTACAGTGAAGCGGAGGTCCCTGGTTCTATTCTCGGCTAGGTTCTGGAATTATTACGCGTTAAAACCCACTGAACCGTAACATAAGTAGTTCCTTATAACCAAAGCAGTTGATGCAACTGTAAATTAACTAAAAAAATATTGGTACAAATTTCTTTAATGAACAAGAAGTTTATAGAGTAGTGAACGTGATGTCGTGCTCGAAAGAGCTTGAGCCTTCTCTGTAGAAAAAGTGATAACGAATTAAAATAATCTTTACGGATAAAAATATACCCATGTCTAAAAAAACCATCACATTTATTATCCGATTAGCCTGAAATTTTCGTCGTAATCTCTTCTTAAAGAATAAAACTTAAGAATTTAACGAAGCCGTTACACTTTCTGTAGCTAAAAATGTCCTCCTCGTACATAAACTGATTTTCTATCTCTTTGAAAAAGGGTTTATTTTATTTATTACGTTCTTTTTAGTATGTTCCATTATACATTTTCCAGCTAGCCACTGTATGAACTTTGTGTACGTTGGTAGTAATATTTTGTAGAAAATAGAGAGGAGAAAAGGTAATTGTATTGTTACTGTTATGTTAGCTACATCACTCTTGTGATCTTTATAGTTGAAAAGAAACTTACGTCATACTTTACTGTGTAAAAAATTGGATACATTTATTTTATATAACAGTTCATATTTCATTATGTTATTAAGCCTACTTTCTAGATATGTTCACCACAGTAAAATTCTAATAACAAGTAGAATCATACTACAAAAATATTTCATTACAATTTAAGTAAAATCTTAATTGCTCAAAAAGTATTATGTGTAGAGGTGTTTGAACAGCTTAAATTAGTTAATACCTTGATATCATATTCGATTAAACCTCTCGTTTCAAAGTGGTATAAGAGACAGCACTCGCTAATAACCATTAAGCTATAAATACCACACTGCATTGAAAAGCTTAAGATATATCATCCGCAAGCTTTTATAAACTAGACTTATTAATATCTAACAATCTCTCACTGAAAGTAAGTTTTATTAAATAGAACAAAATAATTACAGTTTGGATTTATTTCAAATTTTATAAAATCATTTATTTATTTTAAATTTCAGTTTAACATAATCACCTCCTTAATGAAAATACGATCATTTGATTTTTGTAATATTTTTATTCAAATAAATTGGTGAATTTCTAATTTTAATGATCAATATTGTTTCTTTTTATCCAATTTTGGGATAGAACAAGTCACCGTAATATTAAAATCTGAAAGGTTTGAGTCAAAAAAATACTAACATCACAGACTCACCTTAATACATATTCAACACCACAATAGACAGAGACATGAACACTGCCACAGTACTAGAAGAAATTCAGAAGTTTTCCACCATTTAATAGACACAACTTGCAAACCATCAGTAATCGGAAACAAACATCACTGGATAAATAAAATTTACTATTAGAAAATATATTAAATGACGCTTGCCAGTAGTATTGACGTCTGGAGGACGCGATTCGAACGCTGTACTTAGCTAGTTTGGTGATAGGACTGCCACCTCACTGTTTCCAAACCAACCGGATTTACTCTCAGTGTTTACTCCCCCAGTTTCTTCCGTCGCTGGGAATCTCCCTCGTCCGTCTTTAGAACCGTTGACCGTTTTCTTTTTTTGCATCAGTTGATCCGCGGTTGCTTATTCAGTGAATACTTAAATACATTCTTATTTTATTCACACCTGTCCTACATATATACTAGAGCGTTCCCTATCAGCCATTGAGACGCGCCTTCCCTATCAGCCTTTTCGGGGGGGGGGGGGACGCGCCTTTTCGGGGTTAAAATCCCCCATCCTGTCGTCTCACAAAAGATTATGTCTAGCCCATGTTCTATTCAGTGCCAGGCCCTCCAGTTAGCTGGACAGGCGCAACAAGAAAAAAGTCAATGATCTAAGCAGCAAAAATAAGCTTCGTGAGACATGTTAAAGGATGTACGATACAAGACCACTTCAGGAATTAGGTGATAAGAGAATAAGAGAATAAGCCTTCGAAATGTGGTGTTACAGGAGAATATTGAAAATTCAGTGGGTCCAAAAGGTTACCAATGTTGAGGTGCTCCGACGTTTAAATAAGGAGTTAGAAGTTATGAAAAGTATAAAAACAGGAAAACTAGAATATTTGGGTCACATAACCAGAGGAGAAAAATATGAGTTGCTGAGAATTATTATGCAGGGAAGGATCCGAGGAAGAAGAGGCGTAGGAAGAAGACGCATCTCCTGGCTGCGGAATCTTAGAGAATGGTTCAACTGTAGTTCATTGCAACTATTCAGAGCGGCAGCCAGCAAAGTGACCATAGCCATTATGATATCCAACCTCCGATAGGAGATAGAACTTTAAGAAGAAGAAGAATAAGAGAGGAATGTGGAAGTTAACTACTATTCAGATCATCACGACATATAAAGGACAATGGACAGATCATTCATTTAGAATGTCCGAAGGACCGACTACGTTTGAATTCATGGCTTTTTAAACCGAGGGGTACAAGAGGCGTGGGGGAGACCGAGGAAGTGATAGACGCGGGAATAGGCTGAATTACAACCTTGTCCATGATGGACGAAGACGAGTGTACATGCTGAGTTTTAGAGTTGTAAAGTAAAAAATAAAACACTAATTAAATTGATTGAAGTTATGAATACTGTAAATTGGTTTTAAATTCAATACTTTGACGATGTAATGAGAGTCGTGAAAATAGTGCAGAATTAATTTAATAAAAAGATGGAGGCTAAGCGCGGTCGAGGTTGACGTGGAACATCAAGGTTGAGGATTATTCAGGACTTGGTATGGTGTTAATTTGGTTACCCTTTCTCGTCGGGCAATCGACAAGACAGAAGTGGCCTCGATGGGACCCAATCTGCCCGAGGACAAGATATAATAATGACAATAAAAATCGCAAAACGATTTATTATACCTCAAAAAGAAATGCGAGTGGCACTAGATGGAAAATAAGTCGTTCAATGTATTTTATAATGTATGGTTCATTCGGTAAAATAAGGGACGATTTTATACTTAACTCAAAATTATAAATTTCTCACAACTACAATTTATCAAATGTTTAACTGCAAAATTTCACTAATATTCTGGCACTAGTTTTATTACAACTTTCATGCCAAAACTGCTAGGAATGTGGTATTGTATTCTTAAATATTTGCTTGCAATAATTTAAATCTTCCGTGAAAATAATATCTTTCTAAATGTTGCAACTACTAATTTGTTTCCTGCGCGCTATGAATTACTTATGTTAATAATAAACTTTGAAAAATGTAATAATTTATCTGAATCATAATTCTCTATTCTTATATCTAATAATTTTCTTCGTGTTATATTTTAATATGTAATTTAAATGACTTTCCTTTAAATTGTATTTTAAATTTACTTTATTTATATTGTGAAAATGATTTATACAATATTTTTGTCCAATTATGTTTTGTCACTTAAATAAATTTTTTAAATAGTGTGTGCTTTAAATAGTGAAATTAAAAAGTTAGAGAAAAAACAGGAAATTTATTATGTATTTTATATTATGCATATTTCTGTTATGAATACTTACCTTTAAATACATACCTTTATAATTTATTTTTACTACAGTGAAAAATTTCATGTGAAAACGAACGAGTAAGCACAATTTTATTTATGTTCGTACATGTGCAGTGTTGTTGAACGTACAAATATTTTACAGAGACACGCAAACTTATATTTTGGAAACTTTAACCCAGTTAACTAAAAATTTACTCATTCTGACATTATAATACTGTTTGTTAGCTTAAAATTGAATTTTAACTTTATTCCATGAAGTGTTTGTTGAAATGATGTTTGTTTTTTTAGTTTATTTATTGCGGGAGTCTATTTAAACAAAATAATTTCTTTCAATAAATTGTCTAGAGTTTTGTCTAATAAAATATTCTCGACAAAATTGCATATATATTTTATTAATAACATTTAGCGACGGGAAAAAAGAGATTCCTGTGTGGATCTCTTCCCACTTAGAAATCAAAGGGAACGAGAAAGCAGATCAAGCATCCGAACTCGCTACTACAACATCCTCCAACAGAAAAAATAAATCTTCCCATCGAGACCTACAGAAGATTTAGAATGAGCTGTAGAAGACTAACTAACTAACTAACCTACTCATAATACGGACTGACACTCCTCAAAGATTACAACCAGAAATTTTTGATATCAGACCAGACCTAGTGACACTTACACGAATGCGAATTTGTCAAACTAAACTGACACACAGTCACCTCAAAACTAAACAAGAACCTAATGAATGTAGGCACTGCAACACAAAATTAACTGTAGAACACACCCTTGTAAAATGTCTACCTCCTAAAAGCAACATCAAAATTTATATTGGAAATTTTATTATTCACTTCGTAAAATTTCGGTTCAGCTTTTACAAATTTTTATTTTTGGAGTTTTTACAGAATTCCAAAAGTGTTCTGTTTACAACCATGTACAAAGTTTTTAAGGGGGTAGTCAACTCAAGATGATTTTTTTTTTAATTTCGATGTTTTTTGCAGTTATTTGAAGTTTAAAATTTTATGAATCACAACATAAATGTTTACTCTGTTTGTATGTTGACAAAAAGTTATAAAAACATCTGTTTGAACATTATACGGATACAATTTCACTAACCGGATACTTACTAAGATTGCGTTAATGACTCACACTACACTAATACACTATATTTTATAAATTTTTTAAATATTCAAAGATAATTTATAAAAAATACAATTCATGTGCAACACCGTAAAAAACTAATATAATCGTTTAATTATTGTTACCCTATTGTGCATAACCCTTTATTTTTTTTTTTTTTTTTAATTCATTTATTTAACGTCGCATCAACTACTAAGGTCATTAGCGACGACGTTGGGGTGTAACTATATACAATGGAGGATGAAATGATTTTTTTGTAACGTATGAAAATATGCCATGCCTGAGTGGGATTCGAACCCAGGACCGCATGATGAGAGG
The DNA here is from genome assembly GCA_035578175.1 of Catonia carolina. NCBI lineage: Eukaryota > Metazoa > Arthropoda > Insecta > Hemiptera > Achilidae > Catonia > Catonia carolina. The sequence goes on along the minus strand of JAQMRL010000002.1, from coordinate 27,757,152 downwards.
CGAGCACGTTACCAACTGCGCCAATGCGGCCGGCTATAACCCTGTATTATATCACTAGTTTTTGTTGTGTAATGAATCGGTAAAAACTAAAAATGTTGATGCGTTATAATAAAATTAATTGTAAAAAATCTGGTGTGAAACACTCACACAACTTTCTCTTGCCAATGCAAATAATTAATAATAAACCTAACATTATTAATAAAATATTAGAAATAAACAATAAAACTAACCTCAAAAACATAACCTTATTTTAATCATGAGTGAATGACGCAAAATGACAATCGAACTCAGTTTGGCCTAAAAATACGGAAAATCACGCTTTCACGCTAAACTAGGCTCTGTAGAGAAAAATGCTTTAAACAAAAGTTGTAGATCTTTTAATTTTCTATAAATTTAATTATATACACTTTTGTCGTAAAATGCATACTAAGACCGAAATGTTAAAGAAATCGATTTTTCTCACGTTTTCGTGAGAAAAAAAAACAGAAAATCGCAAATTACCGCTAAACTAAGCGTTATACAAAAAAATGTTTGAATAAAAGTTGTAGAATTTTACATTCTCTACAACTTTTATTATATAACGTTTTGCGCTAAAATGCATATTAAAGCCGCAATCTTAAAAAGAAAATGTTTTTACGTAAAAACAGCCTCAAGCAGAATTTCAGCAAACATGGCGCCTATCCTATATTGTAGAGCATAAAAAATTTAGTAAACCAGTTGATTTTAAAAAAAATCGTAGGACTAGTTTTTGAGAAAATCGCAAAAAAGTGAAAAATTATACGAATAAACTACTACTTCCGGTTGACCGATTTTGATGAAAATGTTCGTGTCGGGTCCGGTAGTGATATGTAACTTAAGTTTCAAGTTTCAAGTTCGTACGATGTTCCGTTCTTGAGATATTCTGTTCACATACACACACACACACACACACACACACACACACACACACACACACACACACACAGACACACACACAGACCAATCGCTAAAAACATGTTTTTTGGGTTCAGGGGGTCTGAAAACGTATAGATCCGGTGAAAACTCGATTTCGAAAAATCGACATGAAAACAATACTTTCCTTCCTATATATTCATATAGGCAAGAGAATGTAAAAACGTAAGACCGAAATTAACGTCGTAGCAAAATTTAAAAAAATTTGTGAATATCTAATTTTTAACTTTAATATCTCATTCTGAAAATTATGGTCTTTAATAATGGTTTCTCTTAATCCTGAAGTAAATACTTGCTTCATATTTTTCTACAACCTCGTCTGTGGCACTTTAGGATGGTAAGGTGAACGAATTTTTTAATTAAGTCATTTTATGTTTGTCTGTTTTCTTTGGAATATTTTTCTGTGTTTTTAATGGACTCACTCGGGTCCAAAGTATTTCAGACTGAACTGCTTGCAAGCGAGCAAAATTGCTACGGTTTGTAAAACTGTATATTTGACAAGCAATGTCAAATATTCTAGTGCTACTTGAGAATGTCTTTCAATAATTTTAGGGAAAAGTTTTGTTGTTTTCTAGTATTTCTTGATTTCGTTTATTGTGATTGGACTAGGTTAAACGTTTATCAAGTTTAACTCCTAAATATTTATCCTAATTCAATTGTGGAATTTTTGAGTTACTTATGAAAATATATAGGATATGTATCGAGATAAAGGAAACATAAAACATTCAGAGATTTATTATATTATATTTTAATTTACCATTTGCTAAATCACAACGAAATTTGGTTTATGTACTATTGAAGCCGAAAGGAGAATCATGAATGTCTGTGGAACTGTAAAGAATGGCAAAACTCAATTTTAGTCACATTTTAAAACACAAAAATGTATGTTTTTCATTGAAAATTAAAAATAAAACTAAAATTTGAAGAAACGCGTTTTTTCTAGTTTGCCAGTAATTATACATGTGGGCCTACCGTAAATTTTGCTTTTGTTATTGTAGAGTGTTTGAATGGTCAGGTTGCCTGCCTTCCTACTTTAAGAGAAGATGATTCTCTTTTAAATTTCCCGATAGTTTAGTCTACTCTTCAAAGAAATTTCAAGTACTTTTGTTGAGGATTGTAAATTTTTTCCTGCCTGCAAGGTGGAAGAAAAAACATCATTAACTCCTAAGTGGCTGGCAACCGTCGGAGACCGTTGTTTCTGTCTTTCAAGAAGTTTGTCTTTTAGGATCCCATTTCGTGTGAAGTTTGTCCACGACCTAGCACAACACTTGAATCTTCAGTTTTTAAATAAAGCTCTATATTGTCGTCTTTTTAGGTACAGAAGGATATAATTAACTTCAAGTCTTCTCAAACTAAATACAGTTCTAAATACTAAAATAAAATATAAGCAATCAAATTAAAAGTAAAGTTGTTATGAAATACTTAATATTATTTATATCTTAGGCCCTGTGTTTTTGTATTTCTTCGTATTTTTTACATACATTTATTCTTCATAATTATGCATTTTTTACCTCTTAAAAATTGTAATTAGGTCACTAAAATTAGATTGGTAGTAACCGCAGCACGGGTGCTACCGTTAAGGTACCTAATTTTCCTAAAAATAATCATAAACATGTAAGTTTTGTACTTCCTTACTGTATTTTCTTGTATTTCATTTTGCCACAAGAACCGCTTAGTTATTATCGACTAGGGTGCGTTATAGAACTTTTAACTTGTGACAGCTATTTCTATCCCCTAATAGGGAATTTAACCCGAAATCTTCCGCTTTACAGGCAGTGCGCTAAGAACTACGACACGGAGGCGGTTTTACTTACTGTAATTTTCTTGTACAGGGTTTAAAAAAATGAAAAGAACAAAGTATTTAAATTTTCTTTTGAATTTTTTAATTCTTCGATTTAATTTGAATTTAAAATAAGCGGTTCTGATAAAAAATTATTACGCTAGACCCGTACGAAATAATTTGCACAGTAATACTAATTTATTATTACCAACAAATTTCACAATTAAATTACACATATTTCATAGTGTTTCATATCAATATTATTTGAAATAAGATATTCACCTAAATACTCGTAAATGATTTCCGTCACCATAGCGACCCTTATAAAAATAATGCACCTGATCGCTTTACCACCAGAATAGAAGCGCAATCTAAATTTAAATTGAAAATTTTATTATTTACTTCGTGAAATTTCGGTTCAGCTTTTACAAATTTTTATTTTCGGAGTTTTTACAAAATTCAAAAAGTGTTCTGTTTACAACCATGTGCAAAGTTTTTAAATGTCTTCGGTAGAACTCTGTATTTAAAGAAAAATAGAATCTTAATTTAAAATACATTCAAACAGATTTCGCCTTTTAAATACGTGGTTCTGTTTAGATTTCGAAAAATTAATACTTTTGAAATAAGTTGATTTTGAACTACTCAATATCGTAATAGTGCTTCATACGTTAAAGTAAAAACTGCAAATAGACCAGAAAAGGCTTTAACCTTTGAAGATTTGCACGATTTGAAAAATGCATTTGATTCCTATAGTATTTTTGGCAGAAGTGTCTTCAGTACAGGGGGTTCAGCCTTCAAGTGCCACAACTTAACACTAAACGCTAAACGGCTCATGAGATGTTTGGGTTTTCAGTTCATTTAGTGTTGAGACTTGGATCTTAAACAGGGAAACTACAAATATAATCAATACCTTTGAACTCTGGCTATATAAAAAAATCTTGAGAATACCATAGACGCGGAGTGTGAACGACATGAAAGTGTTACGATGAATTAATAAAGAACCAGAGGTAATTAACACCATTAAATATCGTAAGATTCAGTATCTCGGGCACATCGTAAGGATAAAAATATTGTGTGAAACACTCACACAACTTTCTCTTGCCAATGCAAATAATGAACAATATAATCTAACAATTAGTAACAAAACATTAGGAACTAACAAAAAAACTAACCTCAATAAACATAACCTTATTTTAATCATGAGAGAAAGACGCAAAATGAAAATAAACCTCAGTTTGGCTTAAAAATACGGAAAATCACTCTTTCACGCTAAACGAGGCTCTATAGAAAAAATTGCTCTAATTAAAGTTGTAGATCCTTTAATTTCCTATAAAATTGATTATATACACTTTTGTCGTAAAGCTAAGGCAGAAATCGTAAAAAAATGAATTTTTTTTACACGTTTTCGTGAGAGAAAAACTGAAAATCGCTAAACTAAGCGTTATTCAAATAAACGTCGGAATTAAAAGTTGTAGGGTTTTAAATTGTCTACAGCTTTTATTATATTCATTTTGCGCTAAAATCCATAATAAAGCCGCAATCTTAAAAAAACAATTTTTTTACGTGAAAATAGCCTTGTTAAGAATTTCAGCAGATATGACGCCTACCTTATCTTGTAGAGCATAAAAAATGTAGTAATGAGGAGATTTTAAAAAAACCGTAGGACCCGTTTTTGAGAAAATCGCAAAAAAGTGAAAAAAGACACGAATAAACTACTACTTCCGGTTGACCGATTTTGATGAAAATGTTTGTGTCGGGTCCGGTAGTGGTGTCTAACTTAAGTTACAAGTTTCAAGTTCGTACAATGTTTCGTTCTTGAGATATTCTGTTCACACACACAGACACACAGATCAATCGCTAAAAACATGTTTTCGGGTTCAGGGGGTGTGAAAACGTGTAGATCTGGTGAAAACTCGATTTTGAAAAATCGACATGATAACAATACTTTCCTACCTATATATTCATATAGGCAAGATAAAGTAAAATGAGATATGAAATACTCCAAAGCATCCTGCAAGGAAGGATAGCTTGAAAGAGAACCCTTGGCCGGAGAAGAATTTCCTGGCTTGCCAACTTGAGGTCTGGTTTGATAAGAGCTCCGCGGAATTTTTTCAGACAGCATCTAGGGCTAATAAAGTCAGAATAGCCATGGTGATCGCCAACATCCGAAACGGATAGAAATCAGAAAAATAAATATTTTTGAAATTGGTTTACAGATCATCAAAAGGCTAATATAAGTTTTTTTAGAATAAAATAAATACGTTTAAGAAATATGAAACCCTTACAAAATACTAGAGGATAAAATTTTATTATAATTGTGGACATTTCCTACAAATTTGAATTTCATTGTTATAGAGTATTTTTATTATATCGGTAAAGATTGCGCATTTCATTTCAATGTTTCCAATAGTATAAAATCGTAACCAGTGAATTCCGGTCGAAACAAAATCACAAAAAATGAAAGCGGATAAAAATGAGATGTAGGGGAAGACCAATTGAGTGAATTGTGGTTAATGAACCGTCGCGTCGGCTGGATTGCGTTGCATACAAATAAAATATTTTACCCTCCATCCAATCGCATAAAAAATTCACTAGCTATGGATCGGCCAGCAGGAACGAGCTTATCGCAAATACAATGTCACGACCATACGCTTCGTACTGTACTTACACTATGATTTCTGTACTTATCCTCCGTGTTTTAACTAATCACATGAATGTTTCACGTGCAGAAGAATGTTATTAAAAAAAATATTTATATATTTTTTTTATTGATTTAAATATTCATAATTCTCTCTGACATAAATGTTTTAATACTATTCAAATCGAAATGTCTGTCAACGCGTCAAACATATTTCAATACTTTACCTAAAACTGAATGACTGTTTCAATATTGTACTAAATTAATAATCTATAAAATATTCTTATCATCTTGTACATAGGCTACTGATAAATTTTAATTATTTTATTAAAATATATACGATATTCATTTTAAACCCCCCCCCCCCCCCGCTAATAGAAGGAAATGTTTTTACAGTTTTTTTTATTTTTTACAATTCATTAAACATTCTACATAATACATTTTTTTTCTGTTAAGCAAAACTTGAATTGAAATTCTACCTTAAAAAATACGTGTTCTTTAGAGGTTGAAAAATGTATTTATATACGCGTGCAAATACCTTTAATTGATGTTTTTAGTTGCGCTAATAGCAGTGACGATTCCCATAAGATACGAGTACATTTTATCAACTGAACGTGCAAACAACTATAGTAAGTGACCTTATCACATACCTATACGTATACTTACCACATCGCGTACGATGTCTTAACTTCGTACGCGATTCATGGGTAAAAGAAAAATCTGGTGAAATACTAACACGACTCCACTGTAAACAATGAATATAATCTATATTTCATTAGTGAATGATGCAAAACGTAAATTAACCTGACATAAAATACGGCAAATCACTAATTGACGACAAACTAGTTCTCTGGACGAAGATGCTTGAAATAAAAGTTGTAGATTTTTTTTATTAAATACTTCCTAAAACTTTAATTACTGTATACACATTTTTCGTAAAGTGCACACTTTAAGGTCGCAATCTTTAAAAAATCCCATTTTTTACCGATTTTAAGGAAAAAAGTACAGAAAATTGACGCTAAACTAAGCAATGTAGAACAAAACACTTCAAATAAATTTAGTAAGTTTTTAAACTTCTTAAAACTTTAATAATACATTTTTCCTTAAAATGTATCTTAAGGCCGCAATCTTAAAATAAATCATACAAGTGCACTGGCTTTCCAACAATTTCATCAGACACTAATTGACGCTAAACTAAGCGAATATGAATATAATGCACATACACGAGATAATATAACAATAGTTAACCACTACAATGCTCGGATACGTAACCTGTACTACGCACCTATAGCCACTCAATAATCACTCGTCAAAGATCAAACGGATACTAACTACTTGACCGCACTCGGGCGCTCTTTATGTAGCTCGATCAAAAAGAATCCTCTCGAAAGACACCGAAATTCGATACAAATAATAAAGTACAAAAAAAACCCTTCATTAATGAGTACTAGAAATTTCTTGAACCATATTCGTCTTCGATATCGTCACAGTATTTTATTGTTAGGTTAGTTTAGCTTTAATTTTTTTTATTTATTTAAGTAATTTAATTGCACTTTGTTAGTGGTCTAAGGGTAATAATTATCAATTTTGTGAGACTCAAATCACGAAAGAATCTCGGCTTTAGTGTTACTGTATGTTTAAAATCTATTAGTGTGATTCATTTGGTTTCACAATTTTAATATCAATACGTAATAAATATATTGATATATTTTCCAATACAATTTATTCTGTATAATGCTGAATCATAAAATGGTAAAAGACCTTCAGATAACTGTTTTTTATGTTTAACATTTCAAGGGTATTAAACCATTTTGGGTAAATCCTTACAAATATTATGTTTGAAACGAAAACAATAATAGAGAAACGACATGTTTTTGTGTTTTGTACGTCGTCATGTATTTTACATGTTATTTCTTTCATTTTACTTCTTTTTAGAGTTCAATTTAATCAAGCAGAAAGAGCAACAAAATAAAATGAGTAGACCTATAGAACGGGATTTTGTCTCTTATCTTGAAATTCCCGTCTTAGCCCCAACGATCGATTGAAATAGTGCATTTTGCCAACTTTACAGAAAACAATCTTGTATGTTCTTTCTTTACTCTGAAATAAAGTGTATTTTATTTACAATATGAGAAAAGTTAATTTAACGTTACGATAACAAAATAAATTTCATATTTATTTTTTGTAACAATTTTAAACATAATTATTCGGTTGAAAAACAAATTCTTGATATATTTTAACATTATTTCTTGGAGTACTTAAAGATCCATTTTAAAAAATTACTTCTAATTTAAAGAAATTGATGGTACATAACAATCTAAAAGATTATTAACAGAGGAACATTGAATGTGATTTCCGCTTAAGTTTCTTAAGTCGTTTAAATTGCACTTTCCTTAACTTCAATTACCTTCTGCTTTATATTTTTTGTTAATCCCTAATGTGTGTACGTTGCAACCTGTTCAATTTAATATCAACGTACACTGGTAATCATTGTCTAGTATTCAAATAAATAAAAGTACCTTTACTAGGATTTGAACCACGGAACCTTCGTCTCCGAAAATCAGCTGAATTTGGCGACGGCTCTACCGCTAGACTAACCCGGTGGGTTTAATACAAAAAAAATAATTAAAATCAAAATAAAATTGGCCGCCTCCGTAGAGTAGTGGTAGTGCACTAGCGTACAACGCGTAGGTCCTGCGTTCGATTCCCAGTTAGGATTTAAAACTTATTACAAGTTAAAACCCTCTGTTAAAGTTAGATAATCTACCGTAGTTGCTAATAACCAAGCTGTTGATGCGACTTAAACGTAAACAAAAATTAAATATTAGCCACCTTCAAAAAACGTACTGGTAGCACGCTAGCCTACAACGAGGAGGTCCCGGGTTCGATTCCCGGCTAGGGTCTGGAAAACCCACTGTTCCATAACCCACCGTAGTCGCTAATAATCGTAATGCGTTGATGCGACTTATAATAAACTAAAAAATGTTAAATAATAATTTTAACCTTCTGAAATACCTATACTCGTATTGAAATTGAAAGTAATATTGTTTTTCTATTTTAAATAAAGCAGTAAATCATATCAAAAAATCACTTAATAGACAAAAAATTGTGGGCTAAGATTTAATAACATACTAACCAATACATAAACTTTGTTAATACGCTAGAAATTTGTTTAATTTCATCTGTGAATTTAAGCAGTTCATCAAGGAATATCTGTAAATGCTAATGAAATATTTATAAAGAAAAATTCCTTTCTTGAGACGACGAGTCTCAAGGCTGGTGGAATTTTTTGAAAAGGCTTACCTTTTAACGGAGAAACCGCTAGTGATTTCTGTATTTATTTTTAAGAGGAATCGAATGACACTATTTTCGTTTCCAAATTCTAGTTTTGATTTCCTGATTTCCGATTTTGAGCCACTTCTGATCGAAACCGGAACTTTTAACCCAATACAGACCCACTAACTTATTGTGTAGATTACGAAACGGAAAATCGTTTGTTACTATCTCTCAACTTTCATTTTTTGACTTCCTGTTTTGGGCCACTTCCGGTCAAAACCGGCACTTCAAACCAAATTGAGGCCCACTAACTTTTTTGTGTAGATTATGAATCCGAAAATCGTTTGTTGTTATCTCTTGTAGTTTCTGTCATCTGAATGTGACGAACGGACGGACACAAGAAGTATTGTTTATTTACGAGAATATCATATTTCATAAATAACACTGATACAAAACATTATAAAAAATAAGAATATGTGTAAATGTAAAATTGTTAGATTTTTTTTAAGCATAAATTGTTATTATTGTGCAAATTAATTCGCACGAGTCATATCGTTAAAGTAACATGCTTCAAGTTTATGTATTTTTCTTGAATATATTTAATTTTAAATATAACATTTTATAACTTTTCTAAAATTAATATGTTTAGTGTACCTATTATAAAAATGTGATATCTATTCTTGTATTTGGGTCGCTGACAAATAAAGATTTATTTATTTATTAATTGATTTTAAATTAATATGAAAACGTAATTACCCGTATGAGATTATTCGGTATTTGGTATTATATTTGTTCAATCTAAACCGAATAGAAGCAATAACGCGTTATGATCTAAAATTCTTGAAATAACCCATTCACCTAATGCACTTTTGTCAACAATAAAAACCATTTATACACTTTTGTGTGAAATAGATGTTTCTGAAAATAGGTTTTCTTTTATAAAAGAAATTCTTCACATGTTGCAAACCTTATTTTATGTAATGTACAATTGAAAATGGAATTTCTTTCGTTCGTCTACAACATAGAAAATAAGGTCTTATGTAAATGCATTTTATTTGTGACAAGAACTTTTAACAGTGTGCACGGTTTGGACCGTGATCTGTAAACTTTCTTTACATATTATTATATTCTTACTTTTTAATACTGAATTATCTGCACTCACGAGTTTATCCAAGTAATAATTTAAAATTACTTTGAGTGTGATATAAAATAAAAATGAATCCTCTATTTAGCGTCATCTAAATTTTAAGCTGAAGATAATTTTTTTTTAAATCGAGGTGAAGCTGACTGTGGTTTTTTAATGTATTGCAGCGGGAATTTAAACAAATGAATAGTATGGTTACGGTGTAATAATACAAAATTGACGGACGTCTGGATTTGTTTATATTTGAGTATATTGAAGTAAATATCAATAAATCCAGCTGATTAAAATAAAATATTTAAAAATTATTTAATTTTCATAAACAAAATATGGTTACTAAGCAACTAAGAAGAATAAATAAAAATTGTAAATTATTTTAATGGGACGTCAAGCCTTAAGCTGACAGGACGTTTTATTTTCAACGTCCCATTCACAAAATTATTTTTTAAATATAAATCATAACTATAATATGATTTAATTATAACATAATTGTAATATAAGAAAAAGACTCATTTAAAAGAAAAACAAATTAATGAACAACTAACAAATAATAAAAATACATGTATATTTAACCTACATTTCAAAACAGACATTTTTAAAGATTATGAAAATTAGTATGATGGTAATTATAAAGAATATTATGTAATGACGAAATAATAATGAAGAAATAATGAAGTATAATGAATGTATAATAAGGAATGTGTAATAATGATCAATTAATAAATAATTATGGAGATATAATAATTTTTCAAATCGAATAAAACCAGTGAGTTGATTTAACAGTATTAAGAACAGGAGCATTATTTTAGAATTACACTTGAACAGTGAAAGTTGTGATTGTAATTATGAAAATATATTGATTAAATAAAAACCATAATGTGTTAAATGTGAATAATGTTTTTATTGAACGAAATAGGAGACAAGGTAAATGTAAAAATAATAAAATCAAACTTGAAAGCTGATGCAACACCAATAAAGAATATGATATTAAATAATAGTATATTACAAATTGGCACACCCTTGTGAGGATAATTTAGTTATATTACAACGGTTACAAAACTCCTATAAATTTTTTAGCTAAATTAATAAAATTTGTATAAATTAATAAACTCGTTATAGACTTAGAAATATTTTTCACTTTCATTTGTGACTCAGTAATTACACATACAATTTATAACCGCTAAGTAGGGTATTAATGAACAAGCAAAAATAGCATGATATTTTTTTTTACAGTAAAATGTCTATTGATACTACCACTTTCAGTTTAGGCATTTTTTTCTTCTAATAAAATGGATCATGACTCTTATCTTCTTATAAGTCGTCTTGTTTGAGGTATGTTTTTCTTTTTAGTTGTACTAGGGAAATTGGATTGGGATTTAGTCGGCTACCAGATGTTGAATATGTCAATTGAGCAACTTCATTCACAAAGGACATGTTTAGATCCTTGTGGAGAATTCAAGTTGAAATGCACAAGTTGTAAGGGCACTTGCAGTTCTTAAAAATTTAGATTGAAAACCTTGAACTTTTGAAATGTTCGTTTGTAGCTGCGCCGAAGAGTGGAATTTTATATAACGATATAGGTTTTATTAGATTAATGTAATAGTTTAATTTTTATGTTAAATTTACAATTTTGCAGTCATAAGGATATAATATTTTATGTCAACCACTCAGTTTAAGACGTTCGAATTTTATGCGATTGCTTCACATTAGTGACTTAAAATTATGTTCAAAATCGAAAAAAGAATTTAACCTTAATTTAGAAAATCTCATAAAAATTTTAACATGGGTTATTACATAAAGTCCCATTATACGTACTGTTACCCTTTGATAACATAAGTATATTAAAAATTTACAATTTTTTTTTTTTTTTTTTTTTATTTAACGTCGCATCAACTACAAGGCCATTAGCGACGGCGTTGGGGTGTGACTGTGTGTAAATGAGGATGAAATGATTTTTTGTAACGTATGAAAATATGCCATGCCTGAGTGGGATTCGAACCCAGGACCGCATGATGAGAGGCGAGCACGTTACCAACTGCGCCAATGCGGCCGGCAAAATTTACAAATTTAAAAATATAAATTAGCCAACTAATTTTAATCGTAGCTACAAGGCGATGCTTCAACCGATCTGGATGTATGGTAGTCAGATTTATGGTGCAGCAAAGCCATCGGTTATTTCACGAATACAACGTTTCCAAAGTAAATTCTTGCGACTCATTACTAACTGCCCGAGTTACGTATCCAACAGAACACTGCACGATGACCTACGCGTCCCTTACGTTAATGACACATTTCTAAAATTATACCGTAGATTCAGAGACAAACTTTAAAATCGTAATAATCCCTTAATATGCAACATGAATTCTCCAGACCTACTAGGAATACCATAAAGACGACTGAAACGCCGATGGAGTAGAGATATGATACGTTAACACGACTCCAACAGTAATTACGTGTACTAAAATATGAAATTAAAATTTAACACATTATTTCTTGTCTTGAGAGCTACCACTAGGTGGTGTCCTCCTCAAAGCCATTAAAGCGGTTTTTTTTATTGACACAAAATGTAAACCTTTTTGCTGGTTGTACTTTTACTGTTGCAAAATAAAACAAATTTAAAAAAAATTATTTTTAAAATACTGTTATCAGTTTTTCTCTGAAATCGCTTTACGTGGTGTTAATAACGTAAGGAATTCGTAAGTTCTAGTGTAAGAATTCGGAACTCACGTACCAATGAATTTCTGTAACAATCCTGAGTACCTTAGATTGAGACAAACTTCTACGTTGATATCAATTTGTATATAGCAGTAGAAACATATATTTTATATTTGACAGGATATGACCAAATAGGTTTTAGAATGTACCTACTTACTTTTAAACGAAACTTCTTTTTGCGATAGGTAAGGTTTCCCAATAAGGTCCTAAAGAATTTGTTCTGTTTGTCAATATCTAGTATTTAAGGTTGATGTAGGTTGACCGGGTTAAAAGTTTGTCAAGTGTGACCCCTAAATATTTAACTTCATATTTTTTACAAGAATTAAATCAAAAGTATTACTCGAAAACGAATTAATTATTTTTCTACTATTTTCAAATTCCAGTTGATGTGTTATTGGAATCTCTTCTTTTTCAAACTTTCTTCAATGCCTCAGATCTTTTGAGACTTATTTTTTTATTATTGTCTTCCACTTTTATTTCTGCAGGAGTTTTCAAGTCAAATATTATGATTTGCTCTCAAAATTTATTTTTTCGAAATAATCCTGATTTCGTACCTTAATTTTTCCATTTCTTTTTCTTGTTTGTCATTAAAACGTATATTATTATTTTTTTATTTAGTTTATTATTATCTGATTGTGTATCTGTTGTTATCTAATGTGTCCAAAAACCTTACTTTTCTTTTCGTTATTGATTCAAAATGTTCCTTAACTTATTTATTTGATTTCAATTTAAGTTTACCATTTTCGAGATTATTTACTAAATTTTTCCTTTGAATTTTTTTTCTGCTATTAAAATTTCTTTTTATGTGAAGTGTTTTGTTTTAGTTCAACACAATATTACTGGTTAACTCACTGTATTATATTGTAAATTGTGGTCTCATAGAAATATTTTTCTTTTTTTAAATAGCCCTATCTAATATATTATTATAATATTTATTTACAATATGCTGGATTCATTTTCTTTCGTTATTTAGTTGCTATAATGTATTATTCTAAAGTTTACATTTTCTTAAAATACAAACTGCATATTACTAAATATAACAATAAAAACTGTCACGTTACACTAAATATTCATGTTACGTATCTTTAGAAGGTATTATTTGTAAAATTTATTTAAATTCGAGATGCTTTATTATGGTATATTTTAGAAATAAATTGGTGACTTGTTTTCTCATTTCTCTTAATCTTTCCATTTTGCAGTTAGTAAACAAAAAGAGTTACTGAAATAAAGACGAAGCCAAATTTATCACTAATTATCGTTTTGAAAACATTTTTCAACGTTGTTATTCCTATAACCTTTGGAATTATAAAATATTATTTATATTTTTATGACATTACAAAAGAGGAAATTAAATTTTCCGATTAAGTCACTCATAACAAAGCAGTAGTGGAAGAATAGGTTAGGGTGGTCTGGCACAGAAGTGAGTGTTGGTCGAAAGGAGGGTGGTTTCAGTGAGGAGGCTTATCGTTCAAGCCATAGTGTCACCGTGAGTTAATTGGTGCGCATTGCTACCAACCCTCTAATCCCACCCGACTGAATTAATCTTTTCCCTATTTTCTTTCTTCATTATAATCCCACAATTTAATTGCTTTATGAAAGTTTAATTTAAATCTTCAGTTTTTAAATAACTTCTGATGTACCGCATCGATAGAATGTGGAAAAAATTAAATCATTTTCTCTCTTGAATTACTTTGATTGCAATTGAATTTAAAATTGCATCCATTTCCTGGTTATTTAATACTTTATGCAGTATTATCGATAGACAATTACTAGTATATTAGAATAATTATGTAATAATTATATAAATGTCCCAAACAGATTACTGACAGCTTTGCATCGCCGGGGTGTGAGTGCAAAAAAACAGTCTTATTAAGATAAATTTAATTTTTTAGGTTGACAGACTCATGAGAAACAAAAAACAATGTAAGATGCAATTTTTCATTTATAAGGCTCTAAACAATTATTTCGATGTACACATTTCTGACATTAAGCTTCGTGTTCCTCACATGAGCAGAAGATGCATCTATTTTGTATTTGCAAAAAATTCTGGGAATTTAGTCCCAATTGAAAGGTGTTTGGAGAATAAACAATGTATGCCAGAAAGAAACCTTTTATCAACTGCAGTAAGCAGAAAATCATTAAAAAAACAACATTGTTCGGTGCTTTCTTCTTCATAATGAATAAAAACGATTAACACATTTAATAAAAATTTTGGTCAACTATTTTTAAATAATCTTTAATAGTGTAAAATACATGAGTGTGAAGATTGTGGAATGTGAAGTTTCTGAACAACAATTAATTGAAATTGTTTTTAAACTTCGTGAAGCAAACCAGTGTACATGTTAGCCGAAGTCTTAACCATAAATGTAAGAAAGAACTACGTTGCAGCTTTAGGTACTTTAGGCAGTAGTTTTCAAATGTACCACATGGTAGGAAAAATATATAACTAATTTATACGGACTACTGCTTTATGAATGATTAAATAATTTTTTTTAGATTCGTACAGTCTGAACGTTGTCGTTTAGGTTGTTAAATAGCCGAAAGACTGGTTAAACCTCTAGAGGCTTTACTAAGTAAAACGAGGAGTGAGGTGGTTTACCTTTTTCTTCCTCACTGAGAGGGAAGTATGCTTATCTGCATGCCAGGCCCACTTAAAAGCATATACTTTCAACCCTGCAAATGACACCTTCACTTCATTCACTACAGGGTCTGGCAGTGTAATGAAATGCATAACTTTAAGACGAGAAAACTCGGACTAGTGAATTTTACACCTCTACCTCTTCTTTTCTTAAATGCTTCAGTCATATAATTGGCTGATCATGTGATAAAAAACTATTTTTGGTAGCCCTGGAGCTAGCAGATCGAGTGCATATAATTTACCGCTCCACCTGCCTGTTATCGGCAAAAAGTTTGAATAAACATAAAATCTTGAGAAGATAGTTTTTTTTTACTTTTAATTGAATAATATGAGAAAATTTACCCGGGAATACAGATGTTATTTTATGTATCCGTGTTGTGAAATTATGTGGGGTTACAATCAAACGATTTTACGAGGTGTGGCGATTAAATAACGACACTGACGTTGTAAAAAATTTTATTTTTATTTTACACACAATCACTTATTGTCACCTTCAATATACAATCCTTCTCTATCCTTACAACGCTCCATGCGAATTTTCCATTGTTGGAAACAGTGCTGGAAGTCATCTTCCGTCAGATCCTTCAAACACGTGCGGCTTTTTCGTTTACAGCTTCCACAGACTCAAATCTTGTCCCTTTTAATGTAGATTTCACCTTAGGAAACAGGTAGAGGGCACATGGTGCAAGATCTGTTGAATTAGGTGGATGTTCTAACACTGAAATGCTGTACTTGGCTAGGAACCTCTTGACAGATAACGCGGAATGAGCTGGCGCATTGTCTTGGTGGAGAACCCATGATTTGTCCTTCCACATTTCGGGGCGTTTTTTCCTTACTCTTTGACGTATAGTTTAGAAACTACCTCAAGGTAGTAATATTGATTAATTGTTTGACCTTCAGGCACCCAGTGCAAGTAGACAATCCCATGGATATCAACAAAAAAAAACAATCATCATTGCTTTAAATTTTTACTTGTTCATTTGAGCTTTTTTGGCTCTCGGTGAAGTTCGGCTCCTCCAATGCATAGATTGGCGCTTCGTTTCCGGATCATAAGTAAAAAAGCACGTTTCATCACATGTCATTATCTTCTACCTGTTCGCTGAGGTGAAATCTGCATTAAAAGGGACAAGATTTGAGTCTGTGGAAGCTGTAAAAGAGAAAGCGTCACTTGTCCTGAAGGAGCTGACAGGCGATGATTTCCAGCACTGTTTGCAACAATGGAAAATTCGCATGGAGCGTTGTAGGAATAGTGAAGGAGTGTATATTGAAGGTGATAGTAAGTGATTATGTGTAAAATAAAAATAACATTTTTTACAACGTCAGTCTTGTTATTTAATAGCCACACCTCGTGTATAGTACTATCTTATTTGATTAAGAAATTACAAAATTAAATTAATAAGAAGTAAAGAAATAATTTTTGATCAAAGCACCTTTTATTAAGGGTGAAAATAGAGCAGAATGAATACGAATACTGTTTCAATGTAGAATTGTGAGTGAATTTCAAGATAATTGTAGCAATGAGTGAGAAGGAACTCGTACTGATTACATCAATGCAATACGCTTTGTCTCCAGGGCGACACAGTATACTGTATTTTATTCACTCTCCAACAGCATTTGTCAACTGTTCCTTCCTCCAGGAATTACAAAGTTATACAACTCCCCACCGCTTCATTCACCCTTTTCAGTTGTTAAATCACTTTCAAATTGTGAGTTGCTATATCCGTTTTTCTCTTGTTTACTGTACATGATAGCGGTTTATTTTATTTTCAAACAAAAAATAAACTAACAAAGTAAATGATAATATTATTTAGTACTGTTTATTAATAACTTATTACTGTTACTTAAAACTTTTTTATTAAATTCTTCAAAATTATTTAATCTATAAAATAACTTTACTTTTATGTAGGGCTAATATTTCATGCAAGAATTAGCAACTCTCCGTTTGCTGCGTTTTAACTTCTTACGAATTAGTATGCACATTTAAAACCAAATCATGATTGAACAAATTAAATCAATAAGTACTGAAAACAGGAATTTTGTTGGCATCAGTATGAATCGCTTTTGGTAGGGGATAAATGCGATCTGAAAGTATATTTATGTTAAAATAAAAACACATTGGATGTGATTTTTTTAAATATTATTCTATTCCGTAAATAATTTTGAAAAGGAAAGAGTAAAGTGATTTAAGTGATAATATTGAGGCATTTGATATATGATGCTATGGGAGAATGTGGAGAGAGGGTCATTGACGAAGAAAATGACAACTGTGGATGTTTTGTTGAAAATGAGTAAGGAGTGTGAATTGGTGAGGACTATAAAACGAAGAAAATAATTGGAGTATCTAGGCCATGTTTGAGAGGAGATAAGTACTCATTACTGAGACTTATTGTCCAAGGAAAGATTAAGGGAAAAGAAGTTTTGAGCGTAGAAGACTTTCCTGGCTGCAAAATTTAAAAGAATGGTACGGTTGTAATTTGGCGGAGCTTTTCAGAGCTGTGGTTGACAGGATCCAGATCGCTATGATGATTTCCAACCTCCAAAAAGAGACGGAACCGAAAGACTAAGAAGAAGAAAGGATGACGTCATATTGTAGGGCTGTTCTGTCCGTACTTGATATTTGAGAACATAATACAGTACATTGTATACAATAGGTGGTGTAATAGCCTACTTATAGATAAAAGAACTAATGGCCTTACACCAAACAAATAAAATAAAATTTTATTTATTATTTAAAATACATTTAATATAGTAAAAAGGCTGGATGTAAGACACCATAAATTTTCTAGTCAGTAACTGATATCAGTACAGTACATTTAGTTAAAAATTCTGTAATTGTAACGAAATAGTTTACAATAAGCTTAAATTGGATATAGAAAAAAATAAGTAATTTAAGTAACTTACTATCAATATTTTGACAGAAAATTTTTACCAGACAAGATTGTTTCTCAAACAATAATTCTATTTCTTTATTCTAAAAAAAATATTTGTTTTTTTATTTATTTAAAGTCCCATTGATAGCTTAGCTACTACTGTGGGGTTTGATACTGTAACGGTGGGTCTTCACGTGTTAAAAATATTTCTTTATTTTAGTTATTTGTTTAGATATAAATAAATATTATAATTTCTGAATAGATTATAGAGTACCATTTTGTATGTGATATATAAATACTTTTAAGTTTAAAAATATGGCATCACTCCCTATACAATTATTCTTTAGATAGTCTGAAGAGCGAATTATAAAATGTTATGTAGGTCACATTGTATATAAGTAGGTCATAAAACTATTCAACATTTTATTAGATCTTAATATGTTTAAACTACTTATATTATTTATTATTAAATATTTAAGTTTATAGATATACGCATTTTATTTTATAAACTTTTTCAGGCTTACTTAAGTTTCAAATAAACTTTACTGAAAATATCGGTTTCTGCTTCGGTAGCTTTAGATCCCCGTGTTCATACAATTTTATACAGTACTGAACTTTTAAACAGAAATAAGTAGTTTTATATGATTTCTAGAAAAACTGTAGACATATTTTTATAACCATACGTATTTTCCATTTAACAACGTAGCATTTCATAGAATTTTAAATTCGGTTGAAGTGAAAAGTTGTATTATTTTATGGATTATATACAATAAAGTTACGTGGACTATCGTAACTTTGTTTCTTTCCCGGCATTGTATTTTGATGAAATTTTAAAAAAACACCAGATAAAAAATATAAAGACACTTAATATAGTAAAAAGGCTGGGTGTATAAATAATTCCATTAGTGTTTACGATTCTGTGCAATGTGGCAGAGGTGGTTGAGAAGGTAGTGGTTCGTGTACGGCGCGGCGGTGTGGTGGTGAGGTGGAAGCGCGGCGTGTCGATTGCCCGGGAGACACGTACAGTAACCCGATGTGAAGAGCAATAAGAGCTGGATACGGCCTCAACCACTTTCCTCCCCGGAGACAAACAATTCTTCCAACACATTAGACTGCTTCCGATTCACCAGGATATTGCCTTCCTCAGACCAATGACAGACCTAGATTTCATTACACATCATACCAACATTCACCATATTCCCAATTTTGCTAGATAAGTTCATACTCCATCTTTTATTTTTTTGCAGGTAAAGAAAATCTTTTATGACCGGGAGATCTACGAACTTCGTGTTCCAGGAGACGATAATTAGTCCTTCTAGACTATAAATTAAGGTATGTGTAACTACAACTGATTTTTTATTATTATATATATTATTTTCATTTATTTATTAGTATTATTTATTGCTGCGAATAGGCCACACTAACCACGAATCAGCCAAAACACAACTTTTACTTTTTCTTCCTTTTAGCCAATAGCAATCTGCCTTCTCCCCTTATTTTTTCCATAGATTTCTCATTGTTTTAGACCTTTTTTTCTTTAGTTCATCAGAAATTTATCTAGAAGCTGATTCTTAATTACTTGTGGGGACATTTTGAGAACAGAAATTTTCTTTAACAATAATTTCTACCGATGCAATGTGTATCTTGATAAATTGATTTGAAACTTATTGTTTTCATCTATTTGCTTTTTCATAATACCTGACCTGCTTCTAATTTCTTTGTTCGCATAAAATATCTGTTTTTTAATCTTTCCTCATCCACTCGCGGCATGTATCCATGAAATTTATATAATATTATATAAACTATAAAAAAACCACTAAAACAGTTAAAGAATTAATTAGTAAGAACATTTACCAAATGGGAAGCGGTTTTGTGGCGTTCAACAAATCGTCAGCCAAGTTACTAAATCACATAATTATACTTATAATAATTAATATAATTTATATTTCTTCAGAGATCCTGTGTCACCTATATTTGTTATGACAAATGCAGATTATAAAAAATAAAAGTTGTATATCAATTTTACATTTATAATTTACCGAATCAATTCTGCCAACCTAATTAGGTTGCTATTTTGTAATCTACTTAATATTCTATGAAGTAAATATCTTTTTAATTTTTGTTATGTAAAAATTATTCAAAATACTGTAAGATCTTCTTAAATTCGATTTTAATTACTGTAATAAAAAGCATTCTGCCTTCCATCCATGTACAAACTGGCGAGTAGCAATAGGATATGAAAATTACCGAGGTTTTTACTTTCTCTTGCCTATATGAATTTATAGGAAGGAAAGTATTGTTTTCATGTCGATTTTAACAAATACACTCTTCACCGGATCTACACGTAAACAGACCCCAAAAAACATGTTTTTAGCGATTGGTCTATGTGTCTGTGTGTGTGTGTGTGTGTGTGTGCGTGCGGGCGTGCGTGTGTGCGGGCGTGCGTGTGTGTGTGTGTGTGTGTGTGAGAACAGAATATCTCAAGAACGGAACATCGTACGAACTTGAAACTTGAAACTTAAGTTACATACCCGATACAAACATTTTCATCAAAATCGGTCAACCGAAAGTAGTAATAAACTATTATTCGTGTAATTTTTCACTTTTTTGCGATTTTCTCAAAAACTGGTCCTACGATTTTTTTTTAAATCGCCTGGTTTACTCAATTTTTTTATTCTCTACAAGATAGGGTAGGGACCATGTTTGCTGAAATTCTTGGTGAGGCTGTTATCACGTAAAAAAGGGTTTTTTTAAGATTACAGCTTTAATATGTATTATAACGCAAAAATTTATATAATAAAAAATGTAGAGAATTTAATATTCTACAACTTTTATTTCAAACATTTTTTTTGTATAACGCTTAGTTTAAAGATAATTAGCGATTTTCTGTTTTTTGTCACAAAAACGTGTGAAAAATCGATTTTTACTTTCTCTTGCCTATATGAATATACAGGAAGGAAAGTAATTATTGTTTTCATGTCGATTTTTCGAAATCGAGTTTTCACCGGATCTATACGTTTTCAAACCCCCTGAACCCAAAAAACATGTTTTTAGCGATTGGTCTGTGTGTGTGTGTGTGCGCGCGCGCGTGCGTGTGTGTGTGTGTGTGTGAACAGAATATCTCAAGAACGGAACATCGTACGAACTTGAAACTTGCAACTTCAGTTACATACCACTACCGGACCCGACACGAACATTTTCATCAAAATCGGTCAACCGGAAGTAGTAGTTTATTCGTATAATTTTTCAGTTTTTTGCGATTTTCTTAAAAACTGGTCCTACGATTTTTTTTAAAAATCGCTTCATTTACTCAATTTTTTATTCTCTAAAAGATAGGGTAGGCGCCATGTTTGCTGAAATTCTTGGTGAGGGTGTTTTTACGTAAAAAAAGTGTTTTTTAAGATTACGGCTTTAATATTAATTTTAGAGCAAAAATGTTTATAATAAAAGTTGTAGAGAATTTAAAAACCTACAACTTTTATTTCAAGCATTTTTTTTGTATAACGCTTAGTTTAGCGGTAATAAGTTATTTTCTGTTTTTTCTTACGAAAACGTGTGAAAAATCGATTTTTTTAAGATTTCAGCCTTAGTATGCACTTTACGACAAAAGTGTATATAATAAAATTTATAGAAAATTAAGAGATCTACAAATTTTATTTAGAGAATGTTTCTCTACAGAGCCTAGTTTAGCGTGAAAGTGTGATTTTCCGTTTTTTTAAGCCAAATTGAGTTCGATTTTCATTTTGCGTCATTCACTCATGATTAAAATAAGGTTATATTTTTGAGGTTAGTTTTTGTTTATTTCTAATATTTTATTAATAATGTTAGGTTTATTATTAATTATTTGCATTGGCAAGAGAAAGTTGTGTGAGTGTTTCACACCAGATTTTTTACCTTAGAAATGGTTTTTGTCATGAGTATATTAAATAAATTTAATCTAATTAGGTCCCTTTCTCGTATTCTGTTTAAAGTTCTATGAAATAATTTTTTTTCAAATTTATAATTGTAAAAACTATCCAAAATACTTTAATTTCTTCTTAAATTCGATTTTAATAACTACAATTGAAAGTACTTTGCCTTCCGGCCAGGTACAAACTGGCAATGAGCAACAGCCTATAGTAACTGCCCTGGTTTTCTGTACCTTAAAAATTGTTTGTATCATGAATAAATTAAATAAATTTAACGTAAAATTTCTAGAGTTCCATCTAAAAAATATTCTCATCGATCATTGTTCTTATGAAACAAAAAACATTAAAAATTGAAGATTACAAAATATTTTAATATTTTAACTTTTATATTGAATAGTTTTTAGGGTATTTTACCTTTTATTGCCAAGGTAAGTAAGTTTTAAAGTTTGTGTAGCATGTTAATTTTGTTGGTGATGGTAACAAAACCAAAACAATGACAGAAATTAATTATTGATAAGGAAGTAGATATTTATTCGATACTTAGATAATATTAATATTCACCGGATAGTGTATAACTAATATGAAAACAATGAAACTATTCGCTTGAGTACTTCAATAACAAGTTATTGAGTACATAGATTAAATACTATTTTATTAATTTGATTTTACCGACTTCAACTGAATTAAGGTAAAATTATTTACTAACATTTTATCAAAGCTTTTCAGATCATTTGATTGCGATTCATACTTATTGAAATGAATTTAATTCGAATAATTGTATCTATCCGTACAGTACTTAATAATTGATCATACTTTAAAACCACTTTCTCTGTACGATCAATAACGTGTAATATTCTAAACAGTGTTTAATATATGTTCAACCAACTGTCGTGTTAAAATGAAAATAATGTTTAAAATTTAAATCGCAATTCACTTGTCTTGTTATTCTCATTTTCACAACTGGATTAAATTTTCCGTACCTGTGGATATCAAGATCCAATTGTTTATAATGTCGATTTGTTTTATTCATGAATTCCACAACTTGAACTTATGAGTAATTTAATTAGGATCTATTATATTCATGGGTTTATTGCAAATCTACATTATTTTCTGGTTATTGTTTGTATTCAAAGTTAGGGAAAGATTCATAAATGGTTTAGAAGGTTTTGCAACTCAAAACGCTTAAATACGATAGCACATCAGTAATTCTAAAAAAATATTATTTGTTACATATTCTCTTTTTTTAAATCATTATTTGATTTTAAATCTTACTCAATTAACAAATTATTTTCAGTAAAACTTGGTTTACACTTGGTAGGGTCAGTGGCGGAGCGTATAGCAGCTTACTGTCGATAAATAAAAGTTTTATTCCACTCACCTTGAAAGTCCTGCGACTTACCAGCTGGTACCAGTGGCTTTCCGATGAGTGTTGAGCTGCCGAAGATCTTGAATTAAGTGGACTGTATTTAGCGTGGTCGGTTTCCTGGAGTGTCTCCAGCGCGTTAAAGCACTGCGGCGCGTGAATTAATATCAATCTGTGTAGCGGAATATTAGTATTATTGCGTTTTCAAAGTATAGTGTTAGCGATCGCGGATAAGACCGGATGGAAAAGCGTTAACAACAAGATAGCGTTCTTTTGCGTTGCGAGTTAGCGGACGACTGTCTCCAGTTCAGAATAAAACTGTTTGTATGTGCAGGTAGAAATCAACCCTCATTGGTTGAGACCGATAAATGATATCTAAGAATAGAACACAAAAATAAATTGATGAATTGAACCAAACATAAAATTTATATAGTCCCAAACAACAATTATCCTCTATAATCCTGTTCTTGATTACTTTAGCACAGGATTTTTTTAAATCAAAATCGTTAAAAAATGGTTCCCGGCATCTACCAAACAACGTTCAAAGACGATTAAGGAAAAAGTAGAGCAATGATCTCCTCTTTTAGAAACGGTTGTATGTTATTAAATTAATTAACTAATCGATAAATTAGAAAGAAGTAACTTAATAACATATCGGACATCCGTCAGTGGATGGTGCTCTGCATACACGTCACTCGTGTCATTTCATTCAATCTTTTACCCACCATCATATTCACTCGTTGCTTATTTTTAAAATTTGTGAATTTCATTAATAAAGTTTTAAAAACAAATTAAGGTTTTCTTTAATATAATAATTGCATTGCAATTTACGAAAAAAGTGTTTATATAATCAATTTGTACAAAATAAAAGAATCTACAACTTTTATTTCAAGAATTTTCTTCTGTAGAGCCTAGTTTTAGAGTCAATTCCCGATATATTATGAATGATTTCCCGTATATTTAAGTTTAGTAAAGGTTGATTTTTATTTAGCGTCATTCACTCATGATTAAAATTATGTTGTTTTTTTCATTTTACATTGTTTAACTTCGATTAAACATATATACTAATATTAAACATACAGTTCAGCCGTTCTTAGTTTGCTTCTACTGTCAACAAACAAAAGCCAGCTACTACAGGATGCACGCTAAAGTCCGCGACTTTATGGATGTCGTATTCCTATTAAGTTAACTATGTTTTAAATTATAAGTACTTAAAGTACTTCAAACATCAGTCATGATATGATGTAGGCCTAACAATTTCATTTATACAAATACTTTTAAAAGTATTTTGTATTTAAATACTTTTGAAAGTATTTTGTTGTTACTTTTTAATCAGCGTGTACACATTTTTATATAATGGGCATGCTTAGTGACGTCATTATTTGTTGACAGTAGGAGAAAACTAAGACAGGCTGGACTTTAGTTCATATGTTTTATTATTTACATTGGAAATAGAAAATCGTGCGAGTGTTTCACACCAAAATTTTTAACTTTTATACTGAATAATATCGAAAGACTATCAGTTTATGTTCAAAGTTATTCAAATGAATGCTCAAAATTTGAATAAAATTAAGTTTCAACTATCAATATCAAATAGTATGACCTCATTTTCATATTGGTTAAAAATTTATATTTTAATCCGCTTTTAACGAAAATTTAAATAAATTTTGTTGCTTTCTCAACCAGAAGCTTTAGTAAGTATTTTTAGATGTAAACATGTACATGATCATACATATTGACAGTCATGTCAATGTAATGATACTTTTTCACTGATAATGTGGTTTAATGACAACATGATATTGTATTATTTTGATAGAAATTGAAATTTATATATTCACCGACCATTGTTTACAAAAATGAAACGGTAAGCTGAAACTTATTCGATATAAATTTGAAATGATTCTATCATGTCTGCATTTAGTGTCAACACAACTCTGCGGAAATATGGCCCGTTATCAGCTCTCATAACGTATTACACGTCCTCCTATTACACGAGTCCATAACACTTCTATTCATTCATTATATTCAGGGCGTAGATATGTACTGAATAAATTACACAATACAATTTACGGTCGACAGACATCGTATGTACCTTAACACAATAAATGATCTGTTATATTTATATCTCTAGTTTTGTTCGTACGATAACTATGACTGAGGTCGACCGCGCATATTTTGAATTTTGGGAACACAAAACCATTATCTAAAAATTTTGTTCTTGATTGTACAAAATACTTTTTTGAGTATATATTTTATTTTTTGTCCATAAAAGGCAGGTGTAGTTAAATTATTTGCACTCGATCTGCTAGTTCTATAGTAACAAAAAAATAGTTCTTATCTAGTTCTAGTAGCTGTTTCTTATCATATGATCAGCCAAATATATGACTGAAGCATTTAAGAACAGAAGAGGTAGAGGCGTAAAATCCACTAGTCAGAGTTATCTCCTCTGAGAGTAATGAATATCATTATACAGCCAGACTCTATGGTGAATGAAGGAAAGATTTGGAGGGTGGAATGTTGATAATTTTCGATGGAGCTGGCATGCTGATAAGCATACTTTCTACTCAGTGAGGAAGACATGGTAAACCACCTCACATCTCGTTTTACTTAGTTAAGCCTCTAGAGGTTCAAACCAGCCTTTCGGCTGATAACCTGAACAATAACATTACTTTTTTTAGAGACCAAATTAAAACTTGTGGCAGAATTAAATAGGAATGTTAATTTATCTGATTGTTTGAAATATAAAACGTTGATAATTCACTTTCTAATATTCCATAAAAAATAATAGTCTCAGAAAATTTCAATATGTATTTTTTAGTCTTTAGTTTAGAATTTAGTACTGTACACTATAGCATAATTTTACTAGAATGGATTAAAGAAATCAGTTAAGCATGGAAGGAGGAGTCACACCAAGCAGTATTTTCTCCAGGATTATGTAATCACATTACGATTGTGACGAAGAAGTTGGGAAGACATAATGGTGATAATTATAACGATAAAGATGAAATAGCAACTGGATATTGTTGAAGGAAATCCCTTCACTAAAAACGACGATTATGTCAAACATTTATGATATTTTGAATGGACGTGTATTGAGCGAGATCATTTGGATAATTTTGTAGTTTATTAAAGAATCGTTTATAAAACTATCTTTTACGAAGTAATGTGAAGGTCCGAACAGATGGTGTCATTTTTGACATACCGGAGTGCTCTAGTGGTGAGTCTTAAGTACGTGAATTGGAACACCTGGATCCTATTTAAATTTGTTCGTGAAGCAGCACAAAATATCTGAATTCCGTACGTCCGCATTGGTTTCAGCAAAGTGCTTACAAGTAACCTTTTTCTTCAGTGGTAGACGAGATTGGTATTTAACTAGATGGAATAAGCATCGGAGGCGATTATTTAGTAATAAACGTTTGCTATTGAGAAGTTCAATCTACGTGAGTCGCCTGTCTAACCATAACCCCATTTCAATATATGAACTTGTTTATTGTTTTTCGTTTGGTTTTCCGGTTTCTTTTCACCTCGTTACTTTTTCTGGATATCTATTGCTATAACACTTTCGTTCTTTAGTTCGAGACACTAATGCTTTAATAGTACAGAACATAATCTAAATATACACTTTCAATATAAGTGACTATTCCGGGTATAAAATGCATAAAGTACTGTATCTAGATTGCAATATTGCATGTGCGATATCGCAATTTTATAAAAAAAAAATTCTTAAATTTATATTGGTCCGGATATTCGAGATAATAGGCTCTTCTATTTTTCTTCTAATTTAAAACAAGTAGTGTACTTGTAATATGGTGAATGTGCTCACCAAAATGTCGAATTCAATTTTCCAATAAAAGTGACTCAGAAAAGTTCCAGTTAAATTAACTACTAAATACTATTTTAATAATTTTTTTCTTTAATTTTGATTACGGTATTGTACAATGAACAGCACAATTTCCATTTATGATATTCAACATTTAACGGGCAGTTCACCAGAAGAGATACGCAGTAGTACATTATCTATTTTGAGCTATGGTTCATGTCTGTTATTCAGACCAAGAGATCTCTGCTTCATTTTTGCCGTAGAAGTCATACAGTTGGGCAGTTCCTTATAGCTAGATCACGGGCTAAAATGGATTTTAAAGGTCATGTAGTGGTTCGAAAATTTATTGTAGAAGAACGCGGTTAGTTTCTTTACTCTCAGAAAATTGAAATCGACGTAGAGGGTTTTGTTACTAACATAAAAAGGAACGCCAGAAGTAGATCGTAAGAATTTTGACTGAAAGATCTGGGATCGACTTTAAATTATTCTTTGCAGTTGCTCCAAAGAGTTTAACACCACAAGTTCAGATTGGTATCAAAAAAAATTTATTCGCTTTAATAAACTGCTTAGAATCAAGTTGGAAATTATTAAAACTAACAAAACATTTCTCTGATACTGAAAGGTTATTTATTATAAGGGTCTTATTGCCATTTAATTTTTTGGTACATTCACTTTTCATATTTCTACCATGATAATATTGAAAATACATTTTTTACAAGGCATGAAATACATTTGGATGAAAGGCGATGTCAAAGTAGACCCATGTTTATCGATGTCAAATAGGATTACTGAGAATATTGGGCAGATAAAAAGGGAAGTTCACTCCTTTGGGAAATTTAACGGCCGTACCAATCAATAAGACGATCAGAATGTTTTTACTTGCTCTGTTATCAAAATGAACTGATATATGAACATTGTATACTTCCTGTTTAATCATTTGAAAAAACATTAAATTAAAAGTACGTTTAGGTATATATTCTTTGTTTTTTTATTATTATATAATCGTATTGTTTTAAACGAATTCAGGTCTTTTAAACAAAAACTTAACCTTCTCAATTTATACTTCATTTATTCATTAAGCTCAGTATTCGAACGAACAACAGACTGAAGAGGCATTATGCAAAATGGATTTGTATTTTTAATTTTTCAGTTTTTTTAATATTTATACTATAGAATTAACCATAAAAAACGAAAATCCTTTTTACAAATTATATTTAAGTTTCCTTTATATATTATAAGTCTGGTATGTATTATTGATTTATTTAATTATGTTATCATTAACTCAGTCTTTACAAAATATTGTGAATTTCAACTGCAACTTCTTTTTCATTTTTTATAATTTCCTATGAATCTTAAAAATAAACTTAGACCGGTTTCATCATATAGAATTTAATATAATTATTTTTA
The DNA here is from genome assembly GCA_035578175.1 of Catonia carolina. Taxonomy (NCBI): domain Eukaryota; kingdom Metazoa; phylum Arthropoda; class Insecta; order Hemiptera; family Achilidae; genus Catonia; species Catonia carolina. The sequence continues at coordinate 27,728,645 of JAQMRL010000002.1, read as the reverse complement.
TGATGTCGCAAATGAATGGTGTTTTTAAATCGGTATTTGAGACATAGTAGGGTGATCCGATTGATACGAATTATACGGAGAAATAAAGACTGGAATGCTTGAATAGTTTTTAAATTACTCTGTTTTGCGCAACCAAAAATTTGAATACCGTACATTCAGATAGGTTTGAAGAGGGAATGGTGGAGTAATAATTTCTGTTTGAGACGTATGGGTGATTAAGAGTGAACAAACCTGTGTAGTTGTTTCAAATGTAAGTTTAGTTGAATTCGTTTTGTCTTAATATGGTGTTCACAGGTCAGGCGTTGAAAATAAAAAACTAAAATTTAATAAGCCGACCGCATTGGCGTAGTTGGTACTAACGTGCTCGCCTCTCATCATGCGGTCCTGGGTTCGAATCCCACTCAAGCACGGCATATTTTCATACGTTACAAAAAAATCATTTCATCCTCATTACGCAGTTACACCCCAACGTCGTCGATAATGACCTTGCAGTTGGTCCGACGTTAAATAAATGTATTGTAGTTTAGGTCATCAGTCGAAAGGCTGGTTTGAACTTGTAGAGGTTTTAGTTAGTAAAACGAGGAGTAAGGTGGTTTACCATTGCCTTCCTCACTGAATGGAAAAGTACGCTTATCAGCATGCCGGGTCTTCTGAAATGCACGTATTTTCCACTCTGCAAATGATACCTTCACCTCATTCACCACAGGGTCTGGCTGTAAAATGAAATTCATTACTTTCAGAGGAGATAATTCTGATTATTGTCTTTTACACCTCTGCCTCTTCTGTTCTTGAATGATTCAGTCATTTAATTGACTGATCATGTAATAAGAAACAGAACTATTTATTTTAGCCCTGCAACTAACAGATTTTTTTGATTTTTCTCTTGTAGTTGAAGAAAGAAGAGACTATGAGTTTCTGTTTAGAACATAGTTCCCATTATATTTCTTTTTTTTTAATCCCTAATGTGTGTACGTTGGAATCTGTTCAATTCAGAACAATAAGCAACCCCATGACCCAATGAGATGAGGATATGTATGACGTGTAAATGAGGTATAGTCTTGTACAGACCCAGGCCGACCATTCCTGAGAGAGTATGGTTAATTGAACCCCAACCATCAAAGTACACCGGTTACCACTGTCTAGAATTCAAATCCGTATAAAAGTAACTACCTTTACGAGAATTTGAACCAGGAACCTTCGTCTCTAAAAATTAGCTGTTAAACAGCTGATTTTGGCAACGACTTTACCTCTAGGCCAACCCGGTGGGTAGTAACTAACAGATTGAGTGTAAATAATTTGACACTCCACCTGTCTGTTATGGGCATGTTAAATAAATTAAAAAAATTAATTAAATCGAAAACATGTCGGTGGTACTTCTTAATAATTTAATGTGATAATTGTTAATTTAGGACATATTATTTTAACTCATATTTATTTTGTTCATGCGTATGTTTTAAAAATACACCGTTGAAACACTGGTACATATTAATTTCTTTTATATTAAACATAAACAGTTAGAAAAAAAAGTAAAATATTTCAGTAACAATGCCTATCAGATTATCTCTTAAAACAATATTGAACTACCAACGAAAAGTTTTGAGAGTATATTCTCATGTCGTCTTTCGGAGAAAAAATTTACTAAAACCGAGTTAAAACAATAAATTAAGTTAAATTAAAAACAGCAGAATGTAAAGTGTTAAACAAGCTCCATTTGTGAAAATATATTTCTCCGTTGTTTTTCCTTTTACACCTTGACAAGTAAAACTTTTACCGTAGTGTTTTTATTGTCTTACATTGCCCTGTTTTTAATTTAATTTAATTTATTGTTTTAATATTTTAAAGAAATATTTTGACCTAGGCTGAAAAAATACTTGATAACCCTTAAAAATAGACCCTGTAATAAAGTATTTAGTAATTAAGTACGCTATCCAACAGTCAAAAAATGAGAAAAACGTAGTTAATTAATTTATTAGATACATTCACATGTATTTTTTTATTAAAATAATTATCTTGCATTGTGCACAATAAAGCGCAATGTTACCATAACAGTTTATGGCTAAAATATCTACAAAATAAATTCGGTTTATTCAATGAACCATATTATATCTTCGAAGTAGAAATTAATTCTGAGCATTCTGAAATCTGTCCAAAATCTTAAATAAATTTGATTATGAATGCTGACAATTTCTTAAAATTTGTCTTTTTCTTTGGCCTATATACTTGGCCAACATCTAGATTTGATCACTTGCACCCCACATATTTTTTACAGATTTACAAAGATTAATTTTTTTTTTTTTTTAACGTTAATTTTATTTAGAAACTATACAGTACAGTATAACCATCCAAAAGCTTAACTAAATTTTGAAAAAAACAAATGACTTGATAAATAAACAGAAATATTTTTTTAAAGAATACATCCCAGTGGATAATTCAAAAGTATAGTGGATTTCAAAAAATAAGTTAATAAAAATATAGAACAATTAGATCAATAGATCTCTACTCCATTTTCTTCGTAGGCGTCGGTGTGGTAAGTTTCGTCTTGACATTTGCTGTATTAGGGGATTGATGTGATCTGTTAATTTTCTGTTAAATTTGGAATATTTTATTTTAGCAGTTTCTGTTACAAAAGGGATTTTCAAATCGGAATGCAATGTTAAATTTGTTACGTAATATGGGGCGTTCGTTATCATCCGAAGTATTTTTGACTGATGAGTTTGAATTTTTTGAATGTGAGTTTTCTTTGCGGTCCCAAAAATTTCAATACCGTAATTCCATATCGGTCGTAAATAGGCTTTGTATGTTAATAATTTTAATTTTAATGATAGAGTTGATTTTCTGTTGATGAATTTTGAAAGTAATTTTGTACGGTTATTTAGTTGCAAACGTTTTGTTTTGATATGATATCCCCAAGTCAGTCTACGGTCTAAATGGAGGCCCAGATATCGAACTTTATTTTCTTGCGGTATCTCATTGTTATCCAGGTAAACAGTTGGACAAGTTCTTCTTCTTAAAGTAAAAGTCACTTGCACAGATTTCAGCGGGTTAACTTTCATTCTCCAGTTTTTGAGCCATGTAGATACCTCATACAAGTGATTTTGGATGTTCATCGAAGTTTCTTCTGGAGATTCACTGCTGCATAACAGAACGGTATCATCTGCGTACGCTGCTACTGTCGTGAAGTCATTTTCCGGGAAGTCAGACGTAAATATGGAGTACAAAGCAGGAGATAATATGGACCCTTGAGGAACTCCTGCTTCGATATGCCAGATATTAGAATATTCCAAACCTTGGCGCACAACAAAATATCTATCCTCTAAAAATGATCTCAGAATTCCATGATATGTATCAGAAAAAATAGATTTTAATTTATACAAAAGCCCGGGATGCCAAACCTTATCGAACGCCGAACTAATATCCAGAAATACAGCCGATGTGTATAATTTTTGTTCTAACCCTACAGAAATTAAATCAACCACTCTGTGCAGCTGATGAGTTGTTGAATGCTGCCTTCTGAATCCAAACTGATAATTTGGAGTTGTAGCTTCAATTATCGGCGAAAGTCGATCTAACAAAATTCGTTCAAAAAGTTTAGACACGACTGAAAGAAGGCTAATGGGCCGGTAAGAGCTTAATTTTAAAATCATAATAAACAAAAATTTAAATATTGTTCCTGTGATTAAATTAAAACATAATGTGGATATAAAAGCCGTATATTGTGGGAAAAATAGAGTTTTCAGTTCAATATTATATTAAACTTATTACAATGAACATCAAACTTTGGTTAGCGGTTTTTTAGTTTACTTAAATTTGCATCAATACCTTTGTGATTAGCATCTATTCTGAGCTAACAAAAAATGGGTTTGAACGTTCAATAATTTTTTAGAACGTAGCTGGGAATCAAATTCAAGGCCTCCGCTTTGAAGTGTAGCACGCTACAGTGGTTAGTTTTAATTTGTGTTCGTTTCAGTTTTAATTTTATCCCTTTGAAAATTGCCGCCATACAGATTAAAATTATTAGGGAAAACTTTTTTCTTGATGGTCGGGGGATAAGTTATTTTTGTTATTTTAAAATGGAATAAAGCAAATTTATTATTTAAAATAAATTTCCGGTCCAGCCTGGTTGGTTAGCTGTTTAAAAAAAACTATGATATGTTTGATCTAAGCCGTAGATCGTGGAAAAATCTGATTTTTCAGTTTAATATTATATTAAATTTATTTTAATGAAAATCAAACGTTGGTTAGTAGTTTTTTTACTTAAAATCACATCAAAATCTTTGTCATTAGCGTCTATTTCGGGTTAAGGAACACTGGTTGAACAAGTGACTTCGTGTGGTGACCAGCTGACTCACATTTGAAAAAACACAACAGAGTGACCGTGTTAAAACTCAGTCAAAGAATAAATAAAGGTTTTCTTCAAAAAACAACAAAAAAGTAGAGTAATTGATAATGATGAATAGTTAGTTACTGATAACAAATAAAACCCAAAATAAAGTTAATACATTTAGATGATCGAACGATACGCAATGGTTTCGTCGATGATTTAACTGTATATAATTTATCATAAGCTATTCTGAAAGTTACTGCCCATACTTCCCTACTTCACTGATACTTTATTCCACTTTCAGGGGATGTTTTGTCGACAAGGACATCATAGTGTCGGTCAAGTGGTCCACTTTCCTTCGATCACCATTCTTTATTCACTAACATGACAAAGTGACTCTTTAGTCATGTTAACGCCCGTTATTCTTTCTCTTATCATATCCTGTTTGGTATAAAATATATTTCAGCTAAGCTAAATGAAACTAAAATAAATTTAATATTTTTCTTATTTTTAAATTAATTTATCAAACGTAAAATTTCAAATAATTAAACGATTTTTTACAAATACCTAACCAAGAAAGTGTTTATTTTTAATACCCAGGGTGTCATAGTAAATTTACTCGGATGCCGTATGTTTTATGTAAGGTATAATCATAACTATTAATCAATCAATTCAATTAAGCGAGGTCTCTTACAGCATCATCAGGGCGTTTCTCGCATCCCAACCTCCATTTGCCCCTATCCAGTGCATCTTCAGGAGTCAGTTGCCTCAAATTCATGGCGTTTTGAATGTCTTGCTCCCATTTTCTAGGAGGGCGCCCCCTTTTCCTCCTTTCTTGAGGTGTCCATTCCATTATGAATTTGGGCCATCTAGCTTCTGACATTCTTTTTACATGTCCATACCATAACAGTTGGCGACTTTCTATTGCTTCAACAACTGACTCCTGTTGATTCATTGTTCTTCTTATTTCTTCATTTTTTATGTGCCCTATCCTAGATACCCTGCAGCTGCGTCTCAGGAAGTCCATTTCCACTGCATTCAGTCTATCTTTATTTCTTTTTGTTAACTCCCATGCTTCTGCGCCATACATCAGAACACTTCTAAGGATGGCATCGTTCATCATTCTTTTAGTCCTTAGACTGAGAGTTTCTGACCAAAGCAGTGGGTTAAGTTGACTAATGACTTTTCTGGCATTTGTGATACGCTCTGTAATTTCCTGCTCACTATTTCCTTTTCTTGAAAGAACTACTCCCAGATATTTCACTTCCTCACATCCTGTAATTATTTTATTATCGACAACCAGATCTTTCACGTCTTTTTCAGCTACCGCGTCTCCTCCAGCTACCAAATATTTGGTTTTGTCATAATTTATTTTCAAACCCCATTTTTCAAAGGTTTCTGTCAACTTTCTCATCAGATACTGGATGTCAAACTCATCTCCTGCTATAACAACCTGATCATCTGATATATATATTAATGAAGCATAACTATTAATACAGCTACATTATTATTTTTATGTAACTAATTACATTGTTGTTAAGCTAATTTATTTTTACATAATTTATTAAGTAATAATCAAAATTTTAATCCTATTCTTTATTTATAATCAGTAAACTGCGCGATAATACTGCAAAAACTGGTTCCAGCATTTCCTAATTTGATAAACCTAATATAAAGGCTTTATAGTTTAGAAAGCTAGGAAACACTCAACTACAAAGCGATATACCTTAAATCTGATTCCTGCCAAGAATCTGAAGAAGTTTAGGATGTAGTAATTCACCTATGGAGATATGGTGTGAAGCCTGTTAATGATACATCAAAGATATTTACAGTCACCAAAAGACTGAAATGAAATTGCTCTTTATCACCCATTCTATATGAATTGTATGATCTGGAGGCATTTAAGTTGTGGTTAAAGAAATGTAGAGAATGGACATAAATACGGGGGATGATTGTTTGTTTGTCAATTACCAACTAATTATAGCAAGTGATGAAGACAATATGGCATTCATGCTAATAAAATAAGCACACGTTAAGAGGACATGAAAATTAATGTGAATACTGTATATGAATACGAGAACATACTTGGTGATCAGGATAATGGGAAAAATTTGATGATCGATGGAGAAAATGTAAAACATTGCGCTAAATACAAATATTTCGAAACGCTTATATCTGAGAATTTGGGATACGAGGTGAACATTACGTTTAGAACTGTTCAAAGTAGAGCTGTGATTTTAAAATGTAACTGGTTAATATGGTCTACCAAGATAAGCGTAATGGCTAAACAGATTTTGTACGAGGTGGTGTTTGAGCCAATTTCCAATTATAGGCGTGCTTCGGAACGTTGCCAAATTAGTAAGAGGAACAAGGAACAATTGGAAGCCTTAGAAGTTGATTTCTACAGAACGAGTTGCAACTTCTTAAGATTTGACTGAATTAGAATTAAGGTGCAAAGGAAAAGTAAAGATTAAAGCCGCTGTAACGAGAACAACTCAAAATCATGAGTTTTTGTGGCATGGGCATGTGTAGTATGGGTGAAGACTGAAGAAAAGTGGCCAAAGAAAGTGTTCAATTATTTTCAAGCAACTATGAGAAAAAGAGTATGGCTGAGAACGTACATGAAGATAAAGTTTCACAATGGCAATGATCATATTTAAGAAGGATATCAGAGTAAGATTGGCAGGATACGAGACAGTGACGTTTAAGGTTTGGAATTCGATGCGATCTGTAGGACGCCCGATTGAAGTACAAGTAAATTAACATCCACCGACAATGTATCAATATATGTGACAATATATGTATATAGTTGCTTGAAAATAATTGACCACTTTCTTTGGCCACTTTTCTTCATTGTCCTTCTGCATTTACTAATTACCAAGTAGTTGTAATTTCAAATAATCGAATAAAAATAACGTATGGTTTTAATTTTTTAATACATATTTTATAAAGTCATTCATAATTTCTTTCAACTGACCATATTCTCAACCTACGCAGGGGCAATACGTAAATTTGTTCATAAAAATAAATAACTTGCCAGAAAAATATAGTATATATGTTACATTTTCTTAATACGATAAAATAAAAGCTAAACAAAATTAATATTTATAAAGTTTTATTATGTACAAAAATTTGTTTTTGACACTTCTAATTGAAAATTTTTAGTATCTGTTAATATAACAATTTCTAAATATGACGCTAAATTTCTAAGTAAAACTTGAATTACTTGTCGGAGCTTGTAGCCATCACTATAGTCTTACAATCAGCCAAGGAGATTCCTTGGCTAGAGGCGTTTTAAACGTCTGAGCTGAGTACCCAGTATCGCCCTAGTGTATGTTTCGTGTGAGAGGGTTGTCATGTAATTCAAATTTGTCGTGCATCGCTTGTATAGTTGTTTCGTGGCGTTATTTAAGTATGAAATTTGTAAGTCTTTATGCAACATTGAGTTTCTGACGTAAAAGGGGCATTGCGTTATCGCTCGTAGAATCGCTTGTATACGTTTCGTGTGTAAAGGTTTAGCAGATCCCCAAAGTTGAACTCCATATGTCCAGATTGGTTTTAAGACTGTCTTGTAGATAGTTAATTTATGTGACATGTTTAATTTAGTAAGCGTTTCAGTTGATAGAAGCGTATTTTGAATTTGTGTCGTGTGTGTGTAACATGTTCGTTCGTTGTAAATTTCCTATCTAAGTGTAAGCTTAAATAGCGTGTTTGAGTAGTGTGAGGCAGCGGAATATTATTAATGTAAACGGTTGGGCAGTTTTGTCATTACAAAAATTAAAATTAAAAGCTTTTAACAATTTTCAAAATAGATAAGTGGAATGGAATGTTCACAAATGTTGCCGAGTAGAACAGATTCTGTTTCATTTTAAAGTTGTAATTGTTGTTTAGTTTCTAAACTCCTTCTTGTACTGTTAATATTCATGTTATATCGTAATTAGTAGTTTTAATTACTTTTTGTGTTTAACTATTTTAACAGAAAAAAATCTGGTGTGAAACACTCACACAACTTTCTCTTGCCAATGCAAATAATTAACAGTAAACCTAACATTAGTAATAAAACATAAGAAATAAACAAAAAACTAACCTCAATAAACATAACCTAATTTTAATCATGAGTGAAAGACGCAAAATGAAAATCAACCTCAGTTTGGCTTAGAAATACGGAAAATCACTCTTTCTCTCTAAACTAGGTTCTGTAGAGAAAAATGTTTTAAATAAAAGTTGTAGATCTCTTAATTTTCTATAAATTTAATTTTATTTTAATTTTAATTTACACTTTTGTCGTAAAATGCATACTAAGGCCGAAATGTTAAAAAAATCGATTTTTCTCACGTTTTCGAGAGAGAAAAAAACAGAAAATTGCAAATTACCGCTAAACTAAGCGTTATACAAAAAAATGTTTGAAATAAAAGTTGTAGAATTTTACATTCTCTACAAATTTTATTATATAAATTTTTTCTCTAAATTGCATATTAAAGCCGTAATCTTAAAAAAACTATGTTTTTACACCCAGAATTTCCCTCACCCAGAATTTCAGCAAACATGACGCCTACCCTATCTTGTAGAGAATAAAAAAATTGAGTAAACCAGGCAATTTCTAAAAAAATCGTAGGACTAGTTTTTGAGAAAACCGAAAAAAGTGAAAAATGACACGAATAAACTACTACTTCCGTTTGACCGATTTTGATGAAAATGTTCGTGTCGGGTCCGGTAGTGGTATGTAACTTAAGTTTCAAGTTCGTACAATGTTCCGTTCTTGAGATATTTTGTATACACACACACACACACACACACACACACAGACACACAGACCAATCGCTAAAAACCTGTTTTTTGGGTTCAGGGGGTCTGAAAACGTGTAGATCCGGTGAAAACTCGATTTCGAAAAATCGACATGAAAACAATACTTTCCTTCCTATATATTCATATAGGCAAGAGAAAGTAAAAATTCGGTGTTTAGATTATAATATTATATTATATATAACTGGAAGATTAAAGGCTAGAAGAAAAAGTACATTGTGTATGAAATGACGGCATAAAATGACAGGTAAATAGTCCGTAGATAACCTCAATAAATGTTTTTGGTTAATTAGGTTAGCCTATGACATGGGAGTGTTTACAATAGTAAACATGAAGCCGGGGTCCATCTACAGGCACATGCGTCCACCAAGCAATTTTAACGGGACTGCTGTCTGTCGGCCCTTCCACTTTTCCTCGTTCCTCTCTTCTATCTGGTCCTCTCAATTATTGGATTTTTCCTACTACGTTCCTCGAAACGAATTAGTTTATTAATTTTAAGGGAACCAAGAATTCATTTCGTGTGGTACAATATGGCATTTCATTTTGCTTATTTTTTATATTCCGCTGATAAATTCCATAAATGTTTTTCATGGCTAAAAACTTTTCAACTGACCTCACAGAGATAAACCACAATCGAAATTTCAATTAAATTGCATTCGTATGCTTGGAAGTAATAACCTTAACTTGTATTTGAATTAATTCAATAATGTATACAAGCAATTTCCTTTCATTGAATGAAAGATTCAAACGGAGAAACTTATTAAATTGAAGACCTCCTGGATAAATGAAATTGTTTTGTTACTTGTCATTATTACTTGATCGCCAATTCTTATTTTTACTTTATCTTGCCTATATGAATATATAGGAAGGAAAGTATTGTTTTCATGTCGATTTTTTGAAATCGAGTTTTCACCGGATCTATACGTTTTCAGACCCCCTGAACCCAAAAAACATGTTTTTAGCGATTGGTCAGTGTGTGTGTGTGTGTGTGTGTCTGTGTGTGAACAGAATATCTCAAGAACGGAACATCGTACGAACTTGAAATTTGAAACTTAAGTTACATACCAGTAACGGACCCGACACGAACATTTTAATCAAAATCGGTCAACCGGAAGTAGTAGTTTATTCGTGTAATTTTTCACTTTTTTGTGATTTTCTCAAAAACTGGTCCTACGATTTTTTTAAAAATCGCCTGGTTTATTCAATTTTTTATTCTCTACAAGATAGGGTAGGCGCCATGTTTGCTAAAATTCTTGGTGAGGCTGTTTTTACGTAAAAACGTTGTTTTTTTAAGATTACGGCTTTAATATGCAATTTAGCGCAAAAATGTATATAACAAAAGTTGTAGAAAATTTAAAATTCTACAACTTTTATTTCAAACAATTTTTTGTATAACGCTTAGTTTAGCAGTAATTTGCGATTTTCTGTTTTCTTCTCACGAAAATGTGTGAAAAATTGATTTTTTTCGGCCTTAGTATGCATTTTACGACAAAAGTGTATATAATTAAATTTATAGAAAATTAAGAGATCTACAACTTTTATTTAGAGCATTTTTTTCTACAGCGCCTAGTTTAGAGAGAAAGAGTGATTTTCCGTATTTCTAAGCCAAACTGAGTTCGATTTTCATTTTGCGTCTTTCACTCATGATTAAAATTAGGTTATGTTTATTGAGGTTAGTTTTTTGTTTATTTCTTATGTTTTATTACTAATGTTCGGTTTATTGTTAATTACTTGCACTGGCAAGAGAAAGTTGTGTGAGTGTTTCACACCAGATTTTTATCCTTTTTTAACTGCAATTGGTTTAAAGATAAGTTTTACAAAAAGAAAACTAATTTCAAAACTAAAATTGCAATGAATATTTAGACCCATTCTCGTTCTATATGATTGATTCTTATATCGATGCAATCATTAAAGCCCGGTCTTCAACTTCATACTAATATTCAAGAAACCAATTCAGTAGCGATCAAAAAAAAAATTTAATTAAAGATATAATTACCCTGAAATAAGTATAATAAAAAATCTGGTGTGAAACACTCACACAACTTTCTCTTGCCAATGCAAATAATTAACAATAAACTTAACATTATTAATAAAATATTAGAAATAAACAAAAACTAACCTCAAAAACATAACCTTATTTTAATCATGAGTGAATGACGCAAAATGAAAATCGAACTCAATTTGTCTTAAAAAAAACGGAAAATCACACTTTCACGCTAAACTAGACTCTGTAGAGAAAAATTTTTAAATAAAAGTTGTATATCTCTTAATTTTCTATAAATTTTATTATATACACTTTTGTCGTAAAGTGCATACTAAGGCCAAAATCTTAAAAAAATCGATTTTTTACACGTTTTCGTGAGAAAAACAGAAAATCGCTAATTACCGCTAAACTAAGCGTTATACAAAAATATGCTAGAAATAAAAGTTGTAGGTTTTTCAAATTCTCTACAACTTTTATTATATACATTTTTGCTCTAAAATTAATATTAAAGCCGTAATCTTAAAAAAACACTTTTTTTACGTAAAAACACTCACCAAGAATTTCAGCAAACATGGCACCTACCCTATCTTTTAGAGAATAAAAAATTGAGTAAATGAGGCGATTTTTAAAAAAATCGTAGGACCAGTTTTTGAGAAAATCGCAAAAAAGTGAAAAATTATACGAATAAACTACTACTTCCGGTTGACCGATTTTGATGATCGTTAATGCAAAAAATGTTCGTGTCGGGTCCGGTAGTGGTATGTAACTGAAGTTTCAAGTTTCAAGTTCGTACGATGTTCCGTTCTTGAGATATTTTGTATACACACACACACACACACACACACACACACACAGACCAATCGATAAAAACCTGTTTTTTGGGTACAGGGGGTCTGAGAACGTATAGATCCGGTGAAAACTCGATTTCGAAAAATCGACATGAAAACAATACTTTCCTTTCTATATATTCATATAGGCAAGAGAAAGTAAAAATGTGACAGGTATAGATAAAAAACAGTTGGTATAGTTTATCTAATTTTTGAACCATGTAACAAAATATTGTAACAAAACCCGGTTACTAAATCAAGAATGTCAAAAATATTTAAGGTATAGTTACTTGAGTCACGAGTTTGGCCTTGTTTGCAACGAGGGGCAAAGGGGGAAACCATTCTTGCGCATGCGTGACTACTTTAATTTCAGTACAACAAACACAACTTATACTACGAGTATACCCAGAGATATACAGTACATCGCGGAACCTTTTGTAGGTTGACTGTACGAATATAAATGTTTTTATGTCAGTAATTTGACGTTTTTCACTTTTAGTAATTTTCAAAAAACCATTTCATTCATTTTGATGCAACTTTCTTCACTTCACATAATTACTTTATTTTAAGCCAATCATTTCAGTATACTAAATGAACATACGCCAAATGACTACATTTCAATTTCTAGCCGTAGATATTTCAGAGAAAAGCCATGAACACTGTTCAGATGAAATTTCTAATTAATATAGTCGCTATTGAAACCATGATATTGCTTATTAGAGATTTAATCTAATGAATTGGTTTGGAAACTGGTGTAGGAAGATTGATTATATTATTGAACAAGACTGAACATTTACAGGTTAATGGACTAATTTTTTTCTGACTAAAATAAAACATTTTTTTAACAAACATAAATAAAATATAATTACCGTTAAATATTCAAAGTTTTCACACGTTTGACACTGTAAAAGGGACGAAATTGTTAAAATAATAAATTATGGATTCGTGATTAATACGTAGTTATGATATTTACCTGTAGTTCCTTATAATACATCTACAATGTACTGTGGTTTTAGCTCATCAGCCGAAAGAAAGGCTGGTTTGAATCTCTAGGGGCTTTACTAAGTAAAACTAGGAGTGAGGTAGTTTATCATGCCTCAGTGAGTAAAAAAGTATGCTTATCAGCATGAGAGGCCTTCTGAAAAGCATCTACTTTCCACACTGCAAATGACACTTTCACTTCATTCATCGCAAGGTCTGGCTGTTGAAATCAAAACTCTCAGAGGGGATAATTCTGACTAGTATCTTTTAACACCTCTACTTCTTCTGTTCTTGAATTCCTCAGTCGTATTACTACCTGACCATGTGATAAGAAAGATAACTATTTTTTATAGCCCTGGAACTAGCAGATCGAGTGCAAATAATGTAACACTTCACCTGCCTGGTTGGTATGGGAAAAATTTACTTTACAATCTTTTCATATGGAACTTAATTTAATTCAGTCAACAGACATCTTCTTCTCCAGAAACTCATTTCTGTAGCAGCTATATGCTTTTTAATCTTAATTGGAGAGTTCGAACCCCTGAATCATGAATGGTTGGGTTTTCAACAAAAGAACGAAAGAATCTCTTCTTAATGCCACAAAATATGTGATTACTCCTCAAAACAGGACGTAACGTTCTGGTTACCACTAGATACCGTTATGATATTAAACAATATCTTATATTTTTTAAACGCCATAAAGTCATTTATAAAGTTTTTTTTTGTAATCCCTAATTTTTGTACGTTGCAATCTGTTCAATTCAGAACAATAAGCAACCCAATGGCCCAATGAGATGAGGATGATGTGTATGACGTGTAAATGAGGTGTAGTCTTGTACAGACTCAGGTCGACCATTCCTGAGCGAGTACGGTTAATTGAACCCCAACCATCAAAATACACCGGTAACCACTGTCTATCATTCAAATCCGTAGAAAATTAGCTATCTTTACTAGGATTTGAACCAGGAACCTTTGTCTCTGAAAATCAGCTGTTAAACAGCTGATTTTGGCGACGACTTTACCTCTAGACCAACCCTAAGGGTTATTTATAAAGGGTGTATTTTGCTATTGCTAAAACATTTTGGTTGTTTGAATTATTCCCAAACTAAATACAAAACAAAAATTATCAATAAGTTTTACTAATTTTGTTTATTTACATAGATTGTCAATCGGTATTTATTAGAACTGATTCGCTGACATTGTTATCGTAATTAATATTAGTTATGCTACCATATACAATTTGTCACTGTTTTCCCAACGAATAAAAATTTGTCGGACACAGAATGCTGTTGAACGATCATATTACATAATATAGCGTACGAAATGCGACCATTGGTACGTACTGCCCTGCGCACCATATGTACTTGTGTCCGTGTAATTAGGGAACAGCACACCTGGTCGCAGCAATCTCTGAGTGTGTTGACATCAACGGGCTGCAGCTCTGCTGTCCGCATGAAATGCAAATATACCACCGCCCGCCCTGGTTTATCCCAGCTATATACATGCAAATCTACCAAAATTGGTTTCACCCGCCTAGAGTGATGTCATCACATGATACACTAACAGTTTGTTTCGGCCTTATCACAAATGGAAATCTAGTAGAACAGTAAGGCGCATCCCCATATTTGCATCCCTGTTTTTGTTACGTAACATTTTCTATTTTATATCTAGCTTTTGTTTTGACTTAATTCAGAAAACAATAGCATATTGTTTCGGTTTTCATTTCATATGTATAGTAGTTTAGTTACACATCGCTTCCTATAAACTTCTATTATATCTCATTAACCGCTTTAATACGAATGCTTAAAACATTGCAAAATTATATTATTGTAATGCTTGTTCCTTAGTAATACGAGTATTTCTGCAACATAAATTTTCAGTTATTTTACACGAATGTCAACTTCTTTTAAAAGTAAAAACGCAGTATTTTTTTCCAGTTTTAAATAATAAAATATTACATGTAATAATTCTTAACGAATACTGGAATATTATTTATAATATATGAACTATTATTAAATATTTTAACTCATACTTCCGGAATACTAAAATACAATAGTGCTTAAAATAATTTTATTTATTTGACATTATGATATATTTTATTGCTGATTATAAAAATAAAGAGTTAAAGAAACTTGAACTTCATTAAACAAAATTAATAACAATACTTAATTTTTCCAAAATAAGGAAATACAATTTTATAACTTAAATGTTATTACTTTCTACATCTTTTTTCTTTTTTCTTTTTCACCTTATTCATCCATTATTCAAAGGAGTTGAAATTGATATATCTAATAGACAACCATGTGTCAGGACATGTAGAAATATATAGTTCTTAATTATTATGGTGACCCACCGGGTTGGTCTAGAGGTAAAGTCGTCGCCAAAATCAGCTGTCTGACAGCTGATTTTTGGAGACGAAGGTTCCTGGTTCAAATCCTAGTAAAGGTAGTTACTTTTATACAGATTTGAATACTAGACAGTGGTTGCCGGTGTACTTTGATGGTTGGGGTTCAATTAACCATACTCTCTCAGGAGTGGTCGACCTGGGTCTGTACAAGAATACACCTCATTTACACGTCATACATATTATCCTCATCTCATTGGGTCATGGGGTTGCTTATTGTTCTGGATTGAATAGATTGCAACGTACACATATTAGGAATTAAAAAAAAAATTATTATTATGGTATGTGAGAACACCGTTAACTTTGCATGTTACGTACCATAACTTCTATGCAAGCATATTGCCAAAATTTTGGTTTGGGGGGCTAAGTCTTGAGATTTTTTAATTTAACGTCTAACTTTTATGCATATAAACGCTAGTGAAGAATTATCGATGAAAACGAGCGTTGAAAAAATACCACATCTGACCTCAAATCGGAAGTCTGGTACGAAATTTGTATTTTCCGTTGGTGAGGAAAGGTGCTTAAGTCCTAAAGCCCCTCCCTGACTACATGCCTGCTTCTATGATGTAGTTTCCGATATTAATGACCAGCATTTAAATTTCATTATTTTCTGTTATATTTTTGGGAATGTAATATCATTTAGAAGCCAACTGAGTGAATATTATCGTGCGAACGTTTGTCGCGTTGTCTGAAAAGAGCAGATGTTTGTTTTTGTACCGTTTTCACGAAAACTCTGCTGGTTTTATTTATCACACGGCAAGGCAAGTTTTTATTTATCACACTTAATTTTACATCATAAACTGTTCAAAATTATCTAAAAACTATCATAATAATATTTATTACTTTCAGAGGAGTCATTACTCTGACAAGTGTCTTTTACTCCTCTACTTCTTCTGTTCTTAAATGCTTCAGTCGTATAATTGGCTAACCATGTGATAAGAAGGAGAACTATTTTTTGCAGCCTTGGAACTAGCAAAAAGAATGCAAATAATTTAACACTCCACCTGCTTCTTATGGGCAATGAAATTTGAGTTATGAATGTAAAATATCATTAATTTACTGATTTCTATATCCTAAATTCTTGATAAGAAGATATTAAAAATTCATAGTTATTAAGGTAATCAAACTTATTAATAAATGTTTTACAAGAATATTTAAATTTGAAGTTTTATTTTTAAACTTTTTTTGACTGCTCTCTTTTGCTGTAAAATGGTATAATAAATGCTTTAAAGACAACTATCGTTATATAACTTTAATTAGATAATTAAACTGCGTATTGCGTAATAAAATATATGGTTTTTACATTTCACAACGTAAAAGTCTGTTTGAAATGAAGAAAAAAAGCGTGACAAAGAACCATTTACAGACAAAAGTGAGGTTTATCGTACCACATACTCTAAGTATTAGTAGCGTTGGCGCAAGGTAATTTTCTTTTAAACGAGGTCACAGAAACTGACAGACCGTCTTTAACTACACAGAAGGCGCCGACTCGTCCATATTGTAAATAGAACTTAACGTTTTCCTTGCAACAAATCCCTTACTACGTAACTTTGGGATAGTATATGTACATACAGTATTTAAATTACCAGGGTGGTTTTCGCTACATCAAGCAATTTTTGAGCAGAAGCAGTTATTTTATATTGAGATGATAATATTATTGTGTTTTAAAATGTATTTTCTCAATTGAAATATTAAAACGTTTCAGTAAAAATATAATGTACCCTAATGTAAAAAGCTATTTTATTTTATAAAAATATGCTTGGTTTCCAAGAATTATTATGGAAAAATTAAGAAGATACTTCCAAACGCAATTATAATTTATATACTATGGAAAATTATTTTTGTTCACTAATACTCGTCAATATTCGTTTTATCATTAAAATACTCGTACTTCTAAACTAACTCAGAAAATATTTCTTTAACGAGTCTTCAGCTAACGTGGTAAGGGATAATAAAAATAAAATATATTTTTTTCAATTTGGCGCTTCCTGAAAATTCAAGATTTTCCGAATAGATTGATATAAATATGTATTATTTTCTTAGTATTATAGCCTACGCGATTTGTGACATTTGATGATACTACATGTCATGACACGGTTATGGCAATGTCAGCTGATGATATTTGAATATTTTAAAAGCCTGCTTATCCGGCAGAAGCTTTGCACAAAATTCAAATTCATTTAATCCTTACAGGAAATTGGCTTAAAAATGAAAAATAAAAATTAACAAAATGAAATCTTCAATAGTGACCTTTGCGCTTATACGAAATGATTGTCCACCTGTCACAATGAATAACGTTCAGATTCCATTAAGCAATAACGTAAGCTACCTACACTTACATTTTTACAGACGACTGACATGGGGTAAAAACGTTACAAAAACATGTCACAAATTCTGTACCTAAGAAGTAAAGGAAGTTTTTTTTGTCTTGAATTTTTATTACGGTACTGTACATTGAGCTGCACAATTTCCGTTTATGATATTTAAATGGGTTGTGGAGTTTCGCTTTAAGGAGAAGAGGTACCCAGTGGTACATTCTCTGTTTATAACTACGGGTATTATCCGTTATTAAGACCAAGAAGTCTGTACTCCATTTTCGCTTTAGACGTCGCGCAGGTGGGAAGTTCCTTGTAGCTCGATCACGGGCTAATCGGTTTGGATGTACATCTAGTCGTTCGTGAAATTTACTATACAAGGACGCGGTTAGCTCCTTTACTGTCGGAATTTTGAAGTCGTCGTGGAGGGTTTTATTGCTTACATAAAAAAGAGCGCCAGAAGAAAGTCTTAAGAATTTTGATTGAAAGGCCTGGATCGATTTTAAATTACTCTCTGCCGCTACTCCAAAGAACTGAACTCCATAAGTCCAGATTGGTCTCAAAAGGGTTTTGTATATTAAAATTTTGGAATGGAGGTTCAATTTCAATCGAGGGTTAATTAAGCAGAAGAGCAGCTTCTGGCAGCGGTTAAGTTCTAAACGTTTTGTACGCAGATGATGCTTTCAAGTTAGTCGCCTCTCAGGCCATAAGCCAAGATATCGCACCACTCTGGGTTGGGGGATATGAATGTTATTTAGCATCACAGGTGGACTAGTTTGACGTCGTAAGGTAAACGTAACCTGTGTTGACTTAACTGGGTTCACCTTAATACGCCAAGGGGTAAGCAGTCCTGTATTAATAAAAGAAGTTAACTCCTGTAAAGTAAGTAAAGTAAGTCCTGTAAAGGAAGTTAACTCCATTTTGCAATTTTGTAGAAGAACCAAAAGCATGAAGTTTTTTTATTTTGTAAAAAATTCTGAAGGTGTAAGAATTTTCTTTAAAGATTTTCTTTAAAGAGATTTAAATGACTAAACAACTTTCTTTCTACTACCCCTGACCCAAAAGACTTCATAATCTTTACTTATTTCTGCATTTTAATTACAATAGTGTTAACCCCTCAATGTAACTTAAGTTGATCAAACGAAAACAAAACTTAGACAAAATATACTATTGTGCTAACTCTATTCTGATAAAGAGACAGCATTTTATTCACAACAATTTATGAAAAAAATACAGAATTCAAGCAAATTCTGAGGCCTATCAGTCAGACAATAAAAACAAAGTAATTCAATAACTTATTGTCAATACGAGTATACATTCAATTAGTGTTAAAAATAGTAATCATTTTAAAAATGTTCCGCATTATTATACAAAAGTGGAATAATGCGGTTACTGCAACTTTTATAGAGCGTTCTTGCTGATTTTCAAACTTAATTTTACCAAAATTAGAGTTACACCCTCTAGAGTACAGAATACAAAATGCGCTATTATTAATGGAAACGGTATTTGGATAGTTGCTCAAAATTATCTTTAGAGAAAAAAATTTAAACTTGATTTTTTTAAATTATTTAATTAATTCTATTGCTAAAATTATTTATAACTGCATCCAGGAGACCAAAAGGGAGTATACGACATGTCAAGAGATTTGTCTTATACTTTGAAATTCAAGACGAAGCCGTATGCACGAGTACGTTGAGATATGCTGCGTATTTCATAAGTGTGTGTCTTTTGACGTGTTGCGTTTCGATAATATTTAATCATTCTTTATCTAAATTTTTCTTGGGAAAAAACTAATTTATTTGTTTAAAAACGAAAACAAAATTTAGTTGTTAACATATCGTATTTATATGCTATTATGGCTCATGATTTAAGTTCATAAAAAGGATAGCGGGGGTTATTTGCAAGAGATTACCAATTATGTGAATCTATTCTTTACCACGTATTGCGAATAATCATATAAACTTAGAGATAAAGATAGAACTTGTGAAAAAAGCTTACCTCGAACGTTTTACTAGATGAGAGTGGAACAGGTTGTTTGGGAAAGCTGGATAATACAAGATTAGAAGCGATGGAGATTTGGCAAATATTATATTTTATTAAATGGTATTTGTTATAGCAGCCACTTCTATGACAAATACAGAAGATATGTTGAAGAGAAAGAATAGAGGGATAATAAAGTATTACTAGGAACAGGATGCAAGAGTAAGCTCATTGTAACCTTGAACAAAGAGAAGGGAAAATATGCTGAGCATTTTATGAGACACAATGATTTCATTCTGAATACCTTTGATGCTGGGCAAAAGAGGAAATGGAAGATCCAGGAACAAGAACTTAGAAGAATTAATGAAAGATATGGAATAAAATAAGTTCGTCGACATGAAAAGAATTCTTGTTAGCAGCAATAAGGTAGAGCATTTGGAATATGAATGAACATATGTGAAGTATTTCATATGTAGTATATAAATATTTATCTCAGTGTGGCTTTGAAAATGTAGAGCTACAGATCCAAACTTCTTATTCAAGTTCCAAAAACGTGGAAACGATAGCTTTATACAATAATCTAAGTAGCATCTAATACGATAGATTTAGAAATCTATTGTATTTTAATGAACCATATTTTTTATACGACTTAAAAAATAACATTAACATTGTTAGCGTTATAATATATACAATATATTATTGTATATAATATATGCAATCTAAAGTTTATGAAAAAACATAATATCTTTATTAATTCTGTTCGTTAAAACGAGTTTAATTTTTTTTTACCTCAATTTAAAAGTCAAACTATTTTGCAACGTTTATTATTAGTTATGTAATTAAAATTTTGATGAAGGAAAGAAACATGTGAGTAATTAAACTTCCCCTACAACTAAGCCGACTCTAATGTTAACTAACAATATGAACTTTCGTCACGTACAGAGTTCATATCCTATACTTAGTTTAGAGAAAGTAATAAAACGTGAGAGCTGTAGTGAGACATTCTGACTGAAACACATGTACATTAGTTCATATAATCATAAGTAAGTAAGTACGTCTTTCTTTTCGAATCGTTTCCAAAATAATTCCGAAATCCAAAGCGTAATAATCAGAAAACAGATAGATATCATAATTACGTCCTAAATTTAAAATACTTTGTTGTTAGTTTCAAATTTTTATTTATTAGACTTATATATTTATGTAAAGGGTTATAAATTCTGAAATTTTGTTTTAACCCTTTCAGTACCAACATCCGGAAAACAGGACGTCGATATCTTTTACGTAGGGTCTAGCTATAACGTCCGTAAGTTATGCATTAAGTGCCGATGTCCGGATAAACAAACATTTCCAAAAAAAAACTTTTAAACAAAAAATAATAGAATAACGTATTTTGTAACCGCCTTCGTGGCGTAGTGACTAGCTTACTAGTCTACAGAGCGAAAGGTCCCGGGTTCGATTCCCGGCTAGGGTCTGGAAATTTTAACACGGTAAAACCACCGTTAAGGTACCAAAACCCACAGTAGTTGCAAATTACCAAGCTGTGGATGCGACTTTAAATAAACTAAAATAAAACTATTTTGAAATTTTTTAGTGTTAGAACAGTTTATTTGTTTTATGTACACAATAAAAATTAATTTTTTAGGACAATTTATTTTTCTGTAACGTTGAAATTTTGATCGGCAATGGCAGGCTTATTACAGCCTTATTCAAATTAAATGGCAATTTAGATCAATTTTTTAAATATTGTTTCGGCACTGAAGGGGTTAAAGTAAGTTAAATTATCTAAATTGCCGTTATTATTACCTTAATTATTGTATGAAGAGCGTTAACCCCTGATCTCCTTACAGGCTAGTATCCTAAGCTCAACTAAGGCATTTTTGGTAAATAATTCATATACTTTAGAAATTTGGCACACACACTTCTGACAGCTATTATAAACAACATATCAAAAGTCCTCTACCCTAGAACTTCTTCCCCTATATGGAAAATGGCAGAAAATTCGTGTTCTTCATTAACGTTTACATTTTGTACGTCTTAACGGTAAAGTGTAAGTTTAGAATATCAAGTAAATATTTACAGATGATTAAACGCTCTGCAAAAACGATTCTAAATATTTTCTTAAGTATTGTTCCGGTTAACGGTACCCGGAGCGAAAGAAATTGAAAATTTTCACATTTCCCGTTTTTTGAAAATTATTAAAATTCAGATTTTTCTGGATCCATCGATATAGGTATAATTTGTTGGGCTTTTGCAGTTTTTTTTAAATTAATAATATGTTGAACCCTTACGTTTTTTTAAACGTCACCGATTTTCATAACATCTCTATTATTTTTGAATGGCAACAGATAAATTCTTTTTTTTTGTACGATATTTTATGTTTGAAAACTTTAAGTTAGCACCAGGAATCGCACAAAGACGACTGAAACGCCGATGGAGTAGAGACATGGTACATTAACGCAACTGTAACATTTATTACGTACAAAAAAATACAATTTCAAAATGAACACGAATTATCGTTCTCTGGAGAGCTATCGCTGGGTGGTGTCCTCCTCAAAGCCATTAACGTGGTTGGTTTTTTATAATTTAGTTGTGAAAAATTTTGTTGGTTGTTTTTATACAGTTGTAAAATAAATAAAATAGGTTAAAAAAAAGAAGTTTGCACCAGACCACTTGTGAATGTAATATATTAACCTCTGAACTGTAAAAAATAAAATATTGAATTATTTAATGTATAATGTGTTTTTTCTAGTTTTTTTTTGTTTCCCGTAAATAGCAATTTTTGACGCATAAGGAACATTTTGTCAGCCAACTGCGAATGGATTTTGATGAAATTTTTGCACAGCCTTTCATACCATAATTTCTATTTACTGAGTTAATATTACAGTAAAATAATGCGTTGAAACATTTATTTTGCACTTCAAAAAGCAAAAAGTTATGATTTTCAAATTAGTAATTTTAAAAAATATTTCTTGTCTTTCTACAATATATCAAGATGCTACTAACTCGGTGGGTGTAGAATATCCTAAAAAGTAACCAAAAGAAAATTGGAGAGGATAATTCATATTTTTTTAGAAAATGTGTCTTACTTTACCATTACGGATATAGATATTCCGGGTTCCCTTAAGTAGTGATTCGTCATAAAATGTAAAAATCAAAGTACTATGTGCGCTCAAGCCCTCTTCAGCTGCTCTAGCTGGCTTCTAACATCGTCATTATTATAAAGAAATAGTTTAGGCCTACATTAAGTAATATGCCGATTTTGGTCATTTTATGATAATTCA
Organism: Catonia carolina; assembly: GCA_035578175.1. Lineage (NCBI taxonomy): Eukaryota > Metazoa > Arthropoda > Insecta > Hemiptera > Achilidae > Catonia > Catonia carolina. The sequence goes on along the minus strand of JAQMRL010000002.1, from coordinate 27,705,749 downwards.
TAATTTATAATGGTTTACAATCATAGTATACCGTATATATTAGGCTTATCTATTAGCAAAAGCTCTCACTCGTCCGTTCCTGTTACCCTACTCCTCCATTATCTAAAACTCGAGAATTTATTTTCTTTGCTATTCCTTATTGTGTGTTTGGATAGAACTAGGATCAGTATAATAATGTTTCATGAAAATTTTAACAGTATTTGCTGATGAATTAATGAATGAAAATTAAATCTTTAAGTGAAATATCATCAACGAGTTTGGGTTTTGGGTCATAACTGAGATTAAGTAAGTCAAAAAACTGTTAATTATTATGTCAAGAATATTGCAAAATAACTTATTAAGCTGAAAATATTTGGTTGTTAATGAAAAATATTTGTTAATATTTTGGAGGAAGGTTGGCACTCGTTGAAAAGACATATTTTCAAAATTACAATCACATCATATAGTGCAAGATATAATTACAATTTTTTGAATATCGTTAACTAATACTAAAATTTACGTAGTACTTTATTTTTGTTATTTTGATTAATGCATAATTGAGAATGGTTTTATGAAAATAAATCCATTTTAATTATTTTAGATACAAGGTTTTTTTATAGTTAACTACGTAAAATTATAACATATAATACGTATACTAAATAAATAATAAAAATTCTACACTAAATGTTCTTCTAGTTCTTTTCACAATTTTCGGACATATTAATCAATCAAACCAATGTGAATAAAATTTATTTCTGGTTGATGATGCACATAATATTCTGTGCAGTTATCTTTATTTATCTTATTTACTTTAATTACATTTATTTTAATCTTTATTTACCGGCTGTTGTTTAGGTCAACAGCCGAAAGGCTGGTTTAAACCTCTAGAGGGTTTACTAAGTAAAACGAGGAATGAGGTGGTTTACCATTGCCTTCCTCACTGAGTGGAAAAGTACACTTATCAGCATGCCGGGCCCTCTAAAAAGCACATATTTTCCACTCTGTAAATGACAACTTCACTTCATTCACCACAGGGTCTGGCTCTACAATGAAATTCATTACTTTCAGAGAAGATAACTCTGATTAGTGTCTTTTACACCTCTACCTCTTCTGTTCTTAAATGATTCAGTCATTTAATTGACTGACCATGTGATGAGAAACAGAACTATTTATTTTAGCCCTGCAACGAACAGATTGAGTGTAAATAATTTGACACTCCACCTGTCTGTTTTGGGCAGTTTACCGGCTATTAAATCTTTATTTAGTTTCTTAACGATTTATAAGTGAGAAACAACGTCCTGTATTTAATCGTCATTAGTATGTATACTAATTAGTATGTATACTGTCCGACAGGGGTGCATCTTGTCTCCGATGTTGTTTAACTTGTATGTGGAGAGAGCATTCGCCGAGTCAATCTCCGACAGTAGCATGGGCATTAAAGTGAACGGAATTCCCATTAACAATATTCGGTATGCGGATGACACCGTGATATTGGCGGATAGTGCGGATGATCTCCAAGCTCTATTAGACAGGGTCAATGAAAAGAGTCAGGGTTTGGGTCTGAAAATTAACATCCGTAAAACGAAATGTATGGCCATCAGTAGAAACGGCACTCCGGGTACAAGAATATCCATAAATGGAGAGAACATTGAACAGGTCGCTCAATTTAAATGCTTGGGATGTATGATCAACCAAGAATGGGACCCAGATCATGAAATAAAATGTAGAATCGAACAAGCTCGAGCAACATTCCTCAGACTTGGGAAATTTTTGAGAGACAAGAACTTAAGTCTCAGTCTTAGATATAGGATGGTAAAATGTTACGTCTGGTCCGTTCTCTTGTACGGAGTGGAGGCATGGACGTTGAAAACAAACAGTATCAGCAAACTTGAGGCCTTTGAGATGTGGACCCTGCGACGAATGATGAGAGTGTCGTGGGTTGATCATGTGACGAACGAGGACATCCTGAGAAGAGCTGGTTTGGTGGATCGTGAGCTTTTCGAGACTATTAAAACAAGAAAGACTGGGTACCTTGGACACATACTGCGTGGGGAGCGTTATCATTTCCAGCGGCTTATTCTTCAGGGTAGAATAGAGGGAGGAGGAAGAGGAAGAGGTAGAAGAAGGTTATCCTGGCTACGGAACATACGGCAGTGGACAGGGATACGAGACTTCCAGGCATTGCAGGAGGCTGCAATTGATAGAGTAATATGATGTGAGCGAGGATGGACGCCTACGCAGGAATCTGCATGGCACTTTAAGAAGAGAAGAAGAAGTATGTATACGTTTGATGTAGATATTCAAAATCATGTTATTGTATCGGCAATATTATGAAGCGTTACATTAAAGTCCGCGATCTTAAGTAGATAAGTGATAAATGTATACGCTCTTGAGAGAGAACCCTTGCGTTATAAGAGTATGGAACGTCGGTAAGCCTTTTATTAATAGAGATAATCATCTTGCTCTAACAGTAATGAAGTGCCTATAACCAACGAACCCTGTTTGAAGTGCGATATCGATTGTAATATCTGATGCTCTAGAAACATAATACATTTATGCACCTAAGTATAAATTTACTATTTATGAACGTCTGAGAAGCAAATCAATTTATTGGCTTGGTGCCACGATTACACGGCTGCGTCTACTCTTTTACCAACCCTTAGACTCGCAATCAAAGTTTATAATAAATTTACTCTTTTCAGACGGTTACCCTTTTCAAAAATTATTCAACGTAATAATCCCTCTCAATTTTTATTTACTCTGTACGATATTAGATTATTTATTATTTAAATAAAATTCGTTAAGGTAATATGGTGTTAATTAGCAATTAATAGGTGACAGTACTTATTATTTATTTAATCTAAAATCTCGTCTATCCAAAATTAAAGTTTTGAAACAAATTTTGGAAAACAAATTTTTGTTTTTAAATTTTTGTATCTGACAAGGTCTTCTCAACCCCTCTTACACAGTTAAGTTTCTTGGTACACTGATCCCTTTTTTCTGTTATATTGTACAAAAAACGCAATTTACAGTATAATTATGCGAGAATTTACAGCCTCAGCCGTTTATAACTTTCTAAGAACCACCTTTCTTTGTCTTGCCAGTCACCATCGGAAATCCACCGCAAAAACATTGCCTCCTGCACACTATCCAATCAGTCACCTTCTTCTTCTACCAGCTTTTACCACTCCCACACCCTCTGTGATCCATCTTCTGCAAATAGCCAAACCATTTTAATTATTTCTGGGATATAGTATCCATGATATTTCCTTGAATGCCAATTCTTCTCCTAATTTCGGAATTTGGAATTCGATCGATGACACACCTCAGCTTCGCTTCTAAATATCCATTACCACCGCTTTTAGGTGATCCTTCTGTCTCTTACTCAATACCTACATATCCGCTTCATAAGTACACACACTCTCCAGGACAGCATGATAAATTTTTTTTTCCATACTTTATCATTCCAGAGGACAGAATTTAACTGCCTTCGGAATTGAAACCGAAATTTACTTAGGCCTCCTAGTCAGTCAGCTGGTAGAAAGTTGATGTGAATTATTCAGCAGCACTCGTTGCGCGAGCGATTTTGCGTGGCGATCGGCTAATACCCATACACAAACTAAACTTACTAAATTTTCTTGTTTAATATGTGTACTCACACAAACAACCCAGAATGATACCAAGATCAAACTGGTAGTTCTTTTAAGAAAATTGTAACAGTTATTGGCAACAAAACCGAAATCTAGAAAGTTGTATGAGTTGACCTGATGCAAAGTTAGTATAGTAGTTAGCGATACTGGCTTCTGTACCAGTAGCTCCCGGTTCGATCTCCGGTGTAGTCAGACATTTTTTATCTACGTATCACTTCATATCATTACCTACTCACAAGTAAAGTCGTGTGTAGGTTATACCACCAAATAGAAAAATGTTATTTTTGGGTACCTTTCAAGAAATTCAAGATGTGTTTTTAGAAATAAAACAACGTTGAAATTATTGATGCAGTTGAAGGGTTTTTATTAACCAGTAAGTTACTACAAGAACTTTATGTTACCTTGTAATTTCTCAACTAATTGAATTATTTCATGATTTTCCCTTCGAAGATAAATTATGCTTATTTTCTTGTATTTTATCTAGCGACTTAAGTATTATGGAATCGTAGAAATCATGGTGGATTAATTGAAATGATCTTTTAAGGAACAAGTAATTATAAGGATAATAACTAGATCTTAAACATTTTAAATTCCATTAACAGTAACAGTGATGTTCTTTTTCTATTCTTGGTAAAAGTACCTTTAAAATTTAGGACATGGAAAATGAAAGAAATCAGGTACCTACGTAAAGAATTAATTTTTCTTAAACACTGAATTAATATTTCTTACATAACCAAAAATCAAATCACTGTTATACTACACAGGTTACAACTAAAATATTTTACATAAACATTTTAAAATCCATTAACAATATCCCTACACATTCTTTTTCCATTCTTGGTAAAAGTATCTTTAAAATTTAGTGCATGGAAAATGAAAGAAATCGGGAATATAAAGAATCAATTTTTCTTAAACATTGAATAAATATTACATAGAGTATATAATAACACAGAATCGAGGATATTTCCAAAAATCCAAATACTGTTACTCTAGACAAGTTATAACTGAAAAATTTGAAATAAAATTCAAAAATACATAACTGCTGCAGACAAAGTGCAAAATTCATTGTAATTAAATTACAAGGGATTAATTTTTAATAATTTTCTTGCTAGATTTTTTTTAAATTGTGGAATAAATCATGGTAAGTCATTAACCATAAAAATCATAAACGTAACACGCTACGTACACACAGCCGTAGTTAATCAGGCAACAGTGGAATCTTTGACCCAATAGGACAGGTCGCAAATTTACAGTTCCGGTTTTTAACGATATATTTATTTAAAAATTACTCTTCTGTACACTTTCATTTTTAAAATGTTTTATAAATAATAAAATGTAGCTTGTCATGTGTAATAAGGAAGGAATTGTTGTATGTGTGTAGCTTTATTTCCTCGAGCAATGTGTGGGTGTGTGTGTGTGTGTGTGTGTGTGTGTGACCAGCTATAGTTTAAAACGGAAAGCCAAAGTTAGTTACAAAAGTTTATCATTCCACTAAGTTTTAGAAACAGAGACGGCATGAATTCTGTAACGTTATTTCTCATCTCTGTTGTTAAAAGCATAATCATTCTACTTGTGAAATATCTGCAATTTTAGTGTTGACATTTACATTTTTAAGAAATAATTTTGTAAATTTCAAAATTATATTTTTTGTGATTTTTATTTTAGTATTATTATTTTTAGTAATAATAAATTAGTTTAAGTTATGGATATTATTTATGTTACAAGAATAAAAATTTATAGTAACCATGAGCAAAGGTACATTTTCTGACGTGTCTTATCTATGTTACATAAATAAATAAAACCGAGCATTATCTAAAAGAAGAATATTTACTTATATTTTACAACAAGAAACTCTTTTTATGTACAGAAAAATCTACAATCTAATATTGAATAGATGAGTTCTCTTTGTTTTATGTCATGATTGAGGGAAACCCCCAATAGGGGGAGCTTCGTGGATGCATAAAAAAGGCATGAGTTGACTTGTCGGTTTGAATTAAGTCCGTAGGATGTCTTCGTTTCAATCGGTGAGTGTCTAACAGTGAGATGTCGAGGTGATTTGTATGTGATCGATTTTCTTTGGTATTCTGTACTTTACGTGTAAGTTTTTTAGTATTGTATGTAAGGAAAAATTTACCGTAGAAAATTAAAATTTTATTGATTTTTAAATTTCAATGTTAAAATATAGTTTCAAATTTCCTCTTTTCAATGGTGTTTGTAGAGTTCATTCTTTTTAATATTAAAAAAGATGTATCTACGTTCAGTTTGTATTTTGATACTAATCTATGTCAATTTATATGGAACTATGCCAGTCAGCTTTACTGTTGTGTAAAACCATCGGTATTAGCAAAAATTCAGCGTTTCCAATTAAAGCTTTTACGAAAGATAGTTAACGCCCCCTATTATGTAACCAATAAAACACTACACTCATACTTAAACGTACCCTACATTAATGACGTTTTCTTAAAATTCTATACAAAATTTAGGAAGAAACTCGTAGACCACCATAACCCATTGATCTAAAATCTGGCTACGCAGACTCTCCCAAACAATCCAATAAGACGTCTAAAACGTTGATGGAGCCGAGACTTCATCAATTAACGTAGTAGGCTACTGTAATTGATTATCCATTAAAGTGTTCTAAATGCTGCACTTAATGCTACACTTATCGTTCACGTCGGAGTTCTGTCACTGGACTGTGCTCCACTCACGTTTATTGACCTTGTTATTTTTTCCAAATTTTGTGTTATCACATTCACTGATTGTTTCCAACAGATTGTGAATTTCCTAATTAGAGAAAAAAAAAATTTTTATTAGATTTATTTTTAACAAACGTTAATTTTTTTCACATTTGTTTTATCAAAATAATTTGTTTTCGCAATTGATTCTATTTTATAATAGGCCTATATTTTCATTTATTATAATTTACAATTCCATGTGACATTTTTTGTACATAGTACTCTTATCAAACGGTCATTAAACCAACAATATTTATGGGAATTGGTCAACTACAAAAATAAAGGAAGCATGGACTCCTTACTGAGAACCTAAATAGGTCCTTTAGGCCTACCCCAATTTTATAAAGTAACTAGCTAAAGTGCCCGTTCTTCGATCGGTTTCCTTGGTGTCGTGGACGGTCGGTTGGGGTACCGAGTTCGGTCCCTGTCAGGTCTGATATTCTGTAACTGTTCATTGTTGTCTTCCTTCTTTCAACGTCAGCATTATTATTTATGAAAAAAAAATAGTTGAACGTAAAATAAAAGTGAGATCTTGGTGTTTTTTAATTAAGATATACCGCGCTATATTATTTTCATAATAAATGAAAGGTAAATCACAATAAGAACACCACGATGGTGACTACTATTAAGACGACTGATTCATTTTTGGCAATGTGACCGAGAAAAGGTGTATAGGGTACTGGTGGAATGGGCGGTTGGTAACTGACTGAATGACTACGGGTTTTACCGGCACGTAGGCCTGTGTTTATTGTTCTGTTAATTTTATGTTAATATTCTTCTAAAAATATTGGTTTATTTTTCTTAAATTGGCAATATCTCCGTTATTATGCTTGAAAATGAAAAATTTTACATAATTAAACTTATTTGTCTTTAAACGTTTCGTAAAGTCAATTATATAACATTTTTTGATACATTGACTTCTAACGGAGATATTCGTAGCTTTTTGTTTGCCCCTCACTCTGAACTCCCCTATCCCTTTGTAATATTAAAAAAGTATAGCCTATTTTCATTTTGATTATGTCCAGAAGCTAGATATCGAAATTCATTGATTTCGGTTCAGGGGTTCTTGCGTGATGCCGTAACATACAAACAGACAAACAGATAAACAGACAAACAGACAAAAATTCAGCTGAACTTATTTTTGGTGTTTACGTGGTAGGCTACATCTGGCGTAGAAACAAAATTTGGGGCATTTTGAAAAATTTTACAGACAAAATCACAATTTTATTTATATACTCGTAGATTGGGGTACAGTTGAGGGTCAGACAGTGCAAGGTAAGATGGAGGAGGGAAGAAAAAGAAGATGAAAACAAAAGAAGCATTACTTTTTTATTTATTATTTTATCCATAAAGTTTATACGTTGCAATCTATTCAATTCAAAACAAAAAGTAACCCCATGACTCAGGCTGACCATTCCTGAGAGTGTATGGTTAATAGAACTCCAGAAGCATTATACCACTTTTCGTAACATAGTATTTTCAGATCTAGGTATTAGGCTTGTTTTTTTTTATAAAAAAATGTGTTTCAAAACCTACCTATAATTTCAAATTGTACGGAGAAGTAATTTAATTCATTTAACTAGATACCCGTTTAGTTTTCTGGTGTGGTTTTATAATTTTCTTTTTTATTTGAGTGATTTGTATTACACAAAACTATGTTACCATTTCTTTAACTGTGTTTTATCTGAAATTCAATATTTCAATTGTCATTGTCTCCGTACTGTAACTTGGGAATTACAGCTGAATAAATCGTTTATACTATTCTCAACACGCTTTATCAATATTAGTAAGAACGTCCCGTTTCACAGAATAGTAATAAGATGTATTTGTATACAATATTTTTCAATATATTTTTTTAAGAATTCAATCCAAGTAGATTACTCGTATATAAATTTAGGAAAAATTTAGTTTCAACTTGTTCTATTTTTCTGGGTTTTGTTCCTTTTTTATTCTCCAGACTTTTTTAAATCTTTCGGACATTTCTTTCTTCCTTCATCGGAAAATTTCGATTACCTCTCCGATGTAGATTTGTTAACCTCTGCAGGAATTTCTGACCCAAATAATGTGGAGCGGGATTTTGCTTGATCAGCGCAATCCTTCCATCCTAGTTTTTGTTTATAGGTGCAAGTCCTTTTGTTGAGATCTTAGCACCTTGTAGAGCATCCTGTACTACAAACCATTCATTCACAGAGGAAATCTTTTTGAATGATTTTTTCCCAACTCTAATGTATGTACGTTACGATATGTTCAATTAAGAACAATATTTGACCCAATGAGATGAGGATGATAAGTATGACGAGTAAATGGGATGTAGACTAGTACAGAATCAGGCCGACCATTCTTGAGAAATTATGGTTAGTTGAACGCAAACAATCAAAGCACACCGATAATCATTGTCTAGTATTTACCCTACTTTTACTAGGATTTTTTGTATCACGGAAACTTCGTCTCTGTACAGCTGTCAAACAGCTGACTTGCGGCGACGACTCTACCAGTTGACCAACCCATTTTTTTCACATTTGTTTTATTCTATATTAGTTATTTTTGACGACAGAAATAAAAACCGATCCAAAATTACATAAAATTCGCCGTAACGTTGTACTTTGTATTCGGATTTTGATAAATGGGTTATCACTGTGTTCAGATTAATAAAATAAAATTCGAAGTATTTGATTTAATAACACATTTTTCCATAAAATTAATAATATAGGCCCTATTAATTTTTTAAAATTTAAAAATTTTAATGACCACCATTTTAAAATTGTTATTGTTACAATTAGAAAACATTTCGTATTAACATAAACCATTGTTTAGCACTAATTGACTAAGTTTCATAAAGGTATATTTAACAAGAGACGTAGATATTATTGTAAATTAAAAATCGATGTAATTTTCTTTAATTGTTGAGATGTAAATTATAAAATAACAAAATTAAGACCAAAGAGAATATGGAGCATTTTTACACACTTGTTTATTGGATTTTTGTAAAAGACCAACATCTGAAAAAGTTTTTTACGCATTTAAAGTAATAGCCTGTATCTAACAACTTTTGTTTATTTCGGCTGAAAATCTTTTAACCTGGATTGATACAAACATTTAAGCAATTACTAGTTTAGTCTGTATCATGAAGTAAAACTGTGAAAAATATTGCATTGACAGTTTTTTGACACACACATGCGCGCGCACATACACACACAGAAACCAATCGCTAAAACATGTTTTTTGGGTTCATGGGATCTGAAAACGTGTAGGCCTATATCCGGTGAAAACTCGATTTCGAAAAATTGACATGAAAACAGTGCTTTCTTTTCTTTATATTCGTATAAGAGAAAGAAGCCTAAAAATATTATTTTACGTTCTTATTTTATTTAAAAAAAAAGTAATAATACTCACGGAATGTTAAGATATGAAAAATTCATGAAATGGACAACAAAAGAACCACGTTAATTATTATCGAAACACAGATTTAATTGTATTATCATTTTTGCTGTTCATGCGTGGGTTTGTGTTTGTAGTTAAGTTTTTTTCTGTAGGGCACCTTATTTTGTTTGGTGGTGAAAAAATGATTATGTTCTTTTTTAATATGTGAGTGTACAATATATTTTAATTACATTATAAACATTAAATTAATCCAAAGTGAGTCACCAAAAAGAATTCTGCTAAATGTTAATTTTATATTATTACTTCAAGACAAGAAACTGTTTTTATGTTTATAATTAAGAATGTACACGTGTAAAACATATTTATTAAATTAATTAACATTAAGAGGATATAACTCAAACTTACATAATACTTGTACCTCATTTCATTCTCAGCGGTGAAAATTACAGCAATAAACGTGTAGAGACTATTAACGTACTGAGAGAGCTCTAAACAAAAGCTAAAATTGCGGAAGCAAATGTGTACATTTTAGTGATTACTATTTATCGTGGAGAAGAGAGTGAGGATGGAAAATTTGCGGTCAGGGTTAGCAGTAAACCTGCTTTGTGCCCAAAATGAATGAATAATAACTTTAAAAGGGTCCGCCAATTAACGTAGTACAGTACCTAACGAATATATAATTGTACAAACAAACACCCGTAGGCCGCGCCGTTGTTTTCTGTCTTTGTCAACAGCCTGCTGTATAATGTTACCTAGTCGGGCCCAGTCAGCGTATTCGCTTCTCAGTCGCTATGAAAACTTACACAAGGGTTTCATCTTCGTAATTAAGAACAAATATAAAACAAGCATATCAGTTAAACTTATACTTAGGTAAACAACTAATATATGATCCGATCTATCTATCCTTTCCATTTAAACTAAATTATTTTCATCTTTGAAATAAAATATTACTCACAAAACCGATTTGAAAACCATACGGATTCAAAATTAATTTCATCGTTGAAAAGAATAAATTATATTTAAAAGAGATATTTCAATATTTAACTTTTTTCTTTTTAGTTCTTATGAAAGCTTCTTATCAGTAAGCTCTGAACATTTATAAAGATTTACTTTATTTGTTATTTATTGTAACAGAAGATGCAAACGAGCGAAAGGTTTTTATGTAATAATGGCAATTGCAATTGAAAAATAAAGTACAAGTATTAGAAGGTATCAACTACACACTTTTTTCTGTAAACAATTAGCCGTTGAAAAGAATTTCTTAGTACTTCGACCAGGTGATGCATATATTTGATCAACTTTGATTTTCATACAGAAGTATAAACTTCGTAGATGGATGAAGTTTGCGTGGAGTAATCATGAATATTGTCTCGATAGTTTCGTGGAGTTTTCGTTGCTTTCTGATAATCCATATCGTGCTAATGAAAGGTCTTCCTTTCTCGTTTGATTGTTATATTGTTTAATGTTTCAACAAAGTTATTTATTCGTTATATTTTAAATCAAACCTTAACAATATCGGTTTTCAGAAATAGGTCCGTAAGTGCGCGTGGACTGTAATTGATTTTAGCCGTGTAGCCCTAACTCCATGGATACTTTACTCCAATTCTTCTTCTTCAGGTGCCCTGTCATCGAAGAACATTGGTTACCTTTAAAGCCACTTAATTGCTGCCTATTGCCCAACTAAAAGGGTAACCAAACTTACACCATATCGGTCCCTAAAATTCCTCAACTATGATTACTCCAACCAAAAACGTTAAAATTTATTTTCTCAAAAACCGCTATAACATTTTATATTATGAAGGTCATAAGAATTAAAGATAATTATAAAAATTCTACCATTTTATTTATTCGTACGCACGTTTCAATCTGTTAAATTATGAACAATAAGCAACTGTAAAACCCAATGAGATGAGAACGATACGTATGACGTGTAAATGAGGTGTAGTCTTGTACAAACTCAAGGCGACCATTTGTGAGAGAGAATAGCTTATCTAACTTGAACCCCAACCACCAAAGTACACCGGCAACCACTTTCCAGTGTTCAAATCCGTATAAAAGTTATTACCTTTACTAGAATTTGAGTCCACGGAACCTACAACTCCGAAAATCAACTGTTAAAAAGCTGACTCGTGGCGACAACTTTACTGCCAGACCAACCCCATGTGTTACTCATTATTTTGCAATATTTTTTTTATGGCAATTTGTGATTTTCTGTGAGTGAACAGCATTAAAATTAATTCATTTAGTTTTAAGTTGTTAAACTTGAAAGGTAGTGTGGTTCGTCAACCATTCATTCAAAATGAAATGAAAACTATTATGTTTGTAACTTATCGTAGATATAACACTGCAATTAATGGTCTAAATGAGAAAGTTTAACGCAGTACAAAATTCACTTCAAATGCAGAGATATAAGTACGGGTATTTTCTTACAAGTTTCATTGAGTAATGTTTAGAAAACCTTCAGAAACGTACAGATCTGTTTTATTTTGTACTCTGGTGTTAAAGAATGAAGGGAGCTCTAATTAAGTTAGCCTGAGGTGATCGACGCTATCAAGTTAAATTTAGTATCTAATTTAGCTTAGTTACTAAGCGGGCTTAGTACTATTAAAAAATAACAAAACAAAAATAGTTTCAAATAAGAAATAAAGGTGTGAGTTAATTAACTTCTTCCATTAGTTTGTATTAATTACGCTAGTACTAATTAATTAGTTTGTATTAAGTAATTAAACGCGTTGAATATAAGTATTATTTTTCACTTTCTTCAAATTTTTTCCTTTATAAATTTTAAAATTTATTTTAACCTATGAATTGCACAAAAATTATTTAGTAATCAATTTATAAGACAGAAGTGATATAATGCGAAGTAGGCTACAAAACGGAGGAATAAGACAAACTTATTAACTCAGTTGCTTGAATTATTACTCTTGTATTTCAAAATTTAACTTCATTGTATTTGTCACAAATTTCAAACTAGGCAATCTCCATGGTCCAGTGGTTATTGCGCTACACTGTATTTTTTACTGCAGGTCCCAGTTTCTATTCCTGGCTAGGGTCTGGGAAATTATTCATTGTCCGTTAACACACCGTTTCCTTAACCCAGAGTAATTGCTAATGACCAAGATGTTCATGCGACTCTAAACATTTTTTTTTTGAACATCTAACTGTAAGAGTGTTAATATTTTAAAGGTATCTCCATTTAATTCCACTTCACTGGGAAATACCTTTTACAGATAATTGAAATAACAATTTTTTGAACCAAATATTATTTTTGGATAATTAATTATAGGCCTTCGGGCCAGCCCAATCAGTCAACTGTTAAATAGTTGCTATTATTTGCTCAGTAACATTGGTTTGGCAAATTACTTTGTATGGTGACCAGCTGATAGCCATTCATTAACAAACTCTACTAGGGTTCTTGTTCTAACTCATGCCTAATCCACATCAAATTGAACAGCAAAAAGCAGCGATTAAATGGGGTGTTTGTCATTAATATACACTTCCCGATGACAAATAAGAGTAAAAAAACTTAAATAATAAAATAATTCTTAATTAATATTTTAATTTACCAGTTGATATTGCTTATATTCATATACCCGTTGATTTTAAGATAGGTAATATTATGTTCTTCAGTAACAATTTTTATTTTGGCAATTTGATTACTTTACTTACATTTTAATACTTAAAAGTTAATATTTTTATCAAATTCCTAAAACATAACAAAAACGCTCAGTCTACATCATAACTCAGTACTTTTAGAGCGCTATACTACGCAGCGCTGCAAAGTAAAAAATTTTTGGTCCATTTATAGTCTAGATTTCAAAAACTGTTATTCGCTAAACCTCGCCGATTTCCTATCCCAAGCCATATTTCTTCCAACAACTTCATTTACAAGATTTTAAATAATTGATAAGTAAGACTGTCAATGAAAATTGAAATTTTGACTTAAATATAGCGGTTTTTTGCCGTAGGTTTTTTTACTAAGAGTACATCTTCAACATACACATTAGTAATTAGTTGAATAAATAATGAGTATTATTCATTGATAGGGTTCTGAGACACCATTAATATTAATATAACTTGTATATTATTAGCTGTAATGTAAATTAATTGAATATTAATTGAAGTACCTAATTAAAAGAAAACGGTTATCAACTAAATTAGTTCTTGCTAAAAAATTTAGTAAATTTTATAAGAATTTTGTAACCGGTTCGTTTAAAGGATTAAGGAAATAATTGTAAGTAAAGACAAATTTTTAGAAGAAAATATCTTGGATAAATGTTTTATTAACTAGAATTCTGAATATAGGATAGATTTTTTTTTAAAACGTAATCGACATCTTAAAACACTTTATTTTAGAATAAAGCGTTTTAAATGGATGATCGGAGTGTTGCTTCTACGAATTTACGAATTCCGATAATATTTATAAAGTTTTATTTTATATTAATTTTGAAAGATAATTTATTTTATCTTATCATGCATAGTAGATGTCTCATACGTAGTTTGAAGTGCTAATATACCGGTTCGAAGATATTAAGTAATCGTGACTGCAACAAACCCTTGAATTTAAGACGCACTCCGCTTTCCAAATTAGCAAATTGTGAAAAAGGTGCGTCTTAGAATCGAGGAAATACGGTATTTATGTATAGATATTAAGATCAATTATTATAACAAAAAAGTAAATTTTGGTATCTTTGTCAGTTTTTGGTAAAATGATTTATCATGAAATTATTTAGCACATGCGTGATTGTCAACACATCATTTCTTGCTCATTTGAACGTGAAATAATGATGAGTTAAATTTGAATAATGGTATGTATAATATTAAAGAGGCAAAGCATGCGTATTTCTTGTACAAGGTCGAAAATTCTCCTGACTCGCGTTAGACGTAAAGCTTGCAAGTTCAAGCCCCTCGCCTTATTGGAAGGAAACGCCGGGCTTGGTAGGTAATAAATGATGATGAATTGTGGCGTCCCACGGGCTCTCACTACGTGACACTCATCCTTATTTAAAAGTGAGGTGAGGGAGGGAAGGATAGACCATAACTTTAATGCTAATATCCTTCTTTCTTCTTTAGTACGCGAGGCTTCCACCATCCGCGCTACGTACTTGTTCTCTTTTATTGCACCAATTTGTTGTCTTCTATATACTGAAGATTAGAATGTTGTCAATTTGAATGCAAATTAGTAAGCTTCTTTCGTACTGCATCCCAGCCTACTGCTTCCCCATATAATTGCAAATTTATGGTTATATTTATGCGTTAGTACACCAATTAACGCGTATTAAATTATAAAATAAATAACGGTTAACTTTTAATAAATTTATTTCTTAATAGCCATTAGCATGTGTTAAGCAAATGTTCATAATTTGTAATATTACATTTGCCAGTTTCTCAGAATATGTTCGTGGAGTTAATTTCGTAAGTAGTCCTTGACTTAGATATATGACATCCTTTCTCCTTTTAAAATGGTTTTGGATACGTTTTTCAACTGTCACTTTCAGCAGATTTTTAAGTTTTACAATACAAATACAATACTACAGTCCATTCAAAATAGCATGATATTAAGTCTCTGAATAGTGGTAACTTTTCAAAATAAAATGTCCCTTTTCGAAAGTAAAATTTCCCTTTTATTTATTCCTAAAAATATAATATAAATCTTCGTTTTGCAATTTTGGAAACATATGGAATTAATTATTTTTCTGGCATTTTTTATTTGCATTCAGTAACCCTTGCATTCAATATACATGATGTGATTAATTTTAATTTTATTAATTTTATCGAAATACCTAAAGACACAATTTTAAACAAGATGATTAGAAAACTCTTTCTAATAGTAACATCAGGAGCATGGATGAGAAATATCAAAGAAGACATGATCGAACCGATCATTTCAGAGGAATTCGGCAAGCAAGATCAGCCCAAATGAGGGCATACTGGCAAAACATCAAGCTAAAGAATATGAAAAGGAAGAAGCTTTCTACATTTGACTAAAGTGATCCATTGTGGTCATAAAAGACAAAAAAAAATAATTAATTTATAAATTTGATTTCCATTTTCCGTGTTATTGGAAAAGTTATTAGTTTTTTCTTTTCCATTATTAATTTATCTTTTAAAGCGCCTTCATTCACTAAAAGGGGAAGTTAACACAAAGAAAAATCTCGTAAGTGGTAGCACTAACGCATAAGCACATTACAAAATTCCGTCTGTTTTTTATACCATTTAAATAATACTATCATGCTATATCGAATGGACGGTACTTCGTTTATTCGGACTAATTGAGACAAGAAGCGATACGAAAATTCTATAATCCAGACAAACCGGAAACAATATGAAATCGATAGAAACAAAAATATAATGAGAAAACTTACTCTTTATTTATATTTCTTTAGACAGAAACACACTAAAATATAATACAATATATACAAATTTTTCAAGTGTTTAACTTTTCTTTACAATCATTTCTTTTTCTTTACTTTTATATTTTTATTTATTTCTTCAGAGCATAAGCTACTTAATCTGTTCCGGAAACAAAATGTCTTCTTTTTTATCGGAAAGCTGTGTAAATAAAATAAACTATTCCCAGCATTGTAGAGGCCTTCCCTAGATTTTCTTTCCCTCAGGCCTATATTCCGGAACCCATTTTAAAAACCTTATCTTCCACCATTCTTTGAAGATTTTCCATCCATTTAATACAATAATACCAGATTATATAATTTTAACTTATAGTCTGCAGCTCTTTCCTTATAATCGCAATTACGAATTCCGTCATCTCACGTACCACCCTTGACCCTTCGCAGAATACGCATCTCTGCAGCTGCCACTCTGTTTCTTCCTACCTGTAAGACTCAAAGTTTCAATGCCAAACAAAAGTGTCGGAACTACTATTACGTCATAAAATCTCATTATAATATGTTAGTAAGCTCTGTTCCTTAATGTACTTGCTTACTTACTTATGATTACATTAATGATCCCATAAGTACGACACAAAAAAAAAACCACTACTTCTTCCAGATAAAGCGAGAAGTGCAAAAATATGAGTGACACTTCTCTCACTTGGCCCCCTCCAAATTTTATAACCTGGCACCTAAACATATATAACTGAACAGAATTAAACTAACTTTAAGTATGATAATGCAGAAATAGATAATTAATTTCGGAAGGGACAACATGGAAATGAGTTAGGTAAAACGCAAAGTTAACAGTGAGCTCACTAATCATATTTTTTGTGGTAAATAGTTTCAAAAATTAGTGAAATAATGCTTTATACACATCATGGCACATGATTTTTAACCATAGTTGGATATTTTTATGTCGATTTCTACCGCCTCGATTATTGTAATGGTTGTGGGTAATAGAAATGGTTGTTCAGCCATTTGTAAATACGACTGCAAACAAACAAAAGTGGTTTAAATATTTAATGCGGACACTAGTTGATCGAATCCCAAAAAGGGTTAACTTGCTTATCAATCAAAAAACCAGGTCCTGGACTTTCTCGGAAGAAATAAGGATCTAAAATTATTTAGAGTGTCACCGCCACCCCTTCTAATTAATCATTTACTATGTTGCCGGCCTTCAATACTTCCCCTGGCCCTTCTCGGCGCGGTAGACCCTTTAGCGGCGTACCAACAAACCTTTCGGATGCGTACCGTCAGAAGGCTTTATTGCCAAGGCCGTGTGAGTAACCGCCCTCTACCACAGCGCTCTCGGCAACTATATAAAGAGCGCTACAGTTGACAGGGTGATTCTATTCCGATCCAGACAGCAGACAAGACGTCTACCATCGGCAACACGGCTACCGGACTCCAGCAAAGACTAATCGACGACCCCGTAAGAGGGAAGATGATGCGTCCGCTTGCCGACCCGTCACCGTAAGCCGTCGACCGGACCGTCATCGCCCGCTGACGCGAGCGATGCTCACAGCGGTCCCTTGACCGAGCCTTTCGCCCACCGAATCCAACGACGCAGCCATCGACGTACTACTGCGAGGGAAGAAGATGATGTCTCCGCTGAACGACGACACGCCGTGTCGCCCAGCTCCTCGACCGCCACGACGACTACGCTGACTCTTCCCATCAAGAGGACCACCGCTTAAACGGCCCTTTTCAGGGCCACCAAAAAATGAAAGGTTTCAACCCGTCACTAAATGTCGCCATCCGGTGACAAGAAAATTACTAAACATGAAGTTGGAACAGGTTAGCAGGCTTTATCCGAATCGTTTATCAGGACAATTTTCTCTGCTGAAATTTCCTCTTCTTTGGCTATCGACTCTTGTGGAATAACAAGTAATCTTTTGGTTATAAATAATAGCTTTTAATTTTTATATATCGAGAGTAGTTAAGCTGATCATCATCTATCATACTAGTTTTTTTGTAGTCACATTCTATTTGTTTCAATTTTTATATATGTACCTTCAATGTTAAAAGAAAAACGATATTATAATAAATTGTTTTCATAAAAAAGAAACGTACTACTTTAAATAATATGTGGTAAAAATACTCAATTTTATTTATGAATAAATTCTGTGAAAAGTAATTTTAAACGATTCAATGTGATAGAGAAAATCCTTGGATTACGTATCTACTCATTTTATGTTTGCTTATTCATACATCTTTTCTACGTGAGAGAGAAAATTAATGAATGGAGAAAGATAAACATAATATAAACGAGAAAGTAAACGAATTAGCACCAGTGAATGAAAGATTTTGAGGAGTTTTAAAAATTAATACAATGTTAGTGTCCCTTTAATTTCAAATAAGCTTGCGTAAAATAAAAAAAGTCAGCGTAAAAACGCTCACAAAAACGAGATAGAAAGTTAACTCATTCATTTAATTAAGTCGGAATTTTATTTGATATTTCTTCATAATGGCTTAAAATAAATTTACTCTTCGAACAGAACTTTCTCATTCATTTTGTAATTAGGATAATTTAAATATTTAATTTTAGATATTACGTCTCTTTGCTTTCAAAACGTAAAATTAAAAGTGTTAATAGTATAGTGACTGAAAACCTTCGGTATAACTTCTTATGTTGCAGTCGTTCAGAGATGATGATATAAAACTGAAATATTTATTGTTTTTCTTTTACTGTTTGTATTGAAACCAACCTTCTCTTACTTTGAGCATTTCATTAATCAATTTGTAAAACGAACGCTATTACGAACTTTCTCCTTTGACTACAAAACTAAAGAGTTATTACGGTATCTAATAGATGTTATTTACTTTTTGTAGCGTTTAGTACAATATCTTGTACAATAATAGTAATTGGTATCTTTCTGTTTCTTGAGCATCACTCGAATGTTAATAGACCGACAGGTTTTCCGTATCTCTTCCATGAATTCTTCTGAAAAAACTATATAAATTTATAATATATATAGTATATCAATTTTCAGTTTTTCTTTAAATCCCTAATGTGTGTATTTTTCAATCTGTTCAATCTAAAAAAAGAAAAATTCTTAGCAACTTCATGACCCAATCAGATGAGGATGATTTATGTATGACGTATAAATGAGGTGTATTCTTGCACAGAATCAGGCCAATCATTCCTGAAAAAGTTAATTGAACCCCAACCGTCAAAATATAACCACTGTCTAGTATTCAAATCGCTATATAAGAATTACTTTTACTAGGATTTGAACCACGGAACATTCGTTTCCGAAAATTAACTGTTAAACGGCTGACTCGTGGCAACGATTTTACCATTAGGTTAACCTTGTGGGTTTTTATTTTAGTAGTTATTTCGTTTATTTTTAGTAGTATATTTTATAGTTTAAAGCAATACTATTTTCTGTCCTAAACGTTATGTATTAATTTTTCTTGAAAATTGAGTTCAATTGAAAATTACTTGTTTGTCATGTGTAATCATATGAAATACTAAATCAAACTGAAAATTGACTACTTGCGGAGTACCACAGTGTTCTATTCTTGGCCCTCTATTGTTTTTTATATTTATTAATGATCTTCCATTTTTCTTATCAAATTTCGTAACTGTATTGTTTGCTGATGACACAACTATTGTGGTATCAGCCAAAAATACACAAGCAGTTGAAACGGCAACTAATCTAATAACGTGTTTAACAAAATGTATAAATGATTCTCTTGTAATAAATTAATACTAAATATAAACAAAACTAACTACATTTAACTTTCTTGTACTCCACGTACAGTAACTTCGGCATAAAATATCTATTTAATCGGAAATATTTTGAAAGAAGTAACGGACACCAAGTGTCTAGGCGTCTACATAAATGAGAACCTAACCTGGAAATCACAAATATCTTACTTATTGAACCTTCTTAGCTCAGTGTGTTTTATTTTGCGAAATCTCCGGAAAATCTTGTCGGAAGAAGATATGATAATTGCTTATTTTGCGTTATTCCACTCTATACTCAGCTATGGGGTCGCGCAGAGGAGCAACTCAACCGAACACCTTAAGAATTTTTGCATACAAAAATACGCAATTAGAATTATTGCAAATATTCCAAAGCATTAGTCTTGCAAAGTATTGTTTGCTAAATACAATATTCTCCCCTTACCGTCTCTTAATATAATATATGAAATTTTAAAATTCGCGGAAATGAACACTGTGTTATTTACAGGAAATAAGTACAATCATAATTCTGAAACTCGACACAATGATGACTTCAGAATTGAAAAATATAGAACTTCTAAGTTTTCGAAAGGAATTCACTACAATTCCGTTCGGTTTTTCAACAGATTACCATCTAAAATAAGACTCTAATTAAAAAACTTTGATATTGTTTGTTAAAATAGATTTAAAAGTACGTATAACTATATCTGACGATGTCTATTCCGTTTTTGATCGCTGACAAATAAAGATTTGTTAATATTATATTTATTTTATATTAATTACTAGAAAACGCCAACGACTTACTATCTTAATCAAGGTATAGTAAACAAATAATAGTAAAATATGAACCGTGAGAGATAAAGGTAGACATACTTGATGCTAATACTTTCCAGTAATATCGAAATTACTGCAAAATATAAATATAATATTTAAATAAATATGCTACTTTATAAAATATATGCTACTAGCCTTAGATTAATGCTACTAAACCAGATAATAATTGCAGTCAACAAATTAAAAATCTTGTGGTTCTTCTTATTTTCTAACGATTATAATTATTATCCAAGATATAACATGAAGTGTACACTTAGGCTACTTTTTAACGGTGAGTATACTCCTCTTATTTTTTTTAATGTTATATTTTCCTAGATAAACCATTATACGTACTCTTACCTCTATGTACACATTAGAAACCAAAAACATTGATGGCATCGATAAAAATCAATAAAGTACTAAAACCTACCTCGTAATTACTTATATTTTCTAAATAAAATTCTCTTATTTTCTACAATATAATACCATTAGAGCGCATGTAATGGTCATTTTTTAAATAAAGGATCTTCAATAGGAAAATTGATGAAAATTTGTGGTTTATACATTTTTCGTGGAATGCCAAACTTCGGATTGCTACATACTTAACCAACATACTTTACTAAATGTCCTGAGAAACTAAAGGGAATTTTATTCTATTTTTATTTACAGTTGTGTTTATTTAAGATTGAATAGAACGTTTTCCGAGAGAGAATTCTAGAGGGATTCTGTTAGTTGTACTTAACTAGATAAACTTTTGATTTGTAACAGTGCTGAAACCAATACCTACGTATTTCTATTCCCTTAAAGGAACAATAATAGAAATTACAAAGACTTTGATGGGTCTGTAATTTTATAAAAGCTGTCTGTACGAACTTCTGTAACAACACCACACATAATAGAACTACTTATACATTGTGATTTTGTAAAGAGTAGGTTAAGTAACATTGTAAAAGCGATCAAAGGAGCTGATTTAATGTTTCCGTTATTGGTAACCACCTCTTTAAGTTGTTTTATTTTATTTTCCTCATTATTTCTATTTCTCGTCTACTTAAAAGTAAAGGTTCGCCACGAAAAATAGCGGAAATTAAATAGACTTTTGTAGGGCATATTTTCGTTTATTCAATAACTCAAACAAGCGATTACCATGAGATTTGTAATGGAGGTTTTTAACGTGTAGACGTTTTGCACTCCTTCGGAATTCGAACCCAAAGCTTTCCGATTTACAATTCAGCTTAATGTAACTCGGAATGTACTTAAATAAACTTAAAATACACGTTATATATAGATTATACACAGTACCAGTCCAAACTTTTTTGTACCGAATCGTTTGCTGCCTTTGTTCTCTGGTTCTGAAAAAATATCTGAAGATTTATTGATTCACATTCCATAAAATGTAGTATGTGCCCTACCATTATTTGTACCGTGTGCAAATACTTTAATTATAAAATTAAAATACGGTTTGGCGCCGCTATAAAAATACAGCATGAGGTTAACTAATAAATAAATAAATAAAAGAATATGCTTTTTCGATTTGAACTAAAAACATTTAATAAATTAATAATTTACAGTCATGTTTACTGAAATAATCCTTACATATAAAAAAATTCACAAGTAACTCGCTTCCGTTTTTCATCTCGCGACTTTGACCAAAAAAAATGAAGCTTACTTACGATCAACGAAATAGAATTTGAGTATTAAATGCCTCTTAATCAGTTTCTTCTTCTCTTTGTCCCCTTGGTCACCTCCAAATTATAGTAGCTACCTTCTGCTTCTTGAAACCTCCTCTTAGCTTAATTCCAAATGGGACTCTGTTTGACACTCTCCTGAAACCTCGAAACCCGTGGTTGACCAGCCTCCATCTTTGTGGATATGATTGTTTGTCATATATACCAGGCCGTAGCTGTTAGAACTTGGAAGATCTTTGACAGAAAACACTGCATAAATTGGATACTTGAGTAGTAAGTAGGCTTACTCACTATTAAGTTGAGTTACTGGATGTGCCCATTTCCTTAATCCAGACTTGTTGAAAAACTGTTTTCTGTATCAAAAGTTTGTTTTGAAGCGATAATTTTTATTTCAATCGGAGTAGCCAAAAAATTGTTTAAATGTTAAAGCCCGCCTTTCACTGCAAGCGGAGCGGACTCCGCTTGCAGTTAAAGGCGCAATGGTTTAACGTCATGTACGTGCTTCCACTATGAAAAGAGTGAGCGGAGCGGACTGAACTAGTAGGAACAATTACAAAAGAGGTCGCAGAGTTCAGCGGATTTTGGACGGACTACGTTTGACTCGCAACACCAAATTTCATAGAAGTGCTTCCACCAATAGATGAATAAGCGGCGCGGACTGAGCGAGCAAAAAGGGGCCGCTGTGTCATGCTCTGCAATGCTAGTTTGGAAAAGATTCCGCTTCACTTCCCATCAGTTTTCACTTGACAGCAAGTTTTCTATTGGTGAAATAGCTTTTCTAAAGTTTGTACCCTGTTTCTTTATATATTCTTTTACAAGTGATAGTAATTCTTCAAATTGTTCTCTACTGACTGAAATAATTTTTGAAATATTTTTCGTGTAAATCGTAGAATATTTGTAGTAAATCGCGTTTGACAGGCTCTCTAATGTGGTAGCTCATCCAAAATCTTGGTTTGTTAGCTTATTTTTCTAATGATAACTATAGAGTAACAAGCATTTACTTATTGTATTTATGTAGCCATCATCACTTGAATCGTCTGACGTTATTACTAGAAACGAACAAACAAGAAAAACACACTAGAAACTAATCACGACTTCGATCCATTAATTGGCTGGCTTGATAATAAAGATGAGCTGATTGCCTCGGACAGTCCGGTGGTAATGTAAGCATTAACCTCACCCATTTTATTTCTCGCCTAGCTCACTCCGCTACCCAGTTTCAAACCCGCTGGCAGTGGAAGGCAAATACCTCTTTTCTGTAAAAATCTTTCTTAGTGGAAGGACAAAACTATTTTACTCCGTTTTGCTCAGCTATTTCATGCTCATTATCCTTTTACAGTGGAAGGCGGGCATTGCTGTTTCCGTTTTTGTTAAATGTGAGTTCTCCAATTTAGGCGTCTGTCTTGATGTAATCTGAGGTATTTAGATGCGTTCGTATGTAAAATCTGTGTCTCGTTGAAATACATGTATGGACAATTTTTCATCACTAAGTGTGAATGTATATAATGTAATGAATGTGTATAATGTAAGCGTAATGTATATAATGAATATGTGCACTTTTCCATTTCATTTGTCTTTAAACGCCATTTGTTTCTGCCACCATTCTTGTATTAGGTTCAAGTGGCGTTGGAAGTCTTGAAGTTGCCTGGGAGAATTTTTGTGATAGTTTAATAAAAAAAGTTTTATTTTCCTTGAATTCATGTGGTAGTTTTATAAATGGTGTGTCATTTATCGTAGATGTGGTACAACTTTTCGTTTGATTGAGAGTAGTCGAAAGAAAGACATGTCATGTAGATTATAACTCTCAATTGAATACTTTTTCAATTCACAGTGATGATGTAATATAATTTGATGATTTTCTTAATGGTAAATGATATTTCTATAAAAACTTTTCGCTTTGATAAATTTTAAACGTTTAATTTATTTTATTGTTATTTTAAATGAATAGGTAAAACTGTGGTCACTTTAAATATTTAGTGTATATCCATCAAAAGTTAAATTTTGTAACATTACTGACTTACCACCACATCACACTATGAACGATAGATGCAGCAAAATAAACTTTTAACTAGACCTTTCATCATATTTAAAATTTCTACTTATAAATACGCTTTGAGTATTCTGAATTTTTTCAATAAATGTTTTTCTTCGGTCAGCGGTTCTTGGTAACCCTTACCATTCGTTTAAATCACATACGGATTTATGTGAAAACTTACCTTTTATTTTTATAAACATGCAATTAATTTAATGATTGAGTAAGATTAGGAATTATTTTTCTTCTTTAATTATCAATCCTAACAGTAGTTTGCCAAGTCACTATTTCAGTAGTTTTATTCCTCAACACACCATAATTCTTACATTCTACGTCATTCGTTATTTGTTAAAAATACTACAATCATCTTCCTATGTCTCCTACACCCTCTACAAAACTTTCTATAATTGTTTTAGTGATGTCTTAAAATAGGATATATCAATTAAATTCTTCTCTTTTTTACTTTCTCTTGCGTATATGAATATATAGGAAGGAAAGTATTGTTTTCATGCCGATTTTTCGAAATCGAGTCTTCACCGGATCTACACGTTTTTAGACCCCTGAACCCAAAAAACATGTTTTTAACGATTTGTCTTTGTGTGTGTGTGTGTGCGCGCGCGCGCGCGCGCGCGCGCGGCGCGCGTATGTGGGTGTGAAGACAATATCTCAAAAAAAAACATCGTACGAACTTGAAACTTTTGAAACTTAAGTTAAATACCACTAGAAAACCCGACACGAAAATTTTCATTAAAATCGGTCAACCGGAAGTAGCAGTTTATTCGTGTAATTTTTCACTTTTTTACGATTTTCTCAAAAAATGGCTCTTACGATTTTTCTTAAAATCGCCTCATTTACTAAATTTTGTATGCTCTATAAGATAGGGTAAGCGTCACGTCTGCTGAAATTCTTGGGGAGGCTGTTTTCTCGTAAAAACATTGTTCTTTTATTAACTTTAACAATTTTTTCGTTTCTGTAGGTCTCTTTTATAATTCATCAGTAATTTCCTCAAAACATTTGATTTTAAGAATTTTTTTACAACGTTACATTTTTAAGAAATCAAGCTTCTTCTTATTCTCTGCATCAACTCTCCAATTTTCATTTATAAAACATCAGCTCAAGTTTTTCCCAGGTTTTTGAGGATTGAATAAAAGAGAACTTACAAGAAACAAGTCAAAAATAATGCTTGTATTACTGTAGCTGCTGACAGTCCCATACTTCATAAAATCCTTTCAGAAACCTTTATTAGTAATTTTATGGATCAAACTAAACAAGTACCTTTATATTTTATTGTTCATTGTTTATTGCTTTATCTCAATGACTTAACTGCTTAATTGTATGTAATTTAGTGACAAGTTTTAAACTTGTATAGAGAGTTAGATTTTTTTTAGTACATAGAGTTTCTTGTTTATTAAACTTGTTGGCTTAAGCAATAAGGAAGAATAATGAATTACCCGTTATCAAAGCACGAGATAAAAGGGGCCAGTAAGATAAATAGAAAGAGAAGGAGATTGCAACTTGACTGCAGTTGAAATATCATCTCATTTGGACCAGCAGGCAAGCAACATCTATCGCAGCAACACTCTGAACCCCAGCCATACAGCTCGTCTCAACCTATAATGTTTTCTCACTTCTGTCCCACCTACTCGCTTACTCCATCACTCTCCTCTCTCGCTCTTTTCTTATCGCTCTTCTATAACACTCTCACTCTCTCTTACTCGATGTTAGTCGTGTTTCCAACACAACAACCAACACCGTTAACGTTACAAAACCATTGTCACTAGTGAACCATCCACACCACTTTTGTGCCTACAATTTAATGAAACCTACTTCCTCTCCTCACCTCACCTGTTCTCCGTTCTCGTATTCATTCACGAAAATGACCAACTAGATAAGTTTCCTTATTGTCTACCCCTACACCACATCAACAACCAACGTTACATTCAAACTCAACTAGCCTTTCTTGTTTATTTAGTTAAAACACCGACAATCTTGATTGTAATACAATATATGCTATTATACAGCGTTAATGTAATTACATAATTAAATGGTAATTCCTACTCTCAGACTCTTCATTCAGTTTCAGATTAATTGATGTTATTGTTTCTGTAAATGATACTTCCATTAATATAGGTATACTCATTTTTTTAGTATTATTTAATATAGTATTTATTGACAATATGGAAAAATTGATTGCTTCAAATATCTCGGGGAGATAGCGCAACTAATAACCAGCGAAAAGTAAGCGAATAACAACAGTCCGGTAAAGATGGCCGTTGCACTCCGAGGTACTCACTACTTGTATGAGAAGAAAGCACTCTCAAGGCACGCGAAGATTAGACATTATAATACTGACACTTATCTCTAAGGTGCGTTTCGGGATCTGGGTAAATTAAATAATTTACACACTAAAGTTTAATACTGCAAATATTTATTACAACTAATAGTCCAGTCAATGTGTGTCGTAAAATACCAGATAGAGGAAAAAAATAGTATAAAGCTAATTTTTTTTCCATCGATTACTATAGTTTAGATAAGTGTATAGCCAAAAGTCCCCACCCCTACCCCCCTTGCTTCCCCCCCAGCGACCCCCCGAAGTTACAAATTGCAAGGGTTTCGTAAATCGCGTTTATCTAAAAAACTAAACAAGATATTGGATCAAATTTTTTTTTTGTTTTCTTTCTTATAATATTTCCTACAAATAATGTCCTTATCATTTTTATCGTATCTTTTACCGTTCAGTAGTTATTCATAAAGGAGCTGATAAAACACTATATATTTTATTACGTAATTTTACTTTTTGGTTTAAAACTTTTTACACCTATATTTTACACAAAAATGTTTCAAATAAAACTTTTAGTCCTTTTTAAGATCTATAAAATGGTGTATTACATGACATACTTAACGATTATATATTGCTAGAATCCGCTGTGAAAGTGCAGTACGCACAACTTTCGCGGCGCTTAGCGGCGGAGTTTGAAAGCGCCGTGTTGTCAACATAATTTAACTTATTAACTTATTTATTTATTTAACTTATTATTTGATTGTTGATTAAACTCCATAACTGTGTAGGCTACGTTTAAAGAAGTTATAGTTGCAGGGTGCCATGGAGTCGTCACTTAATGTTGACATTATTATCTGCTAAACTTGTTGGCTGACAAGAAATACAACGTATTATCTTATTTTATTTCTTGATGCAACGCTTTTAAGTGCATTGATTTTGTGATTTTACAACACATATTATTGAAAAAATCAAGTGTAATCACTTTACTATTTCCAGATTGCCGTGCATACTAAAGAGGATGTACACAGGGGAGGGTGTATTTTGTAATGTTGATGTGTAGGCTTGGAGTAGGGGTGTGAGTGACAGCAATGAGCAAAGGTTCGACTGACTTTGAGACAGATGGCACGTGTTGTGCTGTATGACTCAACGCACTAACTTTTTAGTTATGAAACAGCTTCGGTATTGTAAGCGTGTATGCGACTGATCGTGTTCTGCGGTATATTATAGTGTTATTACAATTATTTGTGTCGGTTTTTTTTGTGTAGCAAAATGGAAGGCGAATCTAAGGGTGAGACTGTTTTTTGTATTATTTGTAATCAACTTTTGTCTATTAGTGAAACCGTTAATGTTACTTCTAAGGGGATTAACACTTTAATTGATTCTAGCCTTAAGAGAAAAGATGGACTACATTCTAAATTAGAAACATTACCAACAGTTAGTTTACACAAGGAATGTCGCAAAATATACACTCGTAGTAGTTCAATAAAAGCTTTCTTAGCAGACTCTAAATGCATTGAAAATGTAGAATCTAATAATAATTGTTTGCCTCTAAAACGTCGATCCGACTATCGGAACTTTAATTTTAAAGAACATTGCTTGTTTTGTGGAATGAACGCCGTGGAGAATTCAA
Source organism: Catonia carolina (assembly GCA_035578175.1). Lineage (NCBI taxonomy): Eukaryota > Metazoa > Arthropoda > Insecta > Hemiptera > Achilidae > Catonia > Catonia carolina. The sequence goes on along the minus strand of JAQMRL010000002.1, from coordinate 27,677,480 downwards.
AAACTCCGATTCATTATAGGAAACCAGTTCATTTAGTTCATACCTTAAGTATAAAAGAAACTATCTTAAAATATGTAGAAAATAGGAATGATGATTGGGGTGACATGGTTAGGTCCAGGCTGGAAGCCGTTGTAGATCTAGTAGCTGCTGAGGGTCGTTACCATTCGGACTGTTACGTAAGATTTTCTAAGGTAACTACACAATCATCTAGCACATTTGTTGGCCGCGGTAGACCGGTTGACGAAGAACTAAAGGAATCGTTCTTAAAAGTTTGCGATTATATTGAGGAAAGTGATGATTGCCAGCATCGAGTTTCAGACCTATTGCAGTTAATGAAAGGTTTGTCGGGTAGTGATAAATTGTACGAAATTAAACATTTTAAAACCTTACTAGCTAATCACTTTGGGGAAAGACTTCTCATAACAAATATACGAAAGCAATCCTCCATCGTTTGTTTGAGAGATAAAGCAGAAAAGGTTTTATATGAATCATGGTATTCTCAAAGGAAAAACAATCAACATGATGAGGTAAAAAGATTAATTTCTACGGCGGCAGCTTTAATTAGACAAGATATTCAAAGTAAAGTGTACGACGATTCATCTTACCCCATTGTAGAAGATATCAAATCTGGTGGGAAAGATATTGTTCCTGAACTTTTAGATTTGTTTATGAATGAACTAACGAAAAAGAGAAGGCAAACGACAGACGAAAGTGAAGATATCAAAAGGAAGAGAACTACTATAAACCATATGATTATAAAACTTTGTAGACCTCGGTCTTTCCACTCCCCTGTCCAGTCTGCCTTTGGTTTATACTTATCTCGACAGTACGGTTCTAAAAATTTACTTGAAATGTGTCATTCGCTCGGGTTTTCGGCTTCATACTATGAAACAGAAATATACTTACATTCGCTTTTGAAAGCAGGCGAGCCCAAAATCGAGAGAGGGAATTTTTTTCAATTTGTATTTGATAATATTGATATAAACTTAAGAACTCTGGATGGTAAAGATACTTTTCACGCTCTTGGAGGCATACAGTGTGTAACTCCAAAAACAGCTGTTTCGAGTGATGTTCGTGTTCAACGTGTTAAGTTAAGTGATTTTGAAGGCTCAGTCAATGTGCCTGTTCTGCTGTATAGTAAAAGAATGAAAAATGGCTTAAAAACATTAAGCATAGAAAATCTCTCTGAAAATATACCCACCGAAAGCATTGTGTCAATTCGTAATTTGCTGTGGTTAAGTAGTTTCGCCTTTGAGTCAGTCAAATGACCTGGATGGTCAGGATATATGCGACAATGTTACGATGGTAGAGAAACCTATGAAACATCGTACATACTTGCTTTACCTTTCATAAATGTAGATCCAGGAAATCCAACTGCTATTTACTCTGCTCTCAGTTACGCTGCCAAAGAAAGCAAGTTGGCTGGTCAGCCGTGTATTGTCACATTTGACCAACCACTGTTTCTCAAAGCAGTTGACATTGTAGCTGGTTCTTCTACAGACAGTGATATATCAGGAGTTATTGTCAGATTGGGTAGCTTTCATCTCCTCATGAGTTTCCTTGGTTGTTTAGGAAAGTTTATGGAAGGAAGTGGAATTGAGGAGATGTGGTCTACAGTTTATGGGAAAGCAACAATTCCTCATATTTTGTCAGGGCATGCTTACACAAGGTCATACAGAGCTCACATGATGACCCAGGCAGCTTTGATGTTGCTTATATTTGAAGAATGTTCATTTTTGAAAGATATGATTAACAATGAGTTTAAGGACATACACAATCAAATATTGGATAAACAAAAAACTATTGAAGACGCAATGGAAGAGTGTAAAACCAAAGAAATAATGTTGAAGCTGGGTGAAATTTGTGAAGATTTCATTAAAAGTAGTAGAACATCTAAACTTTGGCTACAAGAGTTCCAACTAGTCAATTTGGTGTTAGATTTTATTTTGGCAGAAAGAATCGGTGATTGGCATTTGCACATTGAAACAGTAAAAAAAATCATACCATACTTTCATGCAGCTGGTCACTTACCATACGCCAAATCCGCACAAATATACGTTCAACAAATGTCAAGGCTACAAATAAAGATGAAAAATGAAGACTTCAAAAGGTTCGTCAGTAAAAGCTTCTTCACAGTTCGAAGAACCGATAGGTTTTTTTCTGGCAATTGGACGGACATGACCATCGAGCAAACATTGATGAGATCATCAAAGTCCATAGGTGGCCTCACTCATGGACGAGGGCTGAGCGAAAGGACGCTAACAAAATTTATTGCATGTGCTCCTGGGTTCTTACAAATAAGTGAGGCATTCGAGAAATTTGCTGGCTGCTCAACCAAGTTCAACGAACAACACACAGAGCTAAGATGTAGTAGAAGAGAACGAGACAACCAAGATATCAACAATTTTTTTCAATGGCTGCGTATTCACAATCCTTTTCGACAGAGCAATGATTTAGTGTCACTGTCTTCAGGACTTGTAGTAACGAACTCTGGTGTAAACTGCGATGATGCATATAATGTAGGAATCAAGTGCTTAAAGGACATCGAAGGTGACAATTTTGCAGATGTGAAATTAAAGAGAAAAAGTAAGGTTAAAACCATCGCCTCAATAGTAAGTGGGATAAACTTAAAATCAGAAGAGGTTGCAATCAATCGTGATCAGCTGTTTAATAGAGTTGTGTGTATGTCTCAAGGAACAAATAAACTGAAACATTACTTTAACCATGAGCTCAGTCCCTAACCCTTTGTCCCTATTTGAAAATAATAAGATGCTGAGAAAGGGGACTAAATCAAGCATTATGAGAATATTTCAAAAGTGGAATGCAAGCGAAGAAGTATTTGAAAGTTTAATGTCTAAGATGTATGTAGTAGATGGAGGTTATCTTTTACATAGTGTTTTGTGGTCCAACAAGGAAACATACGGGAGAATCATTGAAAGATATGTAGAAATCGTAGTCAAAAGGTATGGGAAAGATTGCCATATTGTGTTTGATGGCTACCCTGAGTACCCCACGACTAAAGGGCTCGAGCATATCCGAAGAAGTACAAGGACTTCACTCGAACTACAGTTCACCCTAAATATGGAATGTTCTTTGAACCAAAATGAGTTTTTAGCCAATCCAAAAAACAAAAGCCGGTTTATTGGACTCCTAGTTCATAAGCTTCGTGAAGAAAATATTTCCACATTTGTTGCTGAAGAGGATGCAGTTATTGAAATAATTGAAAGGGCAATAAACGTATCCAAGAGCCACGGTGATAGGTCAATAGTTGTTGTTGGACAAGACACTGATCTTTTTGTTTTATTAATTGGTTTACCACAGTGTGAAAAACTACAGCTATTCTTTCACAAACCCTCTGGTACACCATCAACATATGATATTAGGACAATTCGTGAAGAGATAGGAGAAATGAAGAATGTGATGTTGTTTATGCATGCTATGACTGGATGTGACACTACGTCTTATTTTTTTGGAAAAGGCAAACTTAACGCGTACAATATGCTAAGTACCTCTGAGGAGCTACGCGTGAAAGCTTTACAGTTTTATGAAAAGGAAGCTAACAACAATACTCTCAAAGAGGTAGGAGAGAATTTCATACTAAAACTGTACGGATGTACTAGGTCTAAAAGTTTAAACGAAAGTAGATATTCTTTATACCTAAAAGCTGTTGCAAAAATGTCATTAAAATCCAAATTTAACATGGCGTCTCTTCCTCCAACATCTGATGCTGCTGAGCAACACTCATTTCGAACTTACTACCAGATTCAAAAATGGATTGGAGATAAGAGTATGGCTGCTACGGATTGGGGTTGGACTCTAACAAACAATGTGTTGTACCCGGTTCACTCAAAAAAACCACCGGCACCTGAAGAAGTGATCAATTTAGTTTCCTGCAACTGCAAAGTGTCTTGCAAAAGCAAATGCAGCTGCTTTAAAGCATCCCTGGATTGTACAGAAATGTGTGGGACTTGTGGAGGATCCTGCAGTAACGTCACGGTCGTTGAAGTCGAGAATGCTGAGGAACATCTCATGGATGTTTAAGCCATCCAATACGTACATAATCTTTTGGACAATAAATAGGCTTTAGGCCTAATCATATTATTAAACTCAAATTAAAAATGGTTTTGTATATAGTTCTTAAATGTAGTCTGACAAACAGAAACTTTTTACATTACAAAAATTTTTGCTCTTACACTTAAAAATACATACTAAGCCACTTGTGAAATAAGTTTATTAATTAAAAAAAAATTTCCTAGCGGTGTTTAAATTACGCGAAAAATTATAACTGCAACATAGCAACCGACGGCCTCGACCTTCTATCACCGAACGCCGCCACAACTGAGCACTCTACATTGCAGCGGCTGGTTTTGCCATATTACTACAATAAAGTAAGTACTGTTATATATCATTTTATAGATCTTAAAAAGGACTAAAAGTTTTATTTGAAACATTTTTGTGTAAAATATAGGTGTAAAACGTTTTAAACCAAAAAGTAAAATTACGTAATAAAATATATAGTGTTTTATCAGCTCCTTTATGAATAACTACTGAACGGTAAAAGATACGATAAAAATGATAAGGACATTATTTGTAGGAAATATTATAAGAAAGAAAACAAAACAAAATTTGATCCAATATCTTGTTTAGTTTTTTAGATAAACGCGATTTACGAAACCCTTGCAATTTGTAACTTCGGGGGGTCGCTGGGGGGGAAGCAAGGGGGGTAGGGGTGGGGACTTTTGGCTATACACTTATCTAAACTATAGTAATCGATGGAAAAAAAATTAGCTTTATACTATTTTTTTCCTCTAAAAAACACACATTGACTGGACTATAAAAATTACAATTAATAAAGTGACTAAAATCTACAAGTAAATTACAATTAAATTACTTATAATAAATAACAATAATAAAACTAATTATGTTTAAGATATACATGAATGCGGCACTGGAAAAATGGTGTAGAAAATGTAGGAATATGGGAGTCCAGTTGGGAAGAGACTACATTCATACACTTTTGTTTGCTGACGACCAGGTTGTTCTAGCTGAGGATGAAGAAGATTTGGATTACATGTTGCGAAAATTAATAGAGGAGTATGATAAATGGGAGCTAGAGGTGAACACAGAAAAGACGCAGTATTTGATTATTGGAAGAGATGGAAGAGACCTTAATGTAAACGGAAACATGATTAAGAATGTTGAAGAGTATAAATATTTAGGAGTGACGTTTACAAAAAATGGAAGGGACGAAAAAGACATAGTTAATAAAATTGTGAAAGGAAAGGCATCAACTGAACTCAATTCTGTGGAGTCTCAACATAAGAAAAGACATAAAGAAACGAATATTTTCAGCAATAGTGGAAGGTACGTTGACATATGGGGCAGAAGTGTGGACCATTGCGCAAAACATGAAAAATAGAATCAGTACAGTGGAGAACAGATACTGGAGAAGATGTTGAAGATTGACGTTACGAGATAGGGTAACGAATATAAGAGTAAGAGAGATAATGGGCATTGAAGACTCAATAATAGACCATATTGAGAGAAAACAACTGCACTGGTGTGGTCACATGCGAAGAATGAGCAACGTACGAATCCCACTGAAGGCATGGAACTGGAGACCGCAGCGAAATAGAAAAAGAGGAAGACCGAGAGGGAGATGGATGGAAGGTATTGACAGAGCCATGGAAAGAAGAAACATAGAGGAGGAGTCATGGCAAGACAGGCAAAAATGGCGTTTTGACTGCGACAAACGACCCATAGTGTTGTAAATAGTCGCCACTATATATATATAAAACTAATTATAATAAATAATACCAATACGAGGTGTGGCTATTAAATAACGAGATTGACGTTGTAAAAAACTTTATTTTTATTTTCTACATAATCACTTATTGTCACCTTCAATATACACTCCTTCTCTATCCCTACAACGCTCCATGGGAATTTTCCATTGTTGGAAACCGTGCTGGAAGCCATCTTCCGTCAGCTCCTTCAAACACGTGCAGCTTTCTCTTTTACAGCTTCCACAGAATCAAATGTTGTCCCTTGTAATGCAGATTTTACCTTAAGGAACAGGTAGAAGTCATATGGTGCAAGGTCTGTTGAATTAGGTGGATGTTCTAACACTGAGATGCTGTACTTGGCTTGGAACCTCTAGACAGGTAACGCGGAATGAGCTGGCGCATTGTCTTGGTGGAGAACCCATGATTTGTCCTTCCACATTTCGGGGCGGTTTTACTTACTCTTCGATGTAGTTTAGAAAGTACCTCAGGGTAGTAATATTGACTAATTGTTTGACCTTCAGGAACCCAGTGAAAGTACACAATTCCATCGATATCAAAAAAAAACAATCATCATTGCTTTAAATTTTGACTTGCTCATTCAAGCTTTTTTGGCTCTCGGTGAAGTTCGGCTCTTCTACTGTATGGATTGGCGCTCCGTTTCCGGATCATCAGTAAAAACCACGTTTTATCACATGTTATTGTCGTTTCCAAAAAATTTGGGTCAATTTCAATCGCGTACAAAGTGTCAGTACAAACGTTTTAGCGAGCTTCATTTTAAACATTTTTGAGCGGCATGTGTCCTGAAGGAGCTGACAGAAGATGACTTCCAGGACTGTTTCCAACAATGGAAAATTCGCATGGAGCGTTGTAGGGATAGAGGAGTGTATATTGGAGGTGGCAATAAGTGATTATGTATAAAATAAAATATATTTTTTACAGCGTCAGTCTCGTTTTTTAATAGCCACACCTCGTACACACATTACATTTATTAAAAAATAAAAATGTAGGCCTACATAAAACATATTGTGCTGTAATACTTCAAGTTTGTGTGAGCAATCAGATGCAAATATACTGCGTCGAGTTCGTTGCGCCTTCAACTCCTGCTTGTTCATTTGTATTCAGTTGCTGCTGCTATCTTTGGTTCATATTTAGAATGATACGACCGCTAGAAGTTTTAATATTATTTTTATCGTCTATTACCAGGCTGGCAGATCTCTGCAGTAGGTAAACTTTCTATAGCTTTAAATATTTTACTCATCCAGCAATTACAAATTGCTAAAAAACACCAACAATAATTATTACTTATTAATTATTATGAAATGTACAATATTTTCTGTAATTTAAACTCTAAAAAAATGATGTAAAAATTTAACTCTTTGTAAACTAAATTTGTACTTTAAAACCCTAATTTAATCTCTTTGATACGATCTATATGTGATTAAAATATTTTTTTTATAACAGTTTTGAAAAATCACAGTCATTTTAAACAATCCATGCGGCTATAAAAGTAAAGAGTCCAATGTAAATAATATTCATAAATTTCACGCAATATTGTAAAATGAATTGGAATTTGCTTTGAATTTTAAAATGCAGAATATTTGTATCAAAAACTTTTTTTAATAACATAAATATTTTTTGTCATTCCATTTTAAAATTTACTTTGCTTTCATCCATTTCTGTGTGATCGGTACTGGAAATTCATAAACTGTCAATTTTAAAATATTTGGTATTTCATTTTACATATTTACCAAATACTCAACTGTAGCCAACTTATTTTTTACAATGCATGGAGGATAACTCCAAAAAGGCAAATACATATCATTAAAAAATTAATTTAGTATTTTAACCTTCGTTGCTTGTTTTATATAGGTATTTTAGCAATTCAAATTAAAAAATCTAGAGAAAAATCGAACATCAAGCTGAACAAATATTCTGACGAATCGTATTTACAAAATTTATGTAAAATATTATAAAAAAACGTAATATAATCGTGAAATGATTGCAAACATATTGTACATTATTGTAACCGTTTATGTTACTTGTTTTTGTTATGCAATACTAAAAACTAAAAATGTTGATGCGACCATAATAAAACTGGACGTAAACCACATATTTCTCATATTTTAGTAAAAACAGGGTTTATTGAATTAAAATCGAAATTAGTTTACCTTTAAGAAATCTATTACGTAATCATCAACATTACTTAATGCTGGGGTGCCACAGGGAAGCGTACTTGCACCAAGGCTATTTTCTGTAAGTACCAGTGACATACCAACTTATATCCATACGACTAAGACCATGTTTACTGATGAAAAGGCAAAAATGATGAAATGGTTGCGGTAGATGCCGATCGTGAAATTGCAACTCGAAAGCCACAAATCCATTTACATCTGATAGAGCCATGACTTAAACTATAGAAAATAAAAATAAACGAAAACAAATCGCAACAAATAACGTTTACTCTAAGACAACAAAACTCCAGACATTTACATTAATAATATTCCACTGCCTGACACTACTCAAAAACGCTATTTAGACCTACACTTAGACAGAAAACTTACATGAAACGCACAAGTTCCACACACACGCACTACAAACTCGAGACATGCTTCTATCAACTGAGACACTTACTCGATAGACGTTCTTAATTAAACATATCACAAAAAATAACAATCTACAAGGTAGTCATAAGACCAATCTGGATATATGGAGTTCAACTTTGGGAATCTACTAAACCTTCACACACGAAACGTATACAAGCGATTCAAAACGAGATTCTATGCGCGAGAACGCAATGCTCCTATTATGTCACATACTTAATGTTGCACAAAGACTTACAAATCATATACTACTAAAAAAGTTGCGAAACAACTACACAAGACGATGAGCAATAAATTTTAATTACATGACAACCCTCTTTTGCAAAATATCTACACTAGGGCGAGACCGGGTACTTAGCACAGATGTTTAAAACGCCTCTGGCCAAGGGATCTTCTTCGCCAATTGTAGGACTGTAGTGATGACTGCAAGCTCCAGCAAGTAATTCAAGTTTTGGAACCTTTACCGTCGAATTCAGAAATCGATATAATATTGAAATAACTTATACTAATTTTTCAATAAAAATGCGTCAAAAAACATCATCAACAGAATTTAACAGACCTTAAACTAAAGTTAACAAAACATAATAACCCTAATAGCATTTTGACTACTTTAAATTATTTAACGTTCATATTATTCTTTAATTAATTGCGTACGTAAATCCTATATCAATATTAAATTGAACTTACGGTTATGTAAGGTTAGCGTTAATTAGTGATTCTGTATTTTTCTCATCAAAATCGGTAAAAGAATCGATTTTTTAAAATTTCGTGATATGCATTTCACGACAAGCTGTATATAATCAAAGTTGCTGGAAATAACAAAACCTACAACTTATATTTCAAGCATTGTTTTCTACAGAGCTTAGTTCAGCGTCAATTAGTGATTTTCCTTATTTCTAAGTCGAATGCCGGTTGATTTTCATTTAGCGTCATTCACTCAAGATTAAAATAAAGTTTATGCATTCATATTACAGTATATTGTTTACTTATGATTAAATATAGGTTATATTGGTCATAATTTACATTAGCAAGAGAAAGTCGTGTGAGTGTTTTACATCAGATTGAAAGCATTGAATGCTTTCATTCACTCCTTTGTTCCTCTGACCATTTACTTCCTCTCTTCATTGTGGTAACATGTTTAAATTTGTGAGAGAAACTTTACCTTCCTTGTACTCTCCTGTCCAAAGTTTATTCCTCCCAAATCCTCTTCATGCGTTCATTGAGATTCCTCCTTTATCCCGGTCTCACTATCCGGTCTGTCTATTTTCCTTACTTTCCTCAATATGACATATTTTTAAAATTTGTGCTTTTTATCGTTGTTTACGATTTCACCCAACTATTCATGTCGCTTTCTGTCATGTTTGATTTACCACCTACTTTCAATTTAAAGTGCTTTGTGAAATTGTGACAAAAAATTTAATTTGTTTAAAATTTGTGTTAAAAAAATCGTTTGGTATTATTGTACAGATGACAAGAAAATATTGTGTAGATTAAATAGGATATTTATCAACGGATATAAAAAGCATTATTTTTAAATAGATAATTTGTTTTAATATAATAGAGTAATGAATTGGAAAACTACTTTACAGAGTATTGACTAAGATAAGTAGGTTAGTCTGCAATCCATGTCTGATTACCATAATTATGGGTGCAGTGAACTTGAATAGCACTATATTACGATTGTTAGTAATTTCACATGGATAAGCAGGGCGGTTATTCAGTTTACCATTTCACTACAACATCAAAGGTGGTATATTTACAAATAGGAAAACAATTAAACTGGAGTAATCACACGTAAACTGACATAATCGCACGCTTGTTTTGGGCGCAATTAAAATTTATTGCCATTGAAATTGTTATTTCCTTAGCACCGTAATGAAACACAATATTAAATTAGCTGCTGAATTTCAGTTCAAGTAGAAATAATAAATATCTATTTAACAATTTATATATTTAGATATATAATAGTTGTAGACTATATTTATGCGTGTGTACTATTACAAAAACAAAGTGATTGATTCAAATATTCTGAAGTTTTAACAGTTAAACCATGAAATTTTGTTCGAAACAAATGAACCTATTGTTGAAATAATTAAAAACGTTATTCTGTTATTTGGTGATTATAAAATCTATTTCACGGGTACTTTTTAACTAAAATCCAATATGAAATTGCGGTGTTGGAAATTCACATGAGATTTCGGTATTACACGTGTTAGTATATTTAATACTTTTTGTTACTTGAAAAAGTTTTGTTTAAAATTATTCAAAATAATTTCTTCCTATAAAAGTAGAACTGTAGTAAGTAATACGCGTATTTTGTTAATTTAATATGCTTTCATTCGACACATTTAGCATCCCGAAATTTTCCACGGCTGTTTTTATTTTTCCATACATTTAAGTCAAATGTTTAGTTCTCATTAACTCATTTTCTTTATCGGATAACCCTCTAAGAAGGCTGAACAGAGTTTAGAACAGAGATTTGTTGCTCTGTTTCAAACTCAGATGATAAAAATATAAGACTATTAACACTAATGATAAATTAAATTTTAACATACGTAGATCGACGGGTGAGATTCGTTTTCTCATTTTGTTCGTGTTATTATTTTAATCATCGTCGCTCATTTGTTATTGTAAAGAAATGTACAGATACTTTTGTATAATAAAATCAATAAAAAAAACGGTCTATTAATGCTCGTAATCGTCGTAATTCATCACAAATTAGGCTTTAACCCTTTATAGGGTAGTACTTCTTCTTAGCGTGCCTGTCCGGTTCGAACGCTGGCTGTCATCATGGCTATCTTGGTCTTGTCATCTGCAATGCGGAACAGTTGGGCCGAGCTTTTCCCATACCAGTCTCTCAGGTTAGCAAGCCAGGATATTCTTCTTCGGCCTGGCTGTCTTCCACCATCCAATCTTCCCTGCAGGATGCGCTGCAACAGTTCGTATCTACCGTGGTTCCTCATAATATGACCGAGGTATTGCAACTTGCGACACTTAATGGTATTTATTACCTCTGGTTCCTTGTTCATCCGACGCAGTACCTCAATGTTGGTCACCCTATCTGTCCATGGTATCCTCAGCATTCTTCTGTACACCCAAAGTTCGAAGGCTTCAAGTTTAGTAGTGGTCGCCCTCGTCAACGTCCAAGACTCTACCCCGTACAGAAGAACGGAAAACACGTAACACCGCAAGAGTCGCAACTTAGTGCCCATAGTGAGATCATGACTCTTAAACGCCGAACTCATTGCGTTGAAAACACTCCTTGCCTTACCAATACGGCACTTGATCTCTTGTGAGTTTTCCCAGGCTTCATTGATAATAGTGCCCAAATACGGATACCATGCTACACGCACAATTCTTGCATGTTTTATATATAGGTCTACACCAGTTATCGGTCCCCTGCTAATTACCATTAATTTGGTTTTCACGATGTTGATGTCCAGGCCATACTTCTCGCTCACTTCTGTTATCCTGTTCATCAGTCTTTGCAGTCCCTCTATTGTATCAGCGAATACAATCGTGTCATCTGCATATCGTAGATTATTCAGTTTGACACCGTTCACTGAGATACCCTCTTCCACATCCTGCATGGCCTCCTTGAAGATGTGCTCTGAGTAGACGTTGAAAAGTATTGGCGAAAGAATACAGCCCTGTCTAACCCCACGTCGTATTTCGACCTGTTCTGTATGGTCTTCTTCCACTCTCAGCACTGCCGACTGATTCCAATACAAGTTGGCGATCAGCTTCAAATCCTTCCCATCCAGTCCAGTTTGTTTGAGGATCTCCATCATTTGATCATGTCTGACACGGTCAAACGCCTTTTGATAGTCGATAAGGCATGCAAAAACATTGCAACTTACATCTCTGCATCTTAGGAAAAGTACTTGCACACTAAAGAGTGCCTCTCTAGTACCCACTGCTCTTAAAAAACCAAACTGGTTCGGTGCTATATGTTCTTCACACACCTTGTAAATTCTTTTATGTATTATTCTCAGGAATAATTTTAGAAACTGGCTCATCAGACTTATTGTCCGGTAATCCCTGCATACTTTAGGGTAGTACTACAAGGGAAAATTTGTTGTAAAGTGTTAAATTTTGCTTTAGGCCTACAGGGACTTGAATAATGTACTTCTAGGGCCAGAAGAGTAAGATATTTCTTTTTTTTGTTAAGTCCTGGTAAGTATACTTACCAAGTAATGTTTATTGAAATGGGAATCACATAGTGTTTAGTGGTAAGAATGCTAATTAAAACAACTTGTAGTACTATATAACAAAAAAATGTGTAGAATAACTTATCTTAACTTTATATTAGCATGAATGCTTGCTTCCCCATAAAAAACTCGAATTTTCTAAGTACTGTACAAAAGTAACAACAAAACAACACGGTAGCATACGCTGGTATGAATCCTTACCACATTCGTGCTACTCACAAAGAAAATGGTCGTTGCGAACTAATTTTAATATGTGGATAGCCTACTTACCAGAGAACATCTATAATACCATAAAATGCCAATAAACTTCAACTTCTTCATAGGTTATTCTTAAATAAACTTGACCTTATTGCCAGTGTAATACAGTGGTATACTTACCAAAGACCTATAAAGGGTTAATTGAGCCTGTTCCGGTGTCCATCTCTTCCTCAATCTTCCCACTCCTCTTGCACCCCCATAAAGCCATGAATTCAAAGGTCCATTGTTCATTGTCCTTTATATTTCGTGATGATCTCATTTAGATAGTTCCACATTCCCCTCTTATCACCTCATTCCTGATGTGGTCTTGTTTCTTACATCCTTTAACATGTTTAAGAAACGTTATTTCTGCTGTTTGGATCATTGTTTGATCTTGGTAAGCACCCAAGCTTCACTTCCGTACATCTGTCTCGGTGTAGCCATCACCTTGTAAAACTTAATCTCTGTATCCTTTCAGGCTTCGACGTATAGATCCACATATCGTATTAAATCTGGATACCTTATGTTGCACATCTTGATTATAATTATAGGTTATGTCACGTCCTAAATACTTGAAATTTCCTACCTGTTCCACCAATATTTTATTATATAATTTATTATTTATCAATCCGGGTTCTTTCGGGATCTGGTTGTTTATTAAAAACAAAACTTTGTTTTATAATTTACTAGCAACCCCCGCTCGCTTCGCTTCACAGCAGCAAATGTAGGCCTCATTAAATTATTTTAAAATCTCTCTATATACAATATTTGTGGTTTAGTTGCCCTGTGGCAGTAAAATAAATAGTTTTTCGGCACTTTCAGCTCTAGAAAGCCCGACATAAAGTTGTCCATGAGTGAAGGAAGCACTCTTGTCTCAAATCGATGATCACCGTTTTAAATGTTTGTTTCTGCAAGTTAACAGAATTGAATAGAATACATTAGAAGAATACCGATGGAAAAGAAAGAGACAGTTGATTTATGACTAAGATAAGAGACAGTGATACGGGGTGCGTTACGCAGAGTAATTGGAAATATATGACTCATTCGCTACCTGTCGAATGAAAACAAATATATTATGAAATACAGTACAAAAATAAAACATTTTGAATATTTCCGAATTTTTAATGTTTCTGGAACCGAATGTTATTCTTCACGTTTTTCTATGAAATATAAAAGTTGAATCGTGCTTCTAGTCCAAAAAATACACCTTCCAGAAGACTTAGAAAAAATAAAAGTGCTATGCACTAAAACATGCGACATCATCACAGTTTAAGTTGCTTAACTCACTTAATTAAAGTTACTTAAAGTTGCAAAATAGCCTATATTGATCAGGAAGCTCTAAGCTATGCAACAATGAAAGATTTTTTTAAATCAGTTCAGTAGTTTCTGAGATTATCTCATACAAACAAACAAACAGACGTTTCTTCTTTATTATTTTAGTATAGATAACAAAAATATTTACCTCAAATTTATTACTTACATTAAACTATTACATGTTTTTATTATTTTCGTTAATTATTACAATTATTATTAACTACTTACCTTAATAGACTAAATGGATTACAAAATGTTTTAAAAACATAAGACACAACTAAAAAGAAAAAATGGCCATTTACAATCAAATAAATAACTAAATCCTTATTTATAGTTTTGTATTGAAAACACTCACAACATTAGTACATCAGTTATTTGTCACTTAAAACTATTTCAATAACGACACACAAAACTGGTTCCTATAGTTTTGCTTGACACTGTTCAGGACAACACAACAACTGACTCATAAACAGTTTAACTGAGACTTACTAGCCAATGGTTCACATATTATTACTAACTGAAAAAAGGTTAGTGATGTTGTATATAAAAGCAGCTATTAATAATTCCAGAAGGACAAATAACATAAAAATTATTCAAAATAAGTACACAAAAGATTTACAGACCCTAAAGGAATGTAATAACACTTTCTATCTTATATTAGAAGATTAACAAAAAAATAAAGATTAGTAATAGTCACCTAGCAGGTAAAAACCACACCTGTTAAAACCTTAATTCGATTGCATTATCCCAAATTGTCACAATAATATAAGTGTACAGAAAGCTACTTCAAATACATAATATGAATAATAATAACCTCAAAATGTATGTGATATTATATCATTGCAATGTATCATAACCAGTAAAAACATTTGTAACTGCAACCTACAATATTTCGTAGTTTAAAATACGGTATTTAAAAAGGAGTATGTACATATGTAATTTTTAATTGACTTATTTAAATGCAAGACTAATAATTTGTCATATACAAAAAGAAAAATATTAAACGTAATAAAGTACATCCAATTTGGTTCTGGATCAACAAGTAATATTGTTGTATTACAGAAATCTTTGTATATATATTCAGGTATTATTTATATAATGTGCTGCAAGGAGTATTCTGAATACGGTATTGTTGCTTTACTTTGAATGAGGTTTGTATCTAAATACATGTAACAGTTGTATAAAACGTAAGCAAGCATCGTAATAGAGTTTTGCTAGGTTTGTATTGTCTGAATACAACATTGTAATGTCAGAGAGAGAATAGCGTTGCGAAGGGGGAATACGCAAAGGGTGGGATAGATAGAAGAAGAACACGATGAAGAGAGTGGAGCGGTAAAACAGAACTGTGTGCTACAGAACAGCGGTTGTATTATTACGCACAACTGGCTGCTCGCATCCAAGAAGATTTATTCCACAGCTAATCGCGTTCCAGATAGATCTCTCTAGAATGCATCTTCTATCTGGTGGGCTCCACAACCATTGATTTATATGCGGCAGTTTCCCCCTACCTACTTCTTCCCCTAAGGCTGATACACCGGCTGGAGCGCCTCCAGGACTCGAGATAAACTTCAACCTACCTACATCTCATAGTCAACAAGAAACCCTTGTTTCCTTCCTGGAACTAAGAAAAGACATTATTTTCATATTAACTTTAATTATCTATTTTATTTCAAAGCTTCCAATAAAATCTTAACCCTACATGTTTTATTACATTCTGTCTCATTTTATTTACGATTCCAATAAGATTTTACATCCATTTCAACGTTTATTCATACGTTACTCAAGTTACGGTAATTAATTAGTTTAATGTGATTTTTAAACTGTTATGAATAATATAAACGGCAAACCTATCTCTTTAACAAATAAAGTTTTACATGCTAGAAACTTAACTACAAATATCCACTTTAACATCTTTCAAATATATATGAAAGTTATCTTTCAAGTCCGGTCCGGGGTAATGTGATCGCGCAGCTGGCTTCTAGGCCTAGGCTACCGGGTTCTACTTCCGTTCAGGTTTGGCATTTTTTTTATCTCTCATTTTTATTTATCACCGTTCTCATTGTCTATTACAGTACTACATAGTAATTGCAAAACAGTCAGACGTAAAACAAACAAGAGAATCAATAAGTTAAAAAGACTTTGTTTTTTAATCCCTAACGTGTACAGGTATTCCAATCTGTTCAATTGAAAAACAATAAGCAACCCATTGAAATGAGGATGATGTGTATGACATGTAAATAAGGTGTAGTCTTGTACAGACTCAGGCTGGTCATTCCTGAAAAAGTATGCTTATTGAACCCCAACCATCAAAGTTCACCGGTAACCACTGTCTAGCTTTCAAATACCTATAATAGTAATTATCTTTACTAGGATTTGAACCAGGAACATTCGTCTCTAAAAATCGCTGTCAAACAGCTGACTTGCAGCGACAACTAGACCAACCCGTCGGGTTAATAAAGACTTCTGATTCGGAAATTTATGTATAACAAGCAACGTCGCGCTTTTGCTCCCAAAAATATCTGATTTAACAAAAATTATATTACATATAACATTTAAAATTTTATCCCTTATTTTCAGTGCATTTAGATTTATTTTTTACGTCAAACGTAATTTTAGAAGTGTTAATTTTTAACGCTAAACTCAATGTCGATTAAACAAAAATTATTATAAAGAACAAAAGTTGAAGCATTCTTGATTATTTTAAATCCTCGTGTGCAAATGTGTCTTAAATCTAATTTTACGCTGTAATATGTAATGGCACATGTGTTGTAATTATGAAAGGTTTATTAAATTAAATTTTACTAAAGATTATTTTAACAAAATTAAATTTATAGTAATTTAAATTATATTTTTCAATTATTTTGATAATTTGTAGTATGTTTTCGTTAATTAATCGTTTATTTAACATTGATTTCTTCTTTTTAAATGTTCATTGTTTAAAGTGTTGATTTTATATATAAGAAGAAAAACTATTTAGGTTGACTTTCAATCTAGAGCTCAAAGAGCTAACTTTATTAATTTTTATGTTAATGGCCTGAAATACAACTAATAATATAATCAGTCAATAAACTGGATAATATACATTCAATAACTGGATTACAATAAACAAAATTAAATGGTTCTTCCTGACTTTATTTATTAGTTTATACAATATTTTTGTAAGTTTTAGATTGAAATATATTTACATGTTACAAAAATAACCACCCAAAGTGGAACGTTACAAATGTTGAGAAAATTCTACTTCGATTTTTAGGAGAAGAATGTTTAAAATTTATTCCATAGCGAGAATTTTCAGCCCATATGGGATCTACTTACCAACTTTAAAATTTCTGGGCTTTGTAGTTTAGGACGTTTCTTCATGAGTTAGAGGTTCAGTGATTTCGTATACGCTATTAAACACTGATTTACCATGCTAAACTCTCAGATGTAACTGCTACTGAAAGTTGTAGGTTTATGCAAGGGAATATTAATAATTATATAAATAAACTGGTAATATTAATTAAGGATCTATATTTATGATAATAATGTATAATAACAGAATTTTCTATTTCATTTTCAGGTATGGAAAAATTATGTGACGGTATTCATAAATTTGTCTTGTAAGTAATTTTAGAAATATATTTTCATTTACCATTTCAATTATAACAGAGAATGTTTTGTAGTAGTTCAACCTAACTTTTTTGTAAATGAACATGCAGGTCTTTCTTCAATATTACATTTTATAATTCAATGGGCTTCGTATAATTGCCTGTCAGTTCACTGTGAGAAGATCTCATTTATTAAATAAAAATGCAATTAAATAACACTGAGTAGACAAGATTATTGCATTTGTGAATAGTTATAAAGCGTACGTATCCCTTTTCATTCACAAAACATAAACTCATGATTAAGAAACAAACGTTTATTGTATAGCTTACTCTCTATAACAAATAAAAGAAAAGTGTTATCTAACGAAAATTAGTTTATTTTGATCTTATTTCACCCACAGTTACTAAAATTTAAATTAGATCTCAATTAGAACGTTAAAAATTAACCACAAGTAACCTATTTTTAACTAATTTGCTGTTTTTAAATAGATCTAAAGCTGTTAAATTTTTTCATTTTTTAAGATTGTTTTGTAAAGTTTATTTTTAGAAAAACGATTACAGTTTTTTAAAAAATAGCTTGTTTGTCTTGATTCATTATAGGCCTAATCATCTCGTCCTCTTAAAGAGGCATTGTTTGATGATTTATTTTCTAGTTAATTTTTTACAAGGAAATTAAGACTATTATTTCATGTAATAACTTAAACAAGAAATTCGTTGTACTATAAAATAATTTGTTGACTGTTCATTGGATACACCGACATATCTCGTACTTCAATATAGTGGGGTATCGTTCCATTACATTACAGAAATTATTTATTGGCATGTTTTTTCTATTATCCTTTGTTTATTTTTTAATCTGTTAATTAAATTATCAATTAACAAATGTAAAGACAATGGAGAAATTATTTATTTGTAAAAACGTATTGGTTTTACATCGCTGCATGATCCATGTAGTTGAAAAAGGTCTAAAGATCTACTCCAAAGGCTCTTGAATTTTCTCCGCTTATTACGTGACATACGAGGTGTGGATATTAAATAACGAGTCTGACGTTGTAAAAATATTTATTTTAATTTTATACATAATTACTTATTTTCACCTTCAATATACACTTCTTCTCTATCCCTACAACGCTCCATGCAAATTTTCCACTGTTGGAAACAGTGCTGGAAGTCATCTTCTGTCAGCTCCTTCAGGACACGTGCTGCTCAAAAATGTTTGAATTGAAGCTCTCAAAAATGTTTGTACTGGCACTTTGTACGCGATTGAAAATGACCCATATTTTTTGGAAACGATAATAACATATGTTGAAACGTGTTTTTTTACTTTTGATCCGGAAACGAAGCGCCAATCCATGCACTGGAAGAGCCGAATTTCACCGAGAGCCAAAAAAGCTCGAATGAGCAAGTTAAAATAATTGAAAGCAACAATGATTGTTTTTATTTTATATCCATGGGATTGTTTACCTTCACTGGGTTCCTGAAGGTCAAACAATTAATCACTATTACTACCTTGAGGTACTTTCTAAACTACGTCAAAGAGTAAGTAAAACCGCCCCGAAATGTGGAAGGACAAATCATGGGTTCTTTACCAAGACAATGCGCCAGCTCATTCTGCGTTATCTGTCAAGAGGTTCCTAGCCAAGTACAGCATCTCAGTGTTAGAACATCCACCTTATTCACCAGATCTTGCACCATGTGACTTCTACCTGTTCCCTAAGGTGAAATCTGCATTAAAAGGGACAAGATTTGAGTATGTGGAAGCTGTAAAAGAGAAAGCGGCACGTGTCCTGAAGTTGCTGCCAGAAGATAACTTCCAGCACTGTTTCCAACAATGGGAAATTCGCATGAAGCGTTGTAGGGATAGAGAAGGAGTGTATATTGAAGGTGACAATAAGGGATTGTGTATTAAATTAAAATAAAATTTTTTACAAGGTCAGTCTCGTTATTAAATAGTCAGACCTCGTATTGGTTAAATTGTTCATTAAAACTACGATGTAAGTGTGTACACTTACGTCAATGAGTATCTTTATTTATGGGTATCTTTTAAACTTCAACCATACGGCTAGACGTCTACAAATTTCTTCGGCACTCGATTGAATATTTATTTATTTATTAAATAAACAGAGAAAATACATCACTAATTAGTGATGTATTTTCTCTGTGCGTAAGTACGGGTTTTAGTCAGATAATCTATTGGTGTGGTTAGCAACATAGTAATCTTTTCTGTTTCTCATGTTGTGATATGACATGAAGATTCTGTATAAATATATATTAATAAATATACACCATCACCTTAAAAATGTGAATTTATGGAACTGTAAGTAAGCTATTACACTTCTTAAATAGCGGTCTGCATGAAATAAGGTGGTTAGCTCCCACCATACATCTAAAAGCTTTCTTATATATTTTAGAAATCCTCTCCGTATTGTCCATACAAAAATTACTTCACACTGAATTAGCTTACGGTTTTGAGACTGAATTAGACCATAATAAGCTAAAATTAATAATTTTTATCATTTAATCTGGAAATTCGTTTAAATGTAAATACTACAGATGATAATTTACTGTATATGTGTCAGTTTAAAAATCCTAACACAAATTGTCAAGATAATAAAGTAGTAGGGACATTGTCTTCTTAAGCTTGTATTTTGTCATGTATGTAAGTTTTCTTTGTAAATTGATTGCATACCGGCAGGTCTGTAGTGTTTAATTTTTGTCTAGACAGAATAAATTTACCAAATACCATACAGCATTATATTTTATCATTATTAAATTAATTTATTTTATAAAATAAATAAATAAATAAATATAAGCAGTACTTCATTGGATATGGAATAGAATTTATTATTGGCTAAAGAAAATTCGTAGAATCATCATGTGTTAAATTAATTAAAGAATTTTATAAGAAATTCATTGAAAAAACTTATTAAATATTTTAAAATTTAATTACCCAACTGGTTTTATATATGAATGATAAAATATAATTTGTTGAACATGAAATATTGCTCGTGAAATATTCGTAATGGGAGTAATCTATCAAAAAAAGAAAGTGTATTTTGATCCTGGAACAGAATCATTGGAACAAAAACATATTACACTAATTACATCATTAACAATAACAACGTTAAAACTACATGAAAAGTTGGCTTTATTGTGATTGATTCATTGCACAAATTTGATGTGTGTGATGGATGCAAACAAAAACGAAATAATAAATTCGTGTGACGCTGAAATAGAATTAGTTGCGTTAAAGCGACGGGAGATTACAATAATAATTAATCACGTAACCGAATTAAAATAATATATCGGAAGTTATTCACAGGAAAAGCTGATATGAAACATATGAAATAATAAAATAATATTCATGTTTTTTAATTAGTCAAATGGAAGCTGCAATGCCATGCGTAACGTACGACATTAGAGGCACCTGTGTTCTGTGTCTATGTATTTGTGTGTATTTGTGAATGGTGCGTGCACCGTGTACAGCGTCCACCTGGTTATGTTATGTTCTCCGCCAGTTCCCCTTTTCCCCTGCTCTAACTCGCCAATGTACAAACCGATATCATATTAATAACTTTACACCGACATCACCTATGCTCACTCAGTCGTTCGCTTCCTAAAACGAGACAGATATATGTACGATTCTATGCGTTAGAATGAAAAAGTGCGGTAATCGTCGGGGAAAATGTTTTCCATAGAAAGAGAAAGGAGTATGTTTCATGGCCCTGCTATCCGTTGCCCTGTGGTTTGTCTGTCCTGCTTCTGCAAGCACACTCTGAGCAGCAGATCAATTAAAATGTAACTATGTGAATTTCTATAATTTATTTTGTAATGATTTAATTATTCAATTCAATCCAATTTTACTTGTGTTATAATTTAAAATATTTTTCATCATCATCGACGATGGTTTAAGTCACCTAGATTTTTGTTCCATCTCTTTCTCGGTCAATCTGTATCTTTTCTTCCCAATGGTTTATGGTTTATATTACCACTATTGTAACAGTAAATATATTAGTGACATTGTTTAACATTGTTACGTTCAGCTCTGTATAAATGTCATCGTTCTTTAAATCTTCTTTCCTAGTTCCTTTTATACTCTAAAAAAATGTAATCTTCTGCTTTCTCTTGGTTGAACCATGCTTTATCACCGTTTTTTAGGGGTCCGGAATGCCTATTTTTGTAATGTTAATGTAAGGAACATTTTTTCAAAAACTATCCCTTCCAATTTTTTTGTGGTTACGTTTCAGGCTATTTACACCAACTGAGTTAGTATCATCTTTTTATATTGTTAGGAAGATAGAAATTTTATTTTAAATTACCACTTTTGAAAATCATAATTTTTTGCGTATTGAAGTGGAAAATAAATATTTAACGTATTATTTTACTGCAATATTAACTAAGTAAGTACATTGAAATTATGGTACAAAAGGCTGTGCATGATTTCATTAAAATCCATTTGGGTGAGAAAATGTTCCTTGTGTGTCAAAAATTGCTATTGGGAAACAAGAAAAAGCTAAAAGAGAACAAACCATTACCGTTTAAATTATTAAATATGTTATTTTTTACAGTTTAAAGTTCAATATGTTACATTCACAGCTGGTCTGATGCTAACTTGAAGTTTTAAAACAAAACAAAATTCGTTCAAAATAAAAATATATATAAATTTATCCTTTGCCGTTCAAAAAATAGTGATGTTTATGCAAACGATTAACGTTTAAAAATAATATAAGGGTTCAACACATTTTTATTTATTTATTTAGTTAAAAACTGCAAAAACCCAACAAATTTTATGTTGTTGGATGCAGAAAACTTTGAATTTTAATAATGTACAAAAAACTGAAAATGTGAAAATTTTCAATTTTTCCTTTTCCGGGTACTTTCTAGGTACTGCCAATACTTAATCTCAATCAAAATGTCTCTCGTCGCGTTAATTCTTCAAAAACGGAATATTATTTCCAAATATAATTAAAACTTTGTCATTTAAATAAATTTCGGCCGTGTTTGCTCTTACTTTAAAGAAGAAAATCAAACGAAAATTAATACAGGGTATCAGAATCATTTGTGGACACATTACACATCAGTACTTAAAAACAACATGAGAGGATCCTATGAAAGCAACGCTGTTTAGTGTTGTATTTTTAGGGATTTATTAAATCTTACCACATATTTAATTAAATGTATTTTTTAAAACTGATTATAACAATTCTTATGGTCTTTATTTTCTTCTTGAGGGTCATTTTTGAACATTTTAATTAACTTTAAACATTTCTGGAAGCAAAATCATTTCTTATGGGTTAATTCAGAAATCAAATGTTTTTGCCACCTTCCATGTATTTACTTTTATTTTACTTAATTATCATTAAATAAAAAAAATAATGCGATGGCCGGGAATCGAACCCGGATCAACTGCTTGGAAGGCAACTATGCTCACCATTACACCACCATCGCATCCTTGATAGTAATTCACTTTCTGCGGTTATTATTATTCTATGATTTTAAATCTAAACTGTATTAAATCTAACCAAGTAATAAATCTAAAGGATCGCTTCAGTAACTCACAGTGGGAACACTGACTGTGCGAGCTTTTTATATTTTATAGCAACATATAAACCTAGTTTTACAGATAATGCAGAATAATTTGGCTAATTAAGTAAAAAAATAAAATTTGGATTAAAAAAATAATTTATTAGAACAATATCGAGTAAACAGAGATCATAATGTAGATAACAAAACAACTTATAACACGGATAAAACGATTATTTTAAATCTATTATTTAGAAGTCGCATCAACACCTAAGGTTATTAATAACTACAAAAATTAAACCATTATAATTTCCACAAAAATTATTGACAAAATTGTAGCACAAGATATTAAAGAACAATATGAAAAGAATATTATAGGGCTAATGTCCATGGCAGTCGATTTCTGATAAACACAAAAAAAGAACAAAACAGAAAAAACATTTTTAACGTCATGAACACAGTAAAGTTTAGAGCATTACGGTTTCTCGAAATTCAACAAAAGTTACAACACACAAAAAATAAAAAGATATTATAAAATGAAAAAGTTCATTCAAGTAATTAAATTTAAAATAAAACAAAAACAAAATCGTTTTAGTCGCAGGAGTTGGTTCATTTAAGCACTTTTACATATCGTTAGGAAGTTTAAATTCAGATTTTAAAATTTGTATACCATTACCGATATCCAATAGGAAGATTATAAGTGGTTAAAAAAGTTACATTTTGGAGGATCTTTTTTAAATAAAAGATGAATTAAACGCGAGTGTCCTGTGTGTATTCTTACGACAATGACTTTATGCTTTCTTGTTCGGTAATGTCGGTTGTTTTTTAAAAATGTTGTGTCGTGATTCATGTGATTTTGTTGGTATACTATTCAAGCACACACTGTTACTAAATTAAAAATCTTTTTTCTGTAATCCCTAACGTATGTATGTTGCAATCTGTTTAATTCAGAACAATAAGCAACCCCATGACACAATGAGATGAGGATGATGTGTATGACGTGTAAATGAGGTGTAGTCTTGTGCAGACTCAGGTCGACCATTCCTGAGAGAGTATGGTTAATTGAACCCCAACCATCAAAGTACACCGGCTACCATAGTCTAGTATTCAAATCCGTATAAAAGTAACTACTACCTTTACTAGGATTTGAACCAGGAACCTTCGTCTCCGAAGATCAGCTGTTAAACAGCTGATTTTGGCGACGACTACCTCTAGACCAACCCGGTGGATTTATTAAATTTTGATTTGAGAAAATTTATTAGATCTCTGTGTGATGTGGTAGAAATCTGTTGTATAAGTTTAGTGACTTGTTTGGCAAAGTTTTCTTACATGTTTTCTGTTTTCATATATTTGCGGAAGAGTAAAGATGATGATCTATTTAATGGGTTCATCAATATTTAAAAATTATTTTTTTATTACAACGATAATAGAAAAGCCCTGAATGGTTTTAAATTGTTATGGAATAAAAAATAGTTACGGTTTCGTCCAGATATTTTGTGTCAGGTATCCCTCATATATCTGTTATATAATTTCTAAAAATTTAAAGTTTTGGTGGATACAAAATATAGATCCGTAGGTTTAATAAATATTTATTACCGATGAAATTTTTTGGAGTTATTTTAGAGATGCTTAATATTTTCTCGGTATTTGCAGATAATTTACCAGTCATATTACCCAAACAAAGCATATTATTGAGATAAAGTCCTTTTTTCTTTATTAAATTGCCTAAAATATCACTTATATTTCAAAATTGAACGAAGCAGTCAGGAGTCAGCGTTTCTGCCTAATGGAAAATCCGTTATCTATTAGGAAGTAAAAAACCAATCAGATTATAGCAGTGATGTGCTCACTCTTTCAGTCTTTTTTACGCTTCTTCTGCATCCCTCTTCCTCTGTCATCATTTACTCAACTAATATGAAATTTCAGTTATCAGCAATGCCGCTTCCCGTCTTCTATTTCTTCAGTAAAAAGCGACCGCAGAAAAATTTACACGATCCAATTTTATAAAACTGGTGCTGTTATGAATATTTCATGGCTTCACGTATTCTGCTTTACATTTTATTTGCATTCGAATGTGTTCAATATTTTCTTTATTATACGACAGATCTGTTGTTCAAATTACATACCAATGGATCATTTACAAATCAGTCTTGCTTTTTACTATGAATATTAATAGATCAACACTTTTTCAACTACTGTAACTAAAAGACTACTTATTAGAAAATAAATGAACAAGTAAAGGTTTCATCCGGGAAATATATGTCATTCTCTGTACTACGGTATATTTTAATTTCATTTAAATAGATCATTATTACTACTATTATTATTCTTATTTCATAGATTATTATTTTACTGCACTTTAAGCAAAAATATAAATGATTTACGGTAAGTCGAAAACTATCCTAAACAATTTTTTTTGAAAATCATAAATTTGAAAATGTAAAATCTGGTCCAAAGTATTTTAAAAAGAGATTCTATTTATCCTTAACTACAGAACTCTACCAAATCAATTTTAAAAAAACAACAATATCGCATCACCTACGTCTAGGTTCTTTCGGAATCTGGGTATAATAATTAATAAACAAACGTCATTTTGACTTATAAGAGTTATTTATTGACAAAATAATTATAATAAATTACAATTAATTAACAAGCTTAGACTATTAATAAATTATAATTAAATTACTTCAATTAGATAAATGCAAAATTTAAAGCTTAAATAATCTTATCTAAAAGTAGCAATTATTTTACATGTAACAATACCTCTTACCTACAACTGAACATAATGTGTACTGCACGCAGACCTTTTTTCTTATATAATGTAAACAATGTATTCTCACTGGCTTAACACTGTATAATAACACTCGCTCATGTCCGTTGGCAACTTGAACCGGTTGAACTCCCGACAGAAGAAGCTAACTCCTTTTATACGTCTTTAAGACTTCTGGAAAGGGATAGAAAGAAGTGGTATTAAACACATAATAGAAATACAAACCTTTCTTCAGAGTTCTGGAAACAATAATAAAAAAGGTAGATAGTAAGAGAAAAGAAGGAAATAAAAGGGATTCTCAGAAATTTGTGCATAAATTTTAAAAGGGTATACAGAAATACAAAAATTAGATAATACTAAAATTTGAATAGGTTAAAAAAATACAGTAAATAACAGTAAGGGCGACACCACTATTCCATCCTTCCAGGTAGCAGTACTAGTCTCATAATACATTTTTTTTTATAAAATAACATTATCTCACATTAGCTATTTCTGGCCAAATGTCGCAATAGATTACATAGTTGTAAAAAGTACTTTCTCGGGATTCTGCAAGAAATCTATAAATTAAAAATTGGTGAAAGCCGTAACGAGATTTTGTAAACAATTTAATAAAACAATTGAATCAAAATTTCGATGGTGCTCCTATTCTAGTGGTGACGTTACGGAGTTTAGTTATTTTAAAGAGCATCATGGTGACAGGAATTGTTTATTTAAATACATATTTTATTTTATAAATTACACTGATATGAAACATCGCATTGGTTTTACTTAATTTATGTTATTTATAACTGAATGTACATACAACTAGTAAATTTAAAGATTTTCTTTTGCGATGGTGGGTGAAAATATGACGTGAATGACTTTAGGGAGAACATTATTTAGTAGTAAGACTCCCACGGGGAAAATTAATTAGTATTAATTATTATTGTGAGAATTAATTTTCACTACTAATTAACTAACTAACTCATTTAGTCCTGAGTTAGTATTGACTAAACTGAATTATGTTACGGCATGACATTGTGCTAAACTTTTTAAAGTAATTCAAAATTGAAGCATAACAAAAATATTTTGATTGATTTTGAAATTTTAGGTGTTTACTGAAGTGAATGATGTACAATACTTCTTATTTTCTACATGAGATAATTCAGAATTTTAATTTAAAAAATGACAATACTTAATTAATAGTTATATTAATGCATAATGGTTTAATGGTCAATGCATATTTACAAAGAGTTTTAGTTGGTTATATAGTCTTTTACTATTCTCCAAAAATATGATTTTTTTAATACATGGGGAATATTTTCTCAAATAACTACACAAGCTGAGTTTTTACAATGATTAAAAGTACCATAATAATGGTTTTAAAACTATTTTGAATCGTATTTCTATCTCAGAACTTTTAAATAGAAAAAAATTCCAAGATTCTGCGAAACAGAAGAAACTCAGCTTCTGTCAAAACCTCCAATAAAACTTCAAAAGAGGTTTAGTAATTCCTGAGAAAATGTTGCTTCTGTTAACGTGGTGTTAGGTAGGGATCAAGGGATCAAGGGAATCAAAGGAATCAAGTGTGGGATGTTTGATTAGCAGTCATGTTTTACAATTAATTTATCTGTCAGGTAAAGGTCTCTCTGATGGAACTACACAATACTTATATTATACGGAACTAGCGATTGCGCTCTCCCGTACAGGAGGTAAGCCTGCTCTTACCCTCATAGAGGTTCAGTTAAAACAGTTTTCAAACTAACGATGTCAAAAAATTACTATTACAGTACACGATTTGAATTACCAACGTGTTGATTTCTGAGAAGAAAGGAATGAAGCCTATTTCCTCTAATCCTCTAATCTTTCCTCTAAAGAATCCTCTAATTCTTTTCCCACCTTTATGCTAATAAGTGAAAAAACACTCCATGTCACTCATGCGTACTCTTTTCCCTCTCATACGTCACCTACAATAACCGAGCTTCTGTTACGTGATGGCATACAATATTATGTAATGTATGTTTTTCTAAAAATCACGACCGTCCCAACGAAAAGAACAAATCACAATAGTAAAGTAATATCACCTTACATAGTTTGTTTACTTATAATTTTTCAGTAATGTCGGCAAAACCAAAATCATAATTGCTATGGAATACTTCCGTCAAATCCAAAATATACTGACAACACGTTTATTATTCATTGTAAAAAATATTGTATCTTATTGTACAGGTTTAACTACCTGTTGTATAATATCTCTTGTATTGTGGTATTGTATATATTTTTTGCTATAATTGGGAGTTACGTCCTGTTCCAAATAATTCAAATGAAATAAATAAAAGTGGATAATTCTACGTTCGCTGATAGGTGACTCACTGTAAAGGAGGCAGATGGTATAACAGAGAGAGATAGTGTAGGAGGGGAGGTTAGTTGTAAATCTAGCAATGTGTTAGTTTTTTAATCTCGAAAGGTATAGAAATAATATTTAATCTCGAATTTTACCCCGTAGGTACAAGTTGTGATTATAAAAATGACCTCATTGAAATCTTGAACAGATAGAAAGTTAAATGTGTTCGGAATAAGACGAGACAATGATTTCATTTTGAATATTTTTGCAAATAATAAAAATTTTATTAAAATAAAATGGGTAAATGCTTATTTCCATGGTGCTAGTTCAGTAGCCATACTAAAGCGTTAGTGAATACTAGCGCTCTAACTCAACTAGCTGCTAGTTGTTTATTCCCATTACGCTACGTATTTTACTAGCTGCTGGTCAAATAGCAGCTGGTACTAGCGTCGTGAGAAGAGGCCTTAAGAAAGTAAAGGTAAGGCCCAGGAACTAGAACTTAGAATAGTTAAAGAGAGATATGAAATTCAATAAGTGCATAGACATGAAAAGAATGTAATGAAAAAAATCATGGTGGTGCTAAGTTGACATTTATTGTTTGTTAAAATTTTTATAAGATAAACTTTTGTGAAGCTGATAACAAGTTTATCAAAGGTTTTCAAGGCCTGATGTTATTCATTACTAAACAGTATTTAGTATTCGTTTTCACAGTATTATAGAATTCATTTTTTGTTTTAATAAAAATGTTTTTTAACAGTATGATTAAAATAAATCGTTTTTCTTGTTATACATTTAATAACTTTTACATGCAGGCCTAATCGAACAGACTTGAATATATTCGATTAACTTTTTATTTTATAACGTAAACGATAATCTTTTTTAATATTTCAACCTACAAAATCTACATAAGTATAAACTTATTCAACTTTACAAAAAAAATTGCATTAAATAAATTAACTTCTATTAGATATTTCCAATGAAATAGGTCTTTCCTCTTTCAATCGACTTGTTCGAAACCTTTTCAGGATAAAGGTTGTCAACCACTTTTCATTAAAAAGATTTAACATAACGTAAATACTATATTTAAATCAATGATCTAAGTTTTGTTGAATTCATGGGTAGATGCGTTTTAATATAGAAATCTATAATTATCATATTTTTAAGATGACACAATATACGGGTGACTATCAGAACATCATAAGAGATTTTAATAAATTACTTACATTGCATAGTTAATATTCTAATTATATTGTAAAGCAAATAAATTGTATTAATGCATTTATCTTCTAGTCGCTAACCCTAACATCCCACTCTGTTGGCTATGTTCCATATTTTCATTTAAATCTGGCAATAATTAATTATCATTGCATCGTATGATTGACAATATCTATCAGGTGTTCTCATTATTCTAACTATACCCCCTCTACCTACCTTATCATCACTTTAACTTGGCAACATGGCAAAAGACTCACACATTTTGCTAATAACCTTGAACATGACCAGACAACAAAAAACCCGGTTCACATGCATGTCCTCCTTGAGCTTTTTCTTTAAATACAAATTTAAATTTGCGTTTTAACAATGAAGGGAAAACAACAGACTCGTTTAGCTTTGAAGTAATACATTGATAATTATTTTGATTATTTTTATACTTACCCACAGCCATACATCTCATACCTTTTCATACATTTGTAATTTATTAATCATATTTTTATTCTAGTCGGTACGTTTTTGACTAATAATCTTTTTTAGTTTTAGTTTTGATTCCCGGATAAATTTTATAAGATTTATACAACTTAAGAATCCAAAGTCAGTTCAAACCCAAAGTAGTTCTTAAAAAAACCTCGAGATTAAACCTATTTTCATATACTTTTTATTTTGTGGGATTGTATCTTGTATCACAAAGTGTATTTTTCTCTTTGTATTTAATTTGATACAATAAAATTATTACATTATTACAAATAAATATAAAGAAACACTTTTCTTGAATGGTAAGGAATTTAAAATTTATGAAAAAAATTAATATATTAGTATATTGTATCGGTCACAAATTATGCGTAATTAAAAAGAGTTAATTCACTAAGGTTTAGTATTATTATTGAAGTCATATAATAAATATGATGTCCATGACTTACAGGTGGAGTGGTAAATTATTTGCACTCGATCTGCTAGTTCCAGGGCTACAAAAAATAGTTGTGTTTCTAATCACATGGTCAGCCAATTAAATGACTGAAGCATTTAAGAAAAGAAGAGGTAGAGGTGTAAAATATACTAGTCAGAGTTATCTCCTCTGAGAGTAATGAATTTTATTATACAGCCAGACCCTGGGGTGAATGAAGTGAAGGTGTCATTTGCAGGGTGGAAAGTAGATTCTTTTCAGAGGGCCCGTCATACTGATAAGCATACTTTTCCACTCAGTGAGGAAGGCAATAGTAAACCATTTCACTCTTCGTTTTGTTTAGTTAAATCTCAAGAGGTTCAAACCACCCTTTCGGCTGATGATCTAAGCAACATAATAAATACGTTCTTAATAAATGATTGCTTCGCGTAATTTAAAAGCTAATTACTTCGGCTCTTGTTAAGCTTTTTGAAAAAGGGTTTTTTAACCCTTCGTAAGTGGAAATTTTCACAGCATACTCATGAACATCATGTTTTCTGAAGTCGTTTGTAATTGTTTTTATCAGTTTCCAACATTGAACTGAACCAGGGTTCTGTATTATTCTTTATTACCAGGCGATGAAGTAGATCCCACCAAAACCCGCTACATTGACGTCACGGGGCCTGCCGTCTTGGTATATGTACATGATAAAATTCCGCCTAACCGTTAATTTTAAATTATGACATTAGAATTTTATTATTCATATAAATTTGAATGTATTACAGAGAAATAAATAATGATGTTGTTGTTTGTATGACTTTAAAACCTATTAAAAACATTTATTCAACGCAACTTCATTTTTATCTCTCTACTGCGTTGTTGTTAATTTTCTGTTTATGCATCTACCGACTATCATTATTTCAAGAACTTTTTTAGCTTGTTTAAGTTTCTATTTTCAATGAGTTCATTATTTTTCATTTTTTGTAATTAGATAATAAAACGTTACTCAACAAAATTAATTATTTTGATAAAACGTACGACATTTTCAGTAGCTACCACCTACGCACACATTTCACTAAAAATTCATGTAAACTATTATGTTCATCTTCTTGAATACTTAACTTAAAATCAATACTTAACGTTAAATACTTACTTAAATTTTTATTATACTGTATTTGGAAATTTTATCTAACTTAATTTTTTGTAGCGTTTGCTTCCGCTTCTTTGCGTTTCTTCAACTCGGTCGATTCTAAATTACGCTGTTGACTTGTTTTTTTCTTTTTTCTGGTTGTTGCCTACTTAAATATCTAGGGAAATTGGAAAATATAGTTGGACAAGAGCCGTCCTTTAACTTTGGTCAATCATAGTGAAATGTTCTCGTTTCACTAGAACTATTTCTATACGTAACAGATTAAAATACAGTCTTCCACAAAATGTTTTACACAAATAACAATGTATTAGTAATTACTAAATTCGGCCGAGGGATTAGCTGATTTATTCTATTTCTCTACAAGGTCTACTTCCTTCGAAAATTTTAAAACGTTACTTTGTAAATATTTGTAATTACTTTTATATCCCGGTACACAAGTTTTTAGCGCCATCGTTCTAATCTCAATAATAATACATAAACTACAATACCTATTAACTACACTATTTTTTATTTTTAAAAAATCAACATTTTTTGCATAATTAACACAAAAATTTTAACGTAATCGCACCTAATATTTACCTAACTGCATTAATTAACTAACACGTGCACTATGAACGCATGTCACACTGATTTAGCTGGCTGGAGAGCCCCACGACGTCATCTTCCCTTCCAGTTTTCACCGCCTGGAAATACGCCAGTAACAGTTTTCAGTACGCCGTAACTGAACCCTTATTCAAAATAAAATTTCGCCTAAAATCAGACAACCTAATATTTTTTATTTCCTTAATATGGTGAAATATTTGAACTTGATTAACTAATATCGTTATTCTTAATTACACATATATAAATGTTTTTTCTTATATGCCGCGTGGAGAAAGGGAGTTGCCTACAATCATTCCGATTTACTACTAGAACAGTGCGTTGTTTATTACTATAACTTATAGACGATCGACGGTCGGTCAATGAGCAGAATATAGACTCAAGGCGGACACGTAATTGCAGTTTTATTCCTGTGGAACGGAAGGGAAGGTTCACGCGCTACGTGAAATGGTATCATCTATATCAGATATGGCTATTTCAATTTATCTAAATGCAATAAACTATAATTAAGGGATAATGTTAAAGAGATCTAAAGAAAATTCCTAGCTGCAACAGTGGTTGGCCTAAATGGTATTTGTTCTCAAAGTGTTACAGATTACACAGATATTCCAAAGTACAATTATTAGTTACCAGTGCTAAAAATTTCCAAAACAAAAACAAATACAGGCAAATTTACAAAATTTTTCAGTTTTATCATTTTAATAAAATTATTTAAAAATTGATAGGCATTCACACTTTCCTTCTTAAACCTGTATTTGTATCACTGACCGACAATTGTGAAAATAGTAACCTAGGCAAATATATTTGTAAATTTTATGTTACTTTTTTATTTTATTTTAATTACCTTATTTATTTATTTTGATATGATTTTTTTCAATAAATAAGTTGGTTAATACAGATCTGCTAATAGTATAAAAATTTGATTCGATGTACGGTAAAATAGAAAATTAAATTGGATGTATTTAAGCATTTAGTTATTTTTGCACAGGCCAACCCGTTTAACATATTTATTTTACATATACATAAATAGTAGTGAAAAGTACTTATGTATAAAATACAATTTATGAAAAACAGGGTATGAAAATAAAAGTTTATAATGTGCGCGCGCTCACCCTTCTATTGTTACTAGCATTTTTCAGTCTCTATGTAATTTGGAGGCTTCCTATATACGGGCGTACCGTAAATCAGAAGATAGATGAAATCTTACCGCATAAATTGCAGTAAATTTTCCGGCCCGCTTTTCTAAAAAGACACTAATAGCCTATATAACATTAAAATATCTTCACAAGCTGCGTTCATGGAAAATTTTTGCCGAAAGTATTCGTTTTGTAAAAACAATATTTCTTTTAGTATAAAACTAAACTTTTACTAACGCTTTACTGCTATACCTCTTTCCTAAATTTCCAACTAATAATTATTTAAGATCCCTTTTATTACGCAGAAAATCCAATATTGACACTAATTTCAAATCAATATTTTTAAAGCTAATTTTCTTTAAATTCCAGCAATTCTTCAATTGGATAATTGAGTTTTATTCTGTTCTTTTTCGGTACAAACTTTTTTGAACTCTGTCCGTGAGTTGTAACCGGAATCTTAATCTAGGCCTTTGATTTTTGCAACAATCAAATGCATTTGTCTAATAAGTCAATGAGTCGAAATCAATATGGTTTGTAAATTTTAGATATTTATAAAATTCTGTATAGACACCTCTAGTAGCTCAGTCCATTAGAGCATTTGACTTCCAACCCGAAGGTACCGGGATTGATTTTTACCAGTGTTCACAAAAGATATCAACCACACTCCACGCAGAAATTTTTACCGTCACATTTGCTGTTCTATAACTTGTGACAGTCACTAATAACTAAGCAGTTGATTAGTTAGTTTTTCTTTATGGCAATTGAGGTTGCATAGAAAGGTTTTAGTGTTCCTATCAATATCACGGTTTACAGCAATCTAGATTTGAATTTTTCTTATTATACTTTCGCAAATCCAGTATTAAGGTTTGGACTTTGAGCAGTGATGACATAAAAAAATTCAGGTGTTCGGGATGTAATGCTACCAAAGGATACTGAAAGTTTCTTGGTTAAAAAAGTCTGCAACTTTGAAATACTCAATTATCTAGATATTTGCATTGAAATTATAGACACCAGTAAAAAGAAAACTGGAATAATGAGTCGTAACAAATATAGAATATTTCAAATTATCATACAAGGAAAAATAAAAGATAAACATGATCCAGGTCGAACAGAACCATCGTGGCTAAAAACCTACGGGAACGGTATGGTGTAGATACAATTACGTTTTTGACTGGCTGTCAACAAACGCAAATTGCTGTGTTGGCTAACAAGGTTCTGAAAGGACATGAGAAAAGAGTAAAAGAAATCCTGCTCAGGACCTTCTACTTATTATTAAATTCATTGCCTACTGAGCCACCAAAACGGACTAGAAATTTTCAACCTTACCTTTGATTGTTACTCATTATGACTTTCCAGTTAGAAATCATCTGATGTCGATGGAAATCGAACTCGTAGCCTTAGACTATCTATTTTATAAAAAAATAAATCATTATTTTCATCCTGAAGCTTGAAAACAATTATATTGTATAAATATAATAATTTTCACTAACCTTTTTGGCTTCCTTGATCCTTATGGCCTACCTACACGTGTTTCAATGGATCCACCACCATCAAAATATAAAAAAATCGTACAAAACTTTAAAAACGTTAAACCCTACAGAAGATGTTGCATCTTCAGTCATCTATATAAAAAACTATCAAATCTATTTTATCTTTACTTTGGTTTTTTCCATGCAATAAATGTATTTATTGTGAATTTTAAAAATTCATAATGAGTTAATGTTAAAATAAATGAATAAATATACATAAAGAATTTTATTCATTGGAAAGGTTATAAAAATGTTTGTATATGATACTTTTAAAGATATTGCTTTTGATATTTTTACTTATTGAAATGGGATACCATTCGGGAAAACCGATCTACGACTTCTGGGACCAGTAATTCCGTAGTCTCATAACTCGAATTACATGAATGTCGATGCTGAATCCTCAAGATACTCTAGTTGTTTCTCTCTGTTGCGTACTCTGTGATGTGAAAAATTTATATTTTAAGAAAATACAGAATGTTAAAAAAACACTACTTGCATTTAAGGAATTTTCTCCAATTTTCTCTTCAGAATTTTATTCCATTGAATTTTTTTCAAATATGCAGTTATTTAAGTTTCTTTTTGAATTTCAATTTGTTCTATTTTTATAATCTTTCTGTTTTGTCTTCGAAATAAGTGGTAACTGTATTTAGGCTTTTAGTTTTTCGACTTCAATAAACATATTTATTTTATCCTAAAAGAGTTTCTATTTTAGATATTGTTCTATTCGAATTATTTAAGAAATGAATTAGATACTGAAGAATGAATGAGGCGTAAGAAAATACAAAGCCAAAGATTTTGTACATTTGATTTATCATTTAAATGGGTCGATTTTTGAATAACTGTTCTTAATATCTGAGAAACATTTAGTACAAAGATCTTGCTCTGAAATCTTGAAAATTCGGGTTGGGGTTACCAAATATCATCAGTATGCTCGTATGAGTAAAAATGAGACTGCAGCAACTGCTGAAGGTCATTCACATGGCAAAGTCTACCAAGAGTCTAAAAAGGAGAATGATATATACAAAACAAAAGTGCTAAAAAGTTATGAAAGATTTTGCATTTTCTTCAGATGGCTCCCTTTTATATTTGTTTTGTTAAAGTTATATACAATACAAAGTTTTGTCAATTTTTTATGTATAATATTTGCCATTGCTTACTTTGTTTTGTGATACCTTACGTTAACCTACTCACTCCCTCTCTTCCTCTAATTCACTCTGTCGCTCTTTTTTCTCTCTCTCTCTCTCCGTCTCTTTTCTCCTCCATTTACCTCTCTACACCAACCCTTACTACCATTCATTTCCTCTTCATCCCTTCCGCTGCACCCCTCTATCTATCTCTCTTACCCCAGCCAATCTCTCGTTTACCCCCTTTCGCTTACTCACTCATTCTTTAGATTTTTCCATTGTTTTAGTTATTTCTTACTTAAATAATTTTTTTCTCAACGAGAAAAAATTCTTTCCGGAATTTTTAAATGTGAAAACAAAAATTTTGATTTTTTAATATTAGTCTAAGTGTAAGTCCCATCAATATCATAGTTACTGGCAACAACTTTGGGGTAAGGAAAAATAGATTTCGACACATAATAATTTCCAGAATCTAGCCTGTAATTAAATTCGAGACCTTTTGCTTTGCAGGCTTATGCGCTAACCACTACGCCACGAAAAAAGTTTAGTTTCGTTGGTATAAAATTATTCTAGGATGTGTTGGTTTTGGCTGTACCGTCCTGTATGATAATTATTATGATGACATAAAACTACCTTTTTTACTGCATCTGTTCGTGCAACTATCCATAAAAAGGATTACATAAATACAAAATTGTATACAAAGATTTAGTTTTAATTATTTTACTTTTTTATTCCAATTGCTGCTTGATCTAAAGTAAATATAATACTAAGTTTTTATGATAAACTTTATCTGATATAGTGTGAAGTGAAGTTTATCGTCCGTATAACTGAGGAGCATTCACGAAAACCACTGTGAACTCAGACAAAACTGCACCAAGGACATCGATGCAAATCTAGCTGCGGCCTTTGCACTCTCCTACACTTCTCGGTATCACTATCATACATAAGTTATCGTACCACACACATCCCGACTTTTTGCCACTGCCCCTCACCACAAATATATGCAGGAACCTGAATATGCATTTTAGTTTCGTCACGCTTCGTCATGCCGGGCGATATGAAAGAGAAACACGTTTTAAAATTACTTATTACCTATAACGATCATTTTAACTCATTTGAAATTCTCATTAACAACATATCTCCACTATGACAACATAAATTTTGAACATAAATAATTCTGTTTACTGTGTACTGATCTAATATAATATTATATAACTTATTTTTAGTTTTTTTACTGACCAACCCAACAAAATAAAATTTTAAGTTTTTATTTTTACATGTTTTTTTTTTAAATCATAATTTTTCGTGCTAATCTAAATTAAAAAATAATCTTATTAGACTTAAACAAACTTTTTAGATAAATAGTAAACTTAAACCTAGAATAATAAGTAAAGAAGTAAAGAAACACCTTTAGAAAAGAACGGCAGAAGGTAAAGGTTACTCGTATGAAAATAATGCTCTTATTTTTACTTTATGCTCAAAAACATGAACATTTTCCCCATTATCATACTCTATAGCATTAGCTATGATTTATTCTTACGACCCATTGTCTCGAGCATCCCGTGATATTTATAAACATGTGCTTAAAATTTTTAGTGAAGTGGTTTTTTTCGTAAATCTCCTACATCTTTGCCTTGAAAAGAAATTGGTGACAATTTATGGATTTGTACATGACAATGTTACTAGAAGATAATTATTTTATTACAGCACATTTTATTCTTAAATTGTTTTGAAATTTTTCTCTTTATGATTTCCTGAAAAAAATCAGTATAAATTCACTTGTAGGCTAACTCTCCAGTAAGAAAATACACTTTATGATTTTATGTTCTTTTACAAATACGCCTAACTCTTAACTTTTAGAATATTATTAATTATAATTTATAATTATGACTGACGGGCTCCTTCATTCACTTAGGCATTATTAATTCTCTAACTTTCCGGGGACTTAAGAAGAGCTAAATATCAGCACATTTTGTTTCATAGGGTTGAGCAGAAAAATGAATCCATTTGCGATTCGACTAATTATAATGGGAGTTATTTACAAACTTCAAGTATGCCGTTTCTCACATTTCAGAATCAACTTTCCTCATCACGTCAATCCTCCACTTCCAGGATTGGAAGGATTGACAAGAGAGGGTTCTTATGTCCATATACTCTACGACACCATCAATCCAACTCCTCATTGGTCACCCTCTTCTTTGTGTCTCCCATGGAACCCAACTGAAGACTCTAACAGGTCATTACTTCTCCACCATTTTCCGCACAAGCTTATACCACTATAATCTTTTCCTCTCAATATCCTCCACAATAATTTCAGTTTCAAATATCTTCTTTAGAATCTCAGCATTTCCTAGTTGTGCCTAAAGGGTGTCTCATGGGGACTGCTCGTTTTCTAAAACAACACATACTATTTCTGTAACTTCCTAAAGAGCTAAGTTTTAAAAATTGGTGAGCGTGTTCTCTGAGTGAAACCTAGAAACAGTAAAACACTGAAATTTTCACCACTTGCTCCTACACAGTAGAATTGGAAATAAATTAATATTATTGTGAACTCCCTAGTTAGTATTTTTGTAAATATCCTTAAAAAAGGCAGCTACTGTGGAAGGAAATTGGGTGACCCGGTAGAAGTAGTAAATCAGGTTGATGTACGACCACTCATTTCTAGCATTTCGTATTTTTAATATATATGCTACAAACTGTTTCTGTAATATACAGAAACTAACAGTGATAGTTTTCTTGACTTTAACCTTTAAAGTTAATTTACTCTAGAACTTTGTATCGAAATTTTCCAAAAATTTCGGAACCTTGAAAGGAATATGCAAATTCGCTGCTGTTTATTTAGACACCGTAATTGATTTTTCGTGCAATAAATTTTTATACCCGGTAAAATAAATTAAGAGTATCCATTCATTTTTTTGTCTTTAAAAAACCGTTATTTCAAATCTTTTCTCCAGACTATCAATCATTTTCTCATATGTGCGTTCGGAAAGTCGCTGTGCACTGGAATTGTGACTGTGGATTTATGAAAATATGTATAAAGAAATGACTAAGCATTTTGGAAAAAAATTTATTCAATACCTTAATTACATTGTTAAACCGTGATTACATTGTTTATAGAAGGTGTTCGAAATGACCTCCATTGGCATCAATACAGCATTGCACTCGTTTCATTTTGTTTGCAAACACCTTTCGCAACTGAAGAACAGTGATTCCTTGAATGTATGCCGTTATTGCGGCTTTAAGTTCGTCAATCGTGTGTGGTCTGTTCCGATACACAGTTTGTTTCGCCGCACCCCATAAAAAGAAATCGGGGGGAGTCAGATCAGGAGATCTTGCAGGTCACAAATTCTTTGAAATTATTCGTTCACCAAACACGTTGCGCAGGAAAGCCATTGAGATGTTAGATGTATGTGCTGTTGCCCCGTCTTGTTGGAACCAACCATTATTCATTTCCACTTGTGTTATTTGATGCGTAAAGTTCTCTAAAATATCAGAACAATAACGTTCACTATTGATTGTGTTTGCAAAAAAAATTGGTCCAACAATACGTGCTCTACTCACAGCAACCCAGACTCCAATTTTTGCTTCGTGTAAGGACTGTTCATGTAAAGCGCAAGGGTTAGTTGTTGACCATACTCGAGTATTTTGTGAACTTATATACCCTCCCAAGTGAAACCACGCTTCATCTGTATAAAACGTTACGTCAAGGATGTCTTCGGAATTTTGGTTGATGAAACGTTGAAACCAATGACAATAATTTAGTCTCTTGTCATTATCTGAAGGTTTCAGCTCTTGAACACACCTCACTTTGTATGGGAATAGTTTAAGTTCTTGTCTGACAGCTTTATGTGCGGTAGCAAGTCCGATATTATGCTGTTGTGCTAAATTACGCATTGATTTTTTTGGACTTTGTGCCATAGAATCAGAAATATCCAGCAGCTTTTGTTCGTCTAGCTTAGGGGGCCTACCACTACGTTCAGCGTCCTCAACAGAGCCAGTTGCCCGAAATTTTTCTATCAGTGTTCGTACTGCATTACGGTGAGGAATAATTGAATCTGGAAACTTTTCAGAAAATTTGCGCTTCACTAAATCACTGTACTTGTCACCTTCGCGAAATACGTATTCAACGAGGAAAATGCGCTCCTCTACTGAAAGAACCATCGCGTCCAACAACAAAAAACGTGCAACAGAACTGCAATAAATGAAACATATACAACTTCAACTCAATGACTGACAGGCCTCGACGTGTTCGGCAACAATTGAACAGCACAGAGCTACCAACCTAGCCATGAAATTATTCCCTGTCATGTCACTTGGTGCACAGCGACTTTCAGAACGCATGAAATTAAATGTTTATGATATACTTTACAGG
Organism: Catonia carolina; assembly: GCA_035578175.1. Lineage (NCBI taxonomy): Eukaryota > Metazoa > Arthropoda > Insecta > Hemiptera > Achilidae > Catonia > Catonia carolina. The sequence continues at coordinate 27,637,120 of JAQMRL010000002.1, read as the reverse complement.
TTCTATCTGATACACTCAAGAATTAATTTTCATTTTTAGTTTATTAAAGTCGCATCAATATCTCTGTCGTTAGTGACTACGTTGGAGTTAAGTAACATAAGTATGAACGTGTAATAATTTTTTAGACCCTAGCCAGGAATCGAACCCGAGATTTTCTACTTTGCATCGTAGCACTTTAACCACTGGACCACGAAAGCAGTCACTTAATGAATTATTTTTAACATAATATTATTATAAATAACTCTTTGATTTATATAAATTTAGTTTCGCAGATTATTCGTAGTATTAGTTCCTTTCACTTAAGTTTATTGTATGCTTACTCAAAGGTATTATTTTCTAGTATGTAAGGTAGTGTTTTCGAAATAAGTAAAATAAGTACTCAGGTACTTTTAGACGAAAATTTTCAAGAAATTTTGAAAACCTCGAAAGGATTTATTCAGGTACTTTAATTATTTTTTATGTACTACTTTCGTATCCGTTAAAATAAATTAACATTTTTGAACTATTTTCCTTTTATATTTACACAAAACATTTATTATATAAAATCTTTATTCCAGAGAATTAATAATTTTCAGATAAATTGTTTCTAGGTTTTATGTAAAACTTATTAAGGATTTATTAATAATCTAATATTCAGAAATAAATCTAAAGTTTGTAGAAATTTTTTTGTGTATGGTGCATGCAATTTTTCTAAATTTTATTTGTTTCCTTAATGCTAACAACCAGAGTTAAGCAAAATAAACATAAGCAAGCGGCCGTATGTTAAGAATAACTTTCTGTTTTCCTATTATGCAAATGTGAGGGCGACGTTATTTTTATTGTGCCATAACGTTGACGTTACAAACGTTGAAATACTTTATCTAGTTTTATGAGACATAAGTCACGCATAACGATGAACGTATTTCAGTATAGCACACAGCACGCAACACTGAGCAGCACAAGTGATTGTGCCCCAGACAATCTCTCAGTCCACCCATGGGGCTTTCTATCCGTTCCAACGTTATCAATCTATATAATCTCTATTGTTGCCTACTGCATCATCACGATGTAATGGCTATCTCAGCCTCTTTTGCGCAAATGTGCGAACAATATCTTCTTTATGAATATCAATATGATATTGTATAATTATTATTATAATGTATAAAATTATAATGTTATTACCAACGTCATTTTTATCATGTAAGTATCTTTAAAAGTTATATTTAGTGTACTTAAATACATCATAACATAGAGCTATAAAATTGGAACATAAACTCAAACGTTAACTATCTGTTTAATAAGAAAACTCAATGTACTAACATATAATTTTCTTCGTATTATACCATAATTTTCTATAATAATATTAATGTTGTCATAAATGTATTTACAAAATCAAATACATTATAAACTATTTTTTTAATAAAATAAAATATATGAACAATTTGAAAAATACATTTTTATTCCACTTGCCTTACCATTACATAGTAGCTTGATTTAATTGAAAGTCAGGTTTAGTATTGTACTGAATATCTATTTATTGGAAATTATTATGTTTAACAACGTGTGGAGAACAAAATTACATTAATTTTTTATCAGTATACCTGATAATCAATAAAGTAATCGCTTTTATAATTTTAATGCGTTGATAATACACCTGATCTGATCCGAAAGTGAGAATTATTACAAAAAAGGAAATAAGAGACGAGTATGTTAAATTTTGGAGCCTACAATCATGCGAAAGGACTTGCTGACTGATTCATGCACCCACTTTCTCATCTGATAGTCTAACTAATAGTACTCTAATTTCTCGATTATGCAGAGATAGAGCCGAAATTTGGCGCATTTGTTTCTTGGAGATTGAATTAAATAACTAAAGAATTTACATTTCGACCACTTGCGTCTAAACAGTAAAATAAAAGTTGAAACCTTAAAACAATAAATATTATTCCTGTACTTTTCCGACAAGCTGTAGTTCTAAAACTCGGTGTACGTGTTCTTTAAATGATACTTCTTTTTTACCTGCCTCATCCAGTTACGACGTTAGTGATCATTATGGCAATGCATATTTTATCTATCTATAAACTTCAAAGATAAACCACCTCACTCCTCGTTTTACAGATTCAAACCAGCCTTTCCGCTGATGACCTAAACAACATACTTTTGTCGGAAAGTGCATACTAGAACCGCAGTCTTGAAAAATTCAATTTTTTACCGATTTTTGATTAGGACGATATTAAAAAAATCACTAATTGACTAAGCATTCTAGATGCATTGCATAAAATATAATCTTGATCTATAGCTGCTTGTTTACCTAGGTTAACACTAAACCCAAACTATTTATTCAAATAAGAGTGTGAGGATATCTTTTTTTCTATCAGGTCCTCGAATACAATCAACCTTGCCCTGAATAGTGATTTTAGGAAGTGTGTAATTGTCCCCGTGTCTCATGATCTATCTGAGTTACTCCAACTTATGAAATCGTCAACAATAGGTCTAGCTGATACCCCATTTTATGACGGACCTCTTCATTAATGATGTGATCAACCCGAGAAATTCTCAAAATACGTTAATACAATCACATTTTAAAATCTTGAATCCACTTTTCAGTAACGTGCGAAAAATCAAATTTTTCAAAACTGTACAATAATGTGGAGAAGATACTGGTTGATATTTTATCTAGTTCCAGGCTGAGGTTGAAACGAAAGAGTGGTTTTATAGATGTCAATGCATCTACAACGCTTAGTTTAGTGTAATTAGTGGTTTTTTTTTATATTTTCCTAATCAAAAATCCGTAAAAAACTGATTTTTTTAAGATTGCGGTTCTAGGATGCACTTTACGACAAAAGTATGTTGTTTAGGTCATCAGCTGAAAGGCTGGTTTGAATCTGAAGAGGTTTTACTAAGTAAAATGTGGAGTAAGGAGGTTTACCTTTGCCTTCCTCACTGAGCGGAAAAGTATGCTTATCAGCGTGCCGGGCCCTCTGAAAAGCACATATGTTCCACTCTGCAAGTGACACTTTCTTTTTATTCACCACAGGGTCTGGCTGTATAATGAAATGCATTACTTTCAGAGGAGATAACTCTGATTAATGTCTTTTACACCTCTACCTCTTCTGTTTTTAAATGATTTAGTCATTTAATTGTCTGACAATGTGATAAGAAACAGAACTATTTATTTTAGTCCTGCAACGAACAGGTTGAATGTAAATAATTTGGCACTCCACCTGTTCGTTATGGATAGGACAAAAGTATATATTCCAATAATCAAAGTTATGGTAAAAAGCCTACAACTTTTATTCCGAGCATTTCTTTTCTTTAGAAACCAGTTTAGCATCAATTCGTGATTTTCGGTATAAGTCCTGGAAGTTGATTTTCATTTTGCGTCATTCACTCGTGATTATTAGGTTATGTTTTCGTATTACATTATTTACTTATCATTAGACATAAGCTATAGGCCTATTGTTCATTATTTACACTGCTAGGAGAAAGTCGTTTGAGTGTTTCACACCAGATTTTTAATTTTTCTAAAAAAGTATATATTTAATCAATTAATTCAGAAAGATAAGATATAATGTTAATTGAACGATGAATGATACTGCCAATCGAAAGAATACAATAGAAATTAAATCAGGTTTAATTTTTTCGTTAGTTTTTAGAGTGTTGCATATATCAGGGAAATTATCTGTTTAATGAATAATGATATGGTAAATAAATAATAAAAGAATGTTTAATTAGTTATATGAAACTACTCTAGCTTATCAGCCAATGCCGTAAAAAATAGAGAACAATAGTAAAAATGAAACACAAATTTAAAAAATTACAGTTTCATCATACTAATAAAAGGATACTTTTATAATCACCACTAATTTTTTTTCATTACTTGAATTGATAAAAAAACAGATTGAAGTTTCAGGATGTGTTAATATTTGTAATGATTATGAGAATACAAATAAAATATTGAATTAGCGTACGGAAATGTTGCGTGCGATTTCAGTGTATACACACAATTATAATAATTAGATAATAGTAACTGATACTAATTAAACCAGTCTGAACGCGGTATACTGTGTAAGCTTGATAATGAGAGCACATGGGGGAAACTGGCAGGGGGCGTTAATGAGTACACTCTCTATACACCACCGTACGAGAATAATAATAGAAGAGGGGTGATTTTGCTTCTCATATTCGAGAGAGATGACCTCTCCTACAACTCATCTACACTCAATATTCGCTTGTTTATTATTTTTCTTCGATTTTTCATATTATAATCATCATATTTAACGCTCCCGTGCTTAATCCCGATTTCCGTAATCAGGAGGATCTACTTAATTATAAAGATATACTATATAATCCTGATCATAAGTTTTTAAGGTAGTAACCACCTAGTGTAATTTACACTAATTCACTTTTTTATATCATCCAGGAAAATATGCACTGTCTTGTAAAGTAGACGCCTCAAAATTTCTTTACGAGTTCGCTTACTTTGCTGCTATTTGTTTTCAGTTCTGTTGTATGATGTTAAGGCTTGAACCTTGAATACAGATACCGAAGTCACGAGATTGCCTTTTGCGTATGGATGGGCTGTGAGGAAAGAAGTAAAAATTTGACAGTGCTGCCAACCTCAACAGTGAGACACTATTCGTACATTTGACTACCGAGCAGTTTCTACATACATTTTGTAATCTGTGGTTTATTCCGAGAAAATGTTTTCTTCATAAACCTTATAAGAAATAAATTTTACCTATAATATTGCGTGTATAGCGTAATTACATGACTAGATATGTTTGATTTACTGTAATTTATTCCAGCTACCTTATTCCACTGGAACAAAATTTTCTACTAATGAATCGCCTTTTTTACTATCGCTGTCACCGGCGTCTTCACTATCAGTCTCGCTAGTATCTACCTTACCGTTTCCTTTTTTTACCAGGTGTCAACACAACTGTTAAAGAATAGTTACTTCAAGTCTTTAATTTTCTTCTTTATTTTTTGAATTGTGGAAAGAGAAACATCACAGTAGTTTAGCCACTCGCTCATGGCTTTTGTTAAGAGGCAGGGAAAGACATTTTTGTTTAGCTTCAACTTCACAGCATTTTATTACACTGCATATTAGATTTGGTTCAGCACTGTAAATAGTCTGCCCATGTTTTCGAGTAAATAAAATTTCTGTTTCTGGTAACAAACAGTTATATTCATTCTAACCTACAAAAGGTTCCGCGATATACTGTAGTATTATGCTCTGGGGATAGTATAAGTTGTTGTGTTTGTTGAACTGAAATTAAAGCATTCACTCATGCGCACTGATGATTTTCCCTCTTTACCCCTCGTTGCAAATAAATGCAAACTCGTGACTCAAGTAACTATAGCAACGACATGAAATGACGTGTGATAGTACAGAAGGATGTTGTTTCTTCAACTCCGAAAATCTCTGTAGCTCCGAGATACTCTTTCGTTTAGTTAAGGATAACGATTAAACACCGCTAAAATAAGGGAATTGGAGTACTTGGACAGAGATTAGAAATATGGGTTATTGTAGAATATCATGCGTTGTGTAGAAAAAAATAATGAGTAAACGTGGTCCAGGTCTAAAAAACATCGTGACTAAAAAAAATACGGGATATGAGTGTGCATTATAGATTTGCTACTTATAAGATTCAAATCGCTATGATGATTACAAACGTATTGAAATGATATGGTACATGAACAAGAAGATGTTTTCCTAGAAAATTTCCTTTTAGAGTCTATTTTATATTCTCTTGGGGATCTAGATCAAAGGTTTGCAAGGATCAAGGAGAGTAACAGGTTAGTAGTTCTCTTAAATTTAATTAATTGTTTTTAATCCCTAATGTGTGTAAATCAATCTGTCCAATTCAGAACAATAAGCAACCCCATGACCCAATGAAATAAGAATGATGTGTATGACCTGTAAATGTGGTGTAGTCTTGTACAGACCGTGTGTACCCAGGCCGACCATTCCTGAGGGAGTATGGTTAATTGAACCCCAACCATCAAACTGCACCGGTAACAACTGTTTACTATTCAAACCCGTATAAAAGTAACTACCTTTACTAGGTTTTGAACCAGGAACCTTCGTCTCCGAATATCAGCTGCTCGCGGTGACGACTTTATCGCTAGACTAACCCCGTCTTTATAAATTTACCTAATTAGTAAAACGTAAACTAATGATGGACATAGCGATAATAAATGAAAAAGACACTTTTAGAAGACAGGACATTACATGAGAATGAGAATATTTTATTGAAGACTAAGTAAAAGTTCGTAGGAATAGCAGAAGTTAAAAGAAAGGGTAAAATATTTTCAAGAGAAAATCTGGGTATACTGATACATTCGGATGATATTGTGCTTCATTAATGATTTCTTCTTAAATAAATAAAACTAATATCTATTAAGATTTTTAACGATTTCATACGAGTTTTAAGAAAATTTCACAATAACAACCAAGATAACTTATTATTACATTCACTCTGTCAAAAACGGTTCTTAGCAACCAAAATTAACAATTAAAATATTTCCTTAGCAACCAAATTACATCAATCGAAACAGCTGTTTTGAAGAAAAAATATTTAATAGTAAAGTTAACTTGGAAAACCCATGTGAGAATGAAGAGGAACGAATTTAATCTAAAATACAAAAGGTTGTACTGGCTGATTGGTGGGAACTCTTCACTCTCTCTTGAGAATAAGTTGCTGCTTTACAAAATGTTACTAAAGCCAGTTTGGTTGTGCGGCGTTCAACTTTGGGGAACTACCAGCAGAAGTAACATAGAGATACTTCCAAGGTTCCAAAATAAGGTTCTTCGGGCTATAACAAGGGCACCATGGTTTGCAAGGAATGCAGAAATACAACATTATTGCAACCTTCCTGATATAATGGACGAGGTCAGGCGTTTTAATAGAAAATATCAGGCAAGACTTGAACACACAAAAACGAATTAGCCATAATCTTATAAATAATAAATTAATTATAAATAAATAATGCAGAAGACGTTAGGCGCCTGAAACGTTACCATGTTTTGGACTTGTCTGAAAGAGTTTAAATGTACATAAAATTATATTGAAAAGTATTCCATATTGTAAAATGTAAATATCTTCGTACATAGTGATTTTCTCTTTTAACATGAATAATTGATTTAAAAAGAGAGGTACTCAAGGTAATGAGGCCTCAACTTGTGATTTGTAAATTCAAAAGATTTGTTTATAGAAACTGATTGCAAATAATGTCATTTAATTTAAAAAGATAATAATAATAGTAAAGTTGTATGTATAGCGTTTGGGATGTTATATACAAAACCAGGCTTTCCTACATCGATGTTTCCGGTTGAAGCAACAAGAGAAGTTATGCGAAGAGATGGGTCTAGTTAATTTACTTGAAAAATTTAATTCTTCAATGAGTATATAACAATTTTTTATGTACACTAAAATATAAGATGCAGGTATTGTGTACTTAATAAGTTTGTTGGACTAGTTTTTTCTAAAAAAAAACCAGGGTGGGTGGCTTGTTTGCTATAAAAATTATAATACTGTAAAAAAGGAATGATTAATCTTGTACAGTAATGTGTTTAATTAAGAAAATAATAATTAACATAAATTTGTAACAAGTAAATATGTTAGTAATTTAGTTAATGGCTTAGAAATGTTAGAGGTAAAGTCTGTTTTGCGAAAAAAATCCATTAACGTAAAGGATAACATTAAAACGTATCCATTACAAAAATAATGCAAAGTAAATTATAACAGAATGAATACACATATAATTATTTTTTTCATATTTTGTTCGGCTTTATAAGTCGTCAGAATGTATTTAATTATTACAACTTGAATCTCGTATTACAATTTTGTTTGAAGGTAAAATTTATAATATAATCCACGCTAAATGGTTTTACGTTACTTAAGTTTCTTCATAAGCAAGCTTCCGGTGAATGTATTCTTAAGGTAAATATTATTACAGGATTGGTCTTTGTTAATGTGTTTGTCATGCACCGACGTTGTTAGCTTAAAATATTTTACAGCTTAAACCTTAATGTGTTTTGATTCATAAGAAAATGAATTCATAGTTTGTATTCAAATTGTTATTTTACAAAACTTCAACTTAAATCGCTTACGTTCATATATTTCTACTAATTACATTCTGTGTTATTTTTAGCAGAATGGCACTAATGAAATACTCTGTTTAATTACCCGTGCTGAGTAAGTGGAATATTCAACTACTATACCTAAAATACTATTTTGATTCCCAGTCAAGATCTGGAAATACCTTAATTTTATCAGTTCTAAAGATGTTCAAGATACGTTACAGTAAAAACCTAAAACATATAGTGAAACCTTAGAAAAAAAGAGGACCATTAATTTGGGAACCGTATGTCCAGATCGGTTTTAGAAAGTGTTGATATACACTTTAATTCTACACTTTAATATACACTTTGATATACACTTTAATTTCTTTGATAAAGATAACCTATTAGACTGGATTAACATTTTGACATAATTTATAAATTTTCAATTTCATTATTATGAAAAAACCCACCGGGTTGGTCGAGAGGTAAAGTCGTCGCCGTGAGTCAGCTGTTTCAACCGAATCAGCTGAGAACAGCTGATTTTGGGAACGAAGGTTCCAGGTTCAAATCCTAGTACAAGTAATTACTGTTATACGGATTTGAATACTAGACAGTGGTTGCCGATCTATTTTGATGGTTGGGGTTCAATTAACCGTACTCTCTCAGGAATGGTGGAACTGGGTCTGTACAAGACTACACCTCATTTACACGGCATACACATCATCCTCATCTCATTGGGTCATGGGGTTGCTTATTGTTCTGAATTTAACAGATTGCAACGTATTATTGGGAATTAAAAAAATATATATTATTTTGAAAAAGATATTTCTCAGGTGTAGTAAAGAAATTTATTTTATCAATACGGATGAATACTTTATTGTAGATATTTTAAAAGTATATAATTTTTATCAGAGTCAATTTGATTTGCTACCATTTTTAAAACCTATGAAATATGGGTTGGTAAGGCCGTTAAGCTATATAGACCTAAATGTACATATACATTATTGTTTACGGCCTGTTTTCAACTGATAAGCGGCTTGCAATTTTCTAAGTTGCTTTATGAGTAATAGGCGTGCTCTAAACAAAATTACGATACATTATTATTAATAATAAAATGAACTTGATAAAAAAAGTGCTTCAAAATCATTTTTGTCTTTCATTGTTTATCATTTCGTGTTTTTTTTATTATCTGAATTACTATGAATGAAAATTGATTAAGCAGTTTTGTGCATAATTTCTACAGTAGTTTACTCTGATGCATATTCTTCAACTTTTCTCACTAACAAATTTCATCACCAGTGACTTAAATCTAAAGTCAACTGTGTCTTAAAAGTTGTTCTTGTTTGATACTATAAAAAACAAACCGTAAAAACAAAATTTTATTGTTCGCAGGCCAGCTCAGGCAGTCATTGAAGAATACCGTAGTTAAAATGTACATTGATTAAACTTGATAAGGTGACCAGAATAAGTCAACTATTTAGCGTATCAGTTAAAATTTCTCTTCATTTACAAAATTTTTCACACCAAAAAATACTACTATTTTTAAAACTTGAAGAGAGTTATATACCGCACGTTTATTGTTTAATTTTGAAAATTACTTCAGTAAAACATGGTATAGAATTATCTTTAATACACCCAACGTTGGCTGGTGTACCATTGGTTTCTAAAACGTTCCATGATAAATTTTTTCTCGTATAGATAGATTTTAGTCCACGTCAGGTGACTTTAGGCGTTTCTGGAAGCTCTTTATGGAGCCAACATTCTTACCATTCGCTCATTGCAAATTTTTTCTCCTTTTTTTCTGTCCACCCGGTGTTCTGCTTTTGGTCTTCATAGAATCCCTTATGTTACCTACAAGATTATTGTATAGATAACAAACAAAACCGTTTGTTTTTACGTAGACTTCGGCGTACTGATTTCGGCTGATAATTAAATAATACATTAGTGCTAATTAGATTAACATGAAAATGAATTGAATTGGTACATTAGTTTCTGTGTAATAAAAAATGCACATGCTAGTTTTTCGCCAGAGACATTAGTTCTCGAAATTATATTTTTAGTTTGTGGAGAATAACAAATCATATTTACACAGGTCACAGACGACGTATTCATATCACATTTTTGTATATTTTTTGAGATAATGAATAATACTACTGTCAGTAAAACCCTTCATATGATGATAAGCATTTTCAGTTCCGGTGTCGTGATTACTGCCATTGTTATTATTATCCTACTACTATTATTATTATCCAGTTTTATCTATTCAGAGATATTCTTTGTTGTTTTTTTATTTGAATAGCGCTATTGAATCTCTAATTAAATTTCTAATTTGTTGTTATGAGTGACGTCTGAGTAGACTACAACATTTCTGCGTTGTGATGGGGACCTAGTATAACATCATTAATAGATTATATTGTTTTGATTTCATATCCAAAAAAATAGGCTTATATTTCATTTTGAAAAATTTTGACCCATACTTTGTAATATACTATATGTATTGCCGACGTTTATCGGTCTTGGAAAATGGAAAATAGCTTAAGAATAAGACTGGGTGATGACAACCTTCTTAGTGCAACCTGTATAAAGATGACATGGTTATGATGCAGGAGAGTGAGAAATATTTGCAAAGAGCACTCTTCACACTTGCCATAAAGATGAAAAAAACTACATAATGAACATTTCAACAAACAAGAAATAAGTAATGGCATTCTCTGGAAAAACCCCAATAAGAAAAAAAAATAGTAATTAATGGACACAATTCTTGACAAAGTTAGCTACTATAAATACCTACTTATAAGTATATATAGTATAAGTATTTAGTATAAATATAATATAGTATTCTTAATACTATATATTTAATACTATAAATTCTAAATATAGTATTCTGCTCGAGGCTGGATCTAAAACATAACGAGGAATTAGATTCTAGTTGGGTGTATTTAGCTTGAATGAAAAAGTGGAGCAGTACCGAAATCAATGGAGGCAACATTTGGAACGGATGCCAGAGGAGATAATACCTCTAAAAGTGATGGAATATGTTCTAGTTGGAAGAAGGGAGGTGGGAAGACCTCGAAGAAGATGGCAGTAGTCGAGATGTGTGGTGTTGTGTGGTCGTACAGGATGGTTTGTGAGTTCGGAACAGGCTTATGCCTAATCCTTGATAGTAAGAAGAAGAAGATAGTATAAATATAAGTATATGTACACTTGTAAGATTTCATAAATACTTGGGACTGATGTCTCACATGAAGCTGAGTACGACATGAAAAATAAACTAACCAAATTTAATCAGTTATGTGGGACGATTCATAGGACGCTGAGGTAAAAGACAAGACCCGTAAAAAGGTTAACGTTTTATAAGACGGTGGCAGCTCCAGCCTTGACGTTTGGTAGAGAAGTATGGGTGATTAGAAGGGAGGAAAGAAACATCAAAACTGCGGAAATGAAATTCTTAAAGTCCTTCAAAGGGTACAAGACTACGCAGGATCATAAATGAAGATATAAGGTAAGAATTAGGAATTTTTCCATTTATTAAAAATATAAAATCGTACCGTGCTTAATTGGTTGATCATGTAAATAGAATGCCAGAAAGCTGCTTACCTGGTTTAACAAGAAGGTAAAAACCAATAGCAGGCAGAGATACTGGAAGGACGAAGAAATTTGGGTTCCGGAACAGGTAGAAATGTCTAACCCATGAAGAGAAGAGAAAAAGTTTTGATAATCTTTAAAAAATAATTTAAAGGATCATGTTAAAAATATTATGGTATATAATAACAGTTATTTGTTCATGTTTTATCATATAAGTGTCATTTTGTGTTTATCCATACTATTTTATAGTTCAGTAGCCTACGTAGGTGTCAATCAAGTTCTAAATTAAAAAAACTTTTAAATCTATTAAATAAGTAAAGTTTCATTTATTTCGGTTGAATGGTGAGTTTGTATATTAGTTATAACAGAAAGTTTTTGTTTCCCTTTATTTTATCCATTACTATTACTAACACCCGACAAATTCTAAACAGAAAAACAAAAAGCAAAGGAAATCGAGAAAGAATAAAATGAGAAAGAATCCTAAGCTTGTTCTCTCACTCCATGTGATCACACTAATGCATTTAATTCCCTTGAACGTTTGTAACTCAAGAAAGGGTGTGGAACTAAGACAGAGGGCTGATTTAGAGATCACGAATTTCCTCCAACCATCCCTCTGTATTGTAACACTCTTTTTTTAAAAAAAGTAGAATTAAGTTCAACAAAGAATCGGCAACTAATGAACTTTGTGCAATTGTTCACAAGTTTTAATAGTTCTACTACCTTTCAATCTGGTGTATTTTCTAATGAAAATCGTAAAGTACTTACCATACTCTTTGGTAATTGGATTAATTTGTTACTCTTCTAAGTACATTTTATGAGGGATAAACAATCTACAGTCTGTAATGTAAGAAGCAACAACCGCAGTGTAAATTTACACTGTATTAACTTTAAATTCAATTATTAAAGAGAAAACAGTTAGCGAAAGTGTATTTCAAAATAATTAAATTTGACTGCCTCCGTAGTTCAGTCGGTATCGAATTTTTCTTTATTTTCTTCTTGATAAACTACAAAAATATAAATATATACAAATAATTATTATTAAATAGCTATAATAATTACAAATATTATTCTAATTTTACTAATAGCTTAAACATAATTTAAATACTAAATGTTGTTTAGGTCATGAGCCGAAAGGCTGATTTGAACCTCTAGAGGCTTTACTAAGTAAAACGAGAAGTGATGTGGTTTACCTTTGGCTTCCTCACTGAGTAGAAAAGTATGCTTATTACCATACCAGACTCTCCGGAAAGCATCTAACTTCCACCCTGCAAATGACACCTTTACTTCATTCACCACAGGGTCTGGCTGTATAATGATGAAATTCATTACTCTCAGAGGAAAAACTCTGACTAGAGTCTTTTATACACCTCTACTATTTCTGTTCTTAAATAATTGTCATATAATTGGCTGACTATGTGATAAGAAACAGAACTATTTTTTGGAGCCCTGGAACCAGCAGATCGAGTATATTGATATTGAATATATCAACCCTGCAACCATCAACAACATTCATAATTCGAAAGCATCTTGCCAGGAGAGATATCCGAGTCTTCACCTTATAGTCTAAGAGCCTGTGCCCTCTGGCGTTAATATTTGACACTCTGTACACTACATGCGCAATATTGGCATCAATAACTCCATGTACTGCTTTAAATAAAACATGGCATTTGTAATATCCCGCCTCTTAACCAAAGTCATTATACCCAGTTGGGTATACTCCTCTTCTACTGATCACCTGCCTCACACAGACCACAATGGTGCAACAGATTCATAATATTAATACAAATGGACTAATTGTAATTATCATCATCATCTTCAGTTCAAGGATTAGGCTGGATTAAACCTGTTCCGATACCCATCTTTTCCTCGGTCTCCCTATATCCCGTTTTCCTATTGGCTTGTAATTCATAATTTCAAGCGGTAGTCTTCCTGGTTCCATTCTATTTAAATGACAGTCATTTAAATAGAATTGTAATTATAATTAGAAAAAAATTATCAAAATACAAAATTGTATTATTATTATTTTTATACTAACTAATAAGTCAATGCCAAATATATAAAAACATGGGATAATATAATTAAATAAGTTGGATTATAATTATAACCATTACAGTCAATAAATCTAGAAATAGTCTGTAATTACGCATTAAATTCATTATAATCCTCCAAACATATAGTTATGTTAGGAGGATTTTAATGAATTTAATACGTATTTACAGACTATTTCTAGATTTATTGGCTGTAATGGTTTAAGTACTCAATATCAAAATGAATGAAATAAATAAATTAAATAATAAAAAGGATTATTGATCATTTCTTTTTCAAAATTGCAACAAAATATAATAGAAAACATTTATTCAATAAATAAAATGTTTATAATACACTGCAGCCTATATTCAATCCTACTTTAAAAATATTTTATTTTTCATTAGCCTGTAACAGCTGCTATATTACTTGTCTTCTTACCTTTAAAAAAAATTTGTAATGCTTTTTAAAAAGTTTAGTTTCAATTAAATGTTCAGTGATGAGGGTGAATCTAGCAAGTAGACGGATTTACTACGTAGGAGAACATAAAAAAGAGAAAAAGATAAGTGATAAAACAAACAGGTTAAATATTTTTACAATAAAATTTATTTAATAGTTTAACACTATAGTAGGCCTACATAAATCTCATCTTGTCTTTCTTTTTCTTTCCCATCTGCGAGTTTTCTCTTATAACTTATAACTTTAGAGTAACTTACTATGTTGTCTACTGGATCCTAAAATTACTAAAAAAAATTTTTTTTATTCAGTATACTGGAAAATTCTAAACTGATTTATCTATTCAAAGTATGAAAAATTATTTTAAATTTATTTGAATGAACGAGTAAAAGCTGAAATCCGTCTATAAAACATGAATTGGTTACTTTTTTAATACCACATTACAAATTATCCCAATTCATTGGGATTTTAGATATGTTCGTGGGTTCTATTCAGAATAATAATAAGGTTTAACTTGTCTTTTAACTTTGATTCTAACCCGGAATCAAACCCAGGACCGTCATCATAGTAACCGAGCACTTTATCGACTAATCTATCGCCGGTAGATAAATAAAATGTCTTTTTAAGGGCTTGTTTCTAATAAATCATATCTTTTATGTAAACAGTACATCACAAACTAACAAGATGCGATGGTGGTGTAATGGTGAGCATAGTTGCCTTCCAAGCAGTTGATCCGGGTTCGATTCCCGGCCATCGCATAATTTTTTTTATTATCTAATTTAAAAAATACAAATAATAAATTTTAATAAAAAATGATACTGTAGTTTTTATTTATTATTATTTGTATATACATGGTCAGTTTCTGATATTAAAGTAAGCTATGTCTTGAGACCTTCCACTCAGAATTTGTTCAGATAATTTTTTGCTTTAGTTTATTTAAAGTCGCATCAACATCTTGGTTATTAGCAACTAATCAGAGTTGAAGACGGTGAGTTTGAATTTGCTAGACTTGCCAGACCTATAACTTGCTAGACCTTGGCCGGGAATCGAACCCGGAATCCCCGCTTTGCAGTGTAGCACGCTAACCACTTGAACACAGAGCCGGCCATTATTTTTATTAATTATTATTAATATTTTTTTAATTTTATTGTTACATCAACTTCTAAGATCTCTATCGACTAGTACGATTGGTTATTTTTTTAACAGTGAATTAACGAAGTATATCTTCAAGTGTCTTGTCGGGAATCAAAGGGATTAGGAATTGACCGCTTTATCAACCAAGCGATTTAATCAATTATTGCTCATTTCATAATAGTTTATAAATACTATTTTATTTGTTTTGTTTAATTTTAGAAACAAAAACTGTTACAATTTCTATAGCATTTAATTAATTTTATACATATAATTTGAAAATAATGAAACAAAAATTTTAAAAATAAATAATGAAACTCCTCTCCCTAAAATATTCAATAATAAATCGTTTTATTGAGAGAATTTTAATGAAAATTTTATTTCATTTTATTAGAACAAAATATGATTTACGTAATCTCTCAATGTGAAAAGCTTGTCAGTTGCTTGAAATGGTACTATTTTCAATAAATTTTATTATGCTAGTCAAATACACAATACAAATTCAATTAATATTAAAAATGACTGGTTTTTTAAAATGCAGAACAAATTATATCAACTATTTAAAATATTGCGACAGAAACATTTTCAAATTGAACTGGAGAATAATGAAATATTTCATGCTTTAGTTTACAACCGTTATAAACGAAAATATTTAAAATCCAGAAAAATTTAAAATGTCACAGAATATTTTTATTAAATATGCTGAACAACCACTTCATATGTTATTATCTTTAAAATTGTATAGTTTTTTGGTATTACTTTATCATTTGAATATAAGATAAAAACAGAAAATAAGATTAACGTTCTGTCACGCTTATTTATGTGTTAATAAGTTTTAAATATTGTATTGCAATCAATTAAATTTAATCACTTTGGTTTAATGGTAATATTTCTTTAAAAAGCTTCCTGTGCTTGTAACAACACTTTTTAAACTTCATTACGTGATTTTTATAGCCAAGACGTTACTGATATGGGTGAATAAAGCACTTGTTCATTTTCCGAACAATATGTGTAAGATATTTAAGAAATTTTTGAAAAGGGCAGCAATGTACTGGAGCCTTTCTTGAGGATTTTGACTATCATCATCTTCTTCTTCTTACTCTTATCACAGATTAAGCATAAGCCTGTTCCGAACTCACAAACAATCCTACACGTATACACGAACACGAGATATTCCAACTCGTATATCTCAACTACTGCCATCTTCTTCGGGGTCTTCCCACCTCCCTTCTTTTAACCGGAACATTTTCCGTAACTTTGAAGGGTATTCTCTACTCTGGCATCCGTTCCAAATGGTGCCTCCATTGATTGCGATACTCCTCCACTTTTTCATTCAGACTAGATACACCCAACTCAGATCTAATTACCTCGTTATGTATTAGATCCGTCCTCGAGCAGCCCTTCACCCTTCTTAAAAACCTCATTTTAGCTGCTTGGATAATTTCTTGGCGTTTCGTGGTAAACCATGACTCACTTCCATAAAGAAGGATTAGGGTTGCCATTACCTTGTAGAACTATCATTATACAGTTTGTTTTATAGTGCTCATCCGTTCCGGATTTTAGCGATCTGTTTGGCTATCTTCACTGTGTCAGCTGCAATTCTGAACAACTCGCTGGATGTTTTCCCGTAAACGCCCTCAGGTTCTGCCACCAAGAATTCTCCTTCAGCCCGAGCCGCCCTGCAGTGCACCTTCTCCTGAATGATGGACTGAAGTAGGGTGTACCTGCTGTTATTTCTCATTACGTCTCCAAGGTATTGGAGCTTGCGAATCTTGATTACGTAAGATTACTTTACTTTTGTTTACTTTTTGAAGGACTTCGACATTGCTTATGTGGTCTTTCAATGATATCCGCAGGATTCTCCGATACGACCACATTTTAAACGCTTCCATGTTTTTACTGAGTGCCTGGCCGAGTGTCCAGGACAACGCCAAACAGGAAAATTAAAATTATGTAGCATACCAGCAGATGAATTTTAATGCCGAGACACAAATCAGTATGCAGTTAATGACTATCTTTTATTCAAGTCGGCAACATGTCATCTGTTCACATAAAATTGAACAAAAACTAATATTATAATAAATGTTAATTTACGAGCTCATAATTAATCCGTTGAAGATAATTTTGCTGTTGTCATGCAGGAAGGATACAAATTTTAAATTAATGATGATTATTAAAATCTATTCCTAATACTCTTACATTGTTTATTTGTCAATCTTGTAAAATCGTTATCGGTAGTGTTAAGTCAACTTAGATCCAGGAAATTTTGATGATGGATGAGTCTTTCTTCATATTTAGAACTGGATTCTCGTAATACCTGCTTGTTGGCCAGTGACGATGTTAGGATCAGCATAGATGCAGATGTTTGTAATTGGAAACGTTCTGATATATTTATATTTTAGAAGTGCTGGCTTACACCACATTGAATCTTGTATGTCCATAAGGGTTTTAAAAGTGATTTGCATATAATAATTTTTGACACATTCACACTACAGAAAAAAGAACTGCCAACCTGTAAATTTCAATAATATTAAAAAGGGACAAAAAAGTTAATGACACGAATCTTTTTTACACTAAAAGACTATTTTCTATTTAACATTAAAAAATCATTTAAAATTGGTTCTTTATTTCCATTTAATGTTAGAGCTCTGTAACTGAGTTGAAAACTAAAACAAGATTACGTTCGTCAGTGCAACTTTTAACTTCATTAAAATTGGTTTTCAATACTGATAAGATTTATATATAACAAAAAACTTCCAGAGTTTTTACTGTAACTTAATTAACGCATTAAATTTATTTAAATGATAAAAGCATGTCAGAATTTATTAGAACCTATAAAATTTACAGGGAGATATAAATCCACTACAGGT
Organism: Catonia carolina; assembly: GCA_035578175.1. Lineage (NCBI taxonomy): Eukaryota > Metazoa > Arthropoda > Insecta > Hemiptera > Achilidae > Catonia > Catonia carolina. Next base: position 27,619,003 of record JAQMRL010000002.1, on the reverse strand, counting down.
ATAATGACTTTGTTTGTACAGGTCTCATTGTTTCTCTGTATCCTACTAATAGTCTACATTTTTATGCTACTAAAAGAGTTAACATTTGTTTATTTGTACAAGGTAGTCTCAGAAACTATCATTCGATTTCAAAAATAATTTCTCTGTCAGAAAGCTTAGAGCGTTCTAAGTAACTTAAGCTTTATGGAATTACGTAATTTTAAAATTTTGGAAAAACAATTTGGAACTGAGAAAAATTGGGACATGAGATCACTTATTTTGTTTTCTTTTAATTCATTTATTTAACGTTGCATCAACTACAACGGTCATTAGCGACGACGTTGGGATGTAACTATTGTACAATGGAGAATGAAATGATTTTTTGTAACGTATGAAAATATGCCGTGCCTGAGTGGGATTCGAACCCAGGATCGCATGATGAGAGGCGAGTACGTTACCAACTGCGCCAATGCGGCCGGCATCACTTATTTATTTATTTAGCTTGCAGTTAATTCGTTTATCTATCTATTCTATTGTATATAAAATATTCAATACATTTATCAGGTACATTACCGCACTACAATACTATACCCCTGTCTCTTTACTAAATATTTTCAAAATTATTTACGGGACAGATATCCAGAAAATAATATCACATCAGATTTCTGCACAGAAAGTTATGTACACTTTCCAAAAATTGAAGAGACCGAGTCACGTTTTTCAAGAATATGGATTTTACCTACTTTTTCTTTTTATCACACATAAATACAGCTGTTGTTCTCAGATCGCTTTTCTCCACATATACTGTTGATTCATACTAATGTCAACACTATTCCTGTTTTCAGTAAGTCTACTAATTGGTTTTATTAGTATAGCGTGATTTACTTTCGACGTGTAAGTTTGAGTGAGGATTAAACACATTAGGTTGAGTTTGCCGTGAAGCACACTGAGCTAAGGGATATTGAATATAGTTAATATTATATAAAGTGAATAAGTTCAGCTATTGAATTACAGATTACGTGTTCACAAATTAACATTTTACGCTTTATTCGTAGTAATCCTCTCTAACAGCATTAGTACAACTACTTAACAGCTAATTTTTGGAGACGAAGATTCCTGGTTCGAATCCTAGCAAAGCGGATTTGAATACTAGACAATTGTTACCGGTGTACTTTGATGGTTGCGGTTCAATTAACTATACTCTCTCAGGAATGGTCGGCCTGAGTCTGTAAGAAACTACACCATATTTATACTTCATACGTATCACCCTCGTTTCATTGAGTCATGGAGTTGCTTATTGTTCTCATATTGAACATATTACAACGTACACAGGTTAAGTGTTAAAAAAAATTAGTAAAGCATTCTAAACAATTTTCTAAAGTAAACCAAACTGTGGTTGGGTTATCGTGGCGCTGGTTATATTTCAGTAGTTATTGAATCATGTAAATTTGTTATAATACAAAAATTTATCGTGTTTTGTTTCTGTTTATCTTACTTTTATATGTCTCAACAGTTACCGTGAAGTTTAACAAGAAGAAAAGTAAAACAGAATAAAATAAAATTGATGCAGCTTATTCTCTAATGTGATTTATTCAATGTGTCTATGATAAAGTTATATTTTGCAAGTTTCCCTTTTAAAGAATTTAAGGAAAAAGCCATTGTGCACGTACCACATACACATGTGTGGTGTTTTTATATATTTTATTCTTTACGATATTAAATTTCCATCTTCTATTATGTTTTGTCGTTCATTTTCTTACATTATTTATATTTCAATACGTTTTTCTCCATCTTTATATTCTGGTATCCTTAAATATATTCAAATAAAACATTAGACCAATTTTGCAAATGCAAAAACTGTAACCTATACTATTTATTTATTATCAGAAATACTTTCCTATGCAATTTTATTTTTCATGCAATATTACTTACAATTTATTTTGATTTTATAACTCATAGCCTAAGTTCGTTCAGGATCATGTACGTCACTCGTGTAATGTCACTCATTGTTTTACCTACTATCACAGGTGTCACCATTTGGCGGACCGCGGATCGCGTCCGTACCGCCAACTTAATTTTCGTGGATCGCGAACTCTAGAAAATAATTTATTTGTATGCAGATCATTTTCGAGTGATGTGATTTTTTTACATTTAGGCCGAATGTGCAAATCGATGAATGATGTGCATGCTGGTTGTAACTGGTGATATCAACACGACATGTACTTAAATTTCTGTGACAAGAGATGATCGATGGCCACGATCAGGCTGAAACCAACTCGTGATAGCACCGCGATACAAAATAGAAAAAAACTACAAAAATATAAAAAACTAAAAATATTGTAAACGGGCCCCAAAAGTAATTTGAAACTCTTGTTTTTTTTATTGCCGAACCTTTTCCAAATTAACAATTAGTATTAAAATTTAATATGAATGGCATTTGTCTCAATTTTTACAGTCGGCAAGGTAAGCCTGAGCAAAAAGCTGGCTGGACCGTGGCAGCCTCATCAAAATTTTAAACGGACTGTGATCAAATTTAGTTGATGACCACTAGTGTATTTAGTGATCATATTCACTAGTTGTTTAATTTGTAAATTTCGCTAATAACTTTATATTATTGCATTTCATTTTTCCATTATTCCATTTTTTATTGTTAAATCTCTTTTAAAAACATTTGTTACGAGTAGTTCATGTTTTCTTTTAGTTTTGTTACAAATGCTTCATCGGTTTAATCAATTGAGCTAATTCAATCGTTTTTGTAAATTTCCTTAATAGATAAATATAAAACAAATTACACTAACTTATATAATCTAAAAAATAAAATACGTTTGGTAGAAAGTTCTATCACTTATTCCAAATCTCGATATAATATTATTTATCAGTAGTTCATTCACCACGACTACAAAATTTCACAATGAATTTAAGAATTTTAGAAAAAGTAATTTCTCTTTCATCTTTTTCTTTTCACCTGTCATTTCCCGAATTATTCATGCGATAATAAAAACAACATATATTTTAAGACAATTGTCGCTGTTCTTAATTACTATTGTAATTCTCTGTTTGCTTTGAGCTTTCTCAAACTGAATTACACGAGTATAGTGATCACAAAAAAAATTATCCCAATTTTTCTGTACAGTTGTTTTCATTTAATGAATCCTTCTTAATGCTTGACTGCTGTTAGGAAGTCTACATTGAAAACTAATTAAATAAATCTTAGTGATGCTTATATCAAATGTGTTTAATCTCTAGACAGTTTTGGTTAGTAACTTTTTGTGAATAAGTGCTAGAAAAAATAACAATAAACGAAATATTAACAGCTTAAAGAACTCTATCTTTATTTCTTTACATTATTTATATTTATCCATTTCACTTTTGTAGTGTTGAAAGCCTGATTTTTCAGAAAGCATAACCTATAAGAAGAAACTTTAGAGACATAATATTCCCAAAGTATTTATAACTCACTATCTATCCCTCCTCATAAGTAAGCCAATTTTGTTATCCCTCTCTGGAATCGTTCCTTCCATTGTTTTCATGGTTTCTCCACTTGTTTGTCTGTGAGGTCATCTGTTAAAATATATATGTCATCACTTGTGATGATCTGGAAACTTGTGAGAAGGTAATACAATAATCTGATAGTAAACGTTTGTCCACATAGTCAAAACGTTATGCAACATACACAATTTTATTATAATTACATTTTACAATCTAAATTTTATAACCGGTTGACTTTCAACACCTAAATCAATCAAAACGACGTTTACCAAATAACAGACTAAAACAGTTAGTATTTAAATACAAAAAAATTTCAGCAAGCGATCAGAACTTCCTGCCTTCGAAGCTCTTAATGTTTGTGTTACAACCAATCTGAATGTATAGGGTGATTCAAAAAGAGCGCCGGTTTTGATATATCAAATTAAGAGATTTATTTTATTGAAAAACTGAAAATAAATACATCAACAAGTTCATCTTACCTTCCGATTTCATGTATGAAAAATGATGTCATGCATGTGTCCTCCTCTACTGCGCTGGCACGCATCAACTCTGTCCATGAAATTGGATATTACTGCACGACAAGTTTCGACTTCCATTTGCCCGATAACCCGTCGAATTTCCTCCTTCAAGTCATTGATGTTTCGGGGTTTATTGGCATACACCAATGACTTCAGATGACCCCAAAGATGAAAGTCAGAAGGCGTCAAGTCACACGACCTTGGTGGCCATTGGTGGTCGGAATTACGAGAAATGATGCGATCCTGGAACCGTTCACGGAGCAACAACATTGTTTCTCGTGCAGCGTGACAGGTGGCACCATCCTGCTGAAACCACAACTCGTCAATGTCCATTCCATCCAAATGACGCCACAAAAACTCCCTAATCATCATACGGTATCGGTCTCCATTTACTGTCACGGCTTGTCCTTCTTGATTTTCAAAAAAGTAAGGGCCGATGACACCGCCCGACCAAAAGCCGCACCAAACTGCCACTCGCTGTGCATACATTTCCCTTTCATTAACCACGCGAGGGTTTTCTAAACCCCACATACGGCAGTTCTGTTTATTAACAAAACCGTTTAAGTGGAAGTGCGCCACATCACTGAAAATGATTTTGTTTGCGAAGGTGTCATCATCCTGCCGTTTTCTCAATACCCAGTCAACAAACTGTCGTCTCTTCTGGTGGTCTGCCACTTTCAAATGTTGCGTCAACTGAATTTTATACGGGTGATATTGGAGATCGTACCGAAGAATTCTCCGTACAGAAGAACATCGTAAACCCAATTGTTGAGAACGGCGACGTATTGATTTTGCTGGGCTAACAGCCACACTGTCACGAACCAACGCAACGTTCTGCTCAGTTCGGCCAGAACGACGACGTCTAGAACTTTTAAGGTCGACTGTTGAACCCGTCTCAAAAAACTTTTTCATGAGCCTGCGAACTGTTGATTCATTCGGTGCTTCATTACGTCCTAGAGTACCGCGAAGTCGCCTGACAGTAGCCGCATAACTCTCTCCACTCTGGTAAAATGTTTTGACGATTAACACTCGTTGTGCAATAGTAAAATTCTCCATGGTTAGACACAGACTGCGAGAGTACTACACTGCGAACAAGAGAAACTACAACTGAATCGTCAATCGGAATGTTCTCCGAAATAGAAATGAGGTCTAACAATGTTGCCAACCGATAAACAAAAATTTACCAGCCATTTAAAAACCGGCGCTCTTTTTGAATCACTCTATATGTTAGTCAGATTTATATTACATCAAAGCTCTCAGTCATTTAACGAATACATTCTTCTCAAAGTAATTTTTTACGGCTTAGAAACTGATTCCTCAAATTATGTATCCAAATAAACGAGGCTACATGTATCTCACGTACATCAACAATACATCTCTAAAATTGTATCGTGGCTTAAGAGACAAACTTCAAAATCATATTAATTCCTTAGTAGGTAACCTAAATTCTCTTGATTTAACAGAAATCCCCCAAAAACTTCTGGAATACAGATGAAGTAGAACCGTAATAAATTAACACTATGTTAATTTAAAATAGTATAATTAGGAGTTTAAGTTTGATTTTCTGAAGAACTGTTATTGGGTGGTGCCCTCTAAGCCATTAAAAGCATATTTTTTTGCATATTGTGATATTTTTAATGGTTTTCGGTGCACAGTTGTTAAATTACATTAAACAATAAGAAAACTATTACAGTTATATATCGAAAGCAATAAAAAAAAATTTAAGTAAAAGAAAAATGCTGTCATTGCCTCATTTTTATCAGATATTTCGTTCATTTATGACCGATTTTTTAAAATATTTTTGCCTAAATTATTTTCCATTATCAACCAATTAATGAGCAACTCGTCTTTATTTAAATTATATACGCAGATATGATGAAACGCTCGTGAAATTCAGACAGATATATAATTTTCTTATGAATCTCTTGTAGTAAATCTTTTTCAGATAGGGCCTACAACCCTATGGGAAGATCAGTAAATCTGTATTGCATTAAAGAAGGGAATAGACATCTGATTTTGATTTTCTTCACATCTTTCCCCCAAAAGAGAAAAGATTTGTCATAGTCTGATTTTCATTTTCTTGTGTGTGACCTCCTATCGTTCCTCTGTTTTTCTACACAAAAATAAGCTTTTTGAGATCAAGGAGATTGCTTTAACAAATGATACTGCCTATCTAGAAAACAGTACTTCCCTTTCTGAAATAAGTCACCCTTCTCAAAAACGGTTTTTCGACATTTCTTTTTCCATATATATCCATAACGGATCCTACAACAGTTTACTTCTGTTATATAAATTTTAATAAAAAGATTTTATTGTTTTATTAATGAATTCTATTTACAGCATTCGTGTGATAAGGTGGTTAATTGCAATACTATTTCAACAAATTTATTTTTATAAGTTTGTAAATACGCTACAAATATTTTTAAATTGTATGTTTTTTAAATTTTCTTTTCAGTCAACTTAGGAATACGATCATCATCAATGCGTTAATCCTTTAATTTTCTTGCTTGAGTTTTCTTCACTATGATCGCACTTCTTCGGTAAATTGTTTTTCTTAACTTTTCCACTAGAAAACCCTTATGTTCTTCAATTATTTTTCGGAATTTATTTCTATCTTCTACATCATCTTTATCTATGTTTGATGTTATTAAGTATTTTTTCCCTTTTAACCATCTTGGTTTGTTTTTGTATTCTTTCAGCTTTTCAAATAATTATTTGCAAGTGTTTTGTGGTTCATTCTTGCCAGATTTTCGTACAATTTTAGTGTTCATTTTTTGATATCGTCTCATATGTTTCAGATTTATTTATAAATATCTGATAATTTAAATTTACTTTATTATGATCTCGACGGCCAAAATATCATTCCTGAAGTTAAATAATTATTTCATATTGTATTCTTTGTCTTATTAATTTCATATTTATTTTCATCATGGTTTCTTTCCTTTCATCTTTTGGTATAGGCTACACTAAAAGGACTATTTTTAACAGACTCTCCCTCAGCCAAGTTTTACGTATTATCTTCGGATTCAATATAGTAATGAGACTATGAGAGAATTTAATAATGTACAACAGATTTTTGTAGAATGACGCTCTGTTCGCTTTCGGTATCAAATCATACAAAGGAATGATTTTTGTAGAGTCTAACCGTTTTCTAATATAGGCTCCTGTCATTTTTTATATTCTCTTGCCGATAAATGTATAGTAAAAAAATATTGTTTTCAAGTCGATTTTTCGAAATCGAGTTTTCCCCGGATCTACATGTTTTCAGACCCCTAAACCCAAAAAAAACATGTTTTTAGCAATTGGTGTGTGAGTGTGTGTTTGTGTGTGTGTGTGTGTGTGTGTGTGTGTGCGCGCGCGTGTGTGTGTTGTATCCACTGTGCACCAGGTTTTGATTTTTTGAAACGTTTCAAGCTGTATATATGAGCACAGAGTTTTTCTTCATTTTCGCTACCAGATTCACATAAATCGCCATTTTTTTTAATTTTTCTTTCTTCCTGTGCTCCTTTTTGCAGAGCGAAACAGTTTTTAGTAGTTTTTTTCTTAAAATTACTAATTTTATCTTTCTCCGTTTTGCTTTATCCTGTTCTGCTTTCAATGCACCTTTGGCCGGTGTATCTGTTATAATAGTAGTTTGCCTCTTCTTCCTGCCTTTATTAGTCTTTTTTCTCGGACCTGCTTTTCCTAATGGCCGCACATGGGATCCATAGACGATCTATTAGTCTTCCTTTCGTACGTTCGCACCATTGTTTACCTGCAAAAACAATATATAGCCATAAGAAACCGTTAACAAATGGTATAAAAACGTATGGCACGTTTACACGGCTTGAAGAATGTGTAAACAAGCCCCGTGTGCCTTGCGTAAACGTGCCCCTTCGGCACGTTTACATTTTTTCGACAAAACGTATACTGGAAGCTTTAATCATGAGGTATATTCAACTGAATATCTTATAATAACCTCAAAAGAACACTTTATTAGGATAGTTACTACTATACCATTTAAAATGTTGTGATAATTTGCATTTTTTTTTTAAATCTGAAAAATTACTTGATCGGTGAAACTTTTTATAGCGTACAAGAATTTCTTTCTGGATAGTAGTGATACATTGTGTGATTCTTATATGTATTGCAGGTGTTATAACTGACATGTCCTATACTCCATCTGAAGTCTCCAGGACGCAAAAATAAAACTAATATAATGGTGTAAAAATTTACTCACCCAATAAAAATTCACAAAAACTGCTCTCACTTCATTGTTACTTGTTATACTGGCTGTAGACTGGCGTCGATGATAATGGCGGTCTCAGAGACCGTCTGTCATGAAAAGTGCTGCGTTCCGACAAACGGTTTGTTAGCTATGAGAACTGTGTAAACTTATGCCAGTACCAAACTTGACCCGGTTTACCCTTCCTAACTTAAATTACAAGTTTCGACTTCCTACAATATTCCGTTCTTAAGATATTTTGTTCGCTGAAAACATGTTTTTGGGTTCAGGGGGCCTGGAAATGTGTGGTATTTTCGGTGCAAACTCGATTTCAAAAATCAACATGAAAATGATCCTTTACTTCCTTATATGTTCATATAGGGCAGGAGAACGTAAAAATTGATTACTCTAGCCGTAGCCGTAGGGATGAAGAACTTTAGTTGCGGAATTTAATAAGGTCGTGTGTCTTCTTTACAGAAATCCGACTGTTTTGATAAAATTGAAATGAATCTGAGTAGATGGTAACATTAAACTGTCATAACACGCAGTGTTTCTATGAATAAAAAGTAAAGCTTTTAATAAAATATTTTTTAAAACATTCTTGTATTATATGAGATATATTGCAATCATTACTCAGCCGTTGTTAAACTCGAGATGAATAAAGGGAAATAAAATTTGAAATTTATATTTTAAGGGAAATGATAATGGTTTTGGGGCGTGTTTTATACGTAGTAAATAATATGGATGGTTGGAGCTCTCCAAGAGGGATGGAGAGGTCTTTGAATAGAAATGGGGTGTTTGAGCGGATGTGTCCAGCCTGAGAACTAAGGTTTCTGCATTCTCAAACACAACACACATCAACGGACTTTCAAATAATAAAAAAACCGTCTTTTAAGTGTATCGGCTTACTTTCTTAACTTAAATATCTCTTTCAAAATAGAATTTCTGGGAATCACATAAATGAAATTTATGTTTATTTCAAATGTAATGTGACAGTAGACCTACCATTTTGAAACAATAATTCTTAAAAATGGTGTCATATCTGGTGAAGTCAGTTTACTGAATTAAATAGAAAACTACCAACGAATGACTACTTACTCCTCCTCTAAAGAAATATAAGTGACCCGACTATTATTGTTTTTTTTTATCTACATAAGTACTCATTTGTACATAAATTACAAAGTATATCAGTGTCATTTAGACGCATTAAAATAATTTTACCCGCCGGGTTGGTCTAGAGGTAAAGTCGTCGCCGCGAGTCAGCTGTTTAACTGCTGATTGTCGGAGACGAAGGTTCCTGGTTCAAACCGTAGTAGAGGTAGTTACTTCTATACAGATTTGAATACTAGACAGTGGTTACCGGTGTACTTTGATGGTTGGGGTTTAATTAACCATACTCTCTCAGGAATGGTCGGCCTGGGTCTGTACAAGACTACACCTCATTTACACGTCATACACATCATCCTCATTTCACTGGGTCATGGGGTTGCTTATTGTTCTGAAATGAACTGATTGCAGCGTACACACATTAGGAATTTAAAAAGTAATAATAATATAAAAAAATAATAATAATTTTGAAAACTTAGTGCAATTATTTTGAAGTACTACTGTTGTAATCATTAAAATTTTATTTTTAAAATATACCGTGCTTCCCAACAAATATGACGTATGGGAAATTATCATTGGACAATGTAGGCCTACTGTCAACATTAATCTAATTACAAGAGTGTAATCTTACTTTTATTGCTCCATTCGATAGGAAACAGAAAAAAACGAGTCTACAAAAGATTTAAATAGCTAATAATTTAATTATTAATAAAAAAAGCAAAAATTTTATTCAATTTTGATATAGCGCGGTACTTAGATAAGAAAAAAATTCGCTAAAATTGTTATTGGAACGTTGGCCGAGCATCTTAAATGGTCAATTTAATTTAATTTTTTGAGATTACAGTAAGAGAGGCCGTGAGTTCGAATCCCACATACTATATAATTTTTTTAATTTTTTTTCTAAATATTTTATAAAAATTGTTAATAAATAATTTGTTAATTTAATAGAAATTTTTTTTCAAGTTAGTTGAATTAAATATTACAATTATGATTTCTATTTTTGTTTTCATTATTTAATTATAATAGTAATAAAATGAAAAATAAACAAAAAACAAACAAAAAAGTAAAAAAAAATCTTTTAATTTATGTAGGTTGGTCTAGAGGGAAAGTCGTCGCCAAAATCAGCTGTTTAACAGCTGATTTTTGGAGAAGAAGGTTCCTGGTTTAAATCCTAGTAAAGGTAGTTACTTTTATACGGATTTGAGTGCTAGACAGTGGTTACCGGTGTACTTTTATGGTTGGGGTTCAATTAACCATACTCTCTCAGGAATAGTCGGCCTAAGTCTGTACAAGACTACACCTCATTTACACGTCATACATATCATCTTCATCTCACTGGCTCATAGGGTTGCTTATTGTTCTGAATTGAACAGATTGCAACGTACACACATTAGGGATAAAAAATGTAGGAGTTGAACTCACGGCCTCTCGTATTGTAATACTAAAAAATGAAAATAAATTGTCCATTTAACACGCTCGGCCAACGTCTGACAACAGTGGAAGCGAAAGTTTTTCTTATGCAAGTACCGCGCTATATCGAAATTTATTTAATTTATTTATTTATTTAAGGTCGCATCAACTATAAGGTCATTAGCGACCACGTTACATATAAGTACATGTAGTACAAAATTTTCAAAGAAGACACAAACACAATTAGGTCATCAATAAAAACAGAATAGAAAATAAGTTAAGTTCAATGAAAATTTAGACAACATAAAAAATAAAAAATCGAAATTGAAGAACATTTTTGCTTTTGTTTAATTAAAATTATTTGCTATTAAAATCTTTTTTAGACTCATTTTTATTCTGTTTCCTAACGAGTGGAGAACTAAAAGTAAGATTACACCCTTGTAATTAGATTAATGTTAACAGTACATTGTCCAATGTTAATTTACCTATACGTCAGATTTGTTGGGAAGCATGGTTACTTTGTAAGTATCGAAAGTGTTTTTAATGGATTGACCTACTGACATAATTTTTTATTTATACCTTCTGAGAGATGATAATTTAACATTGTCCACTATATTATAAGGCTTTAAGAAATCCGAGCAAACGCTGCCTACCCGTTCCACTTAACTCAACTTTGTCCATCCCACAGTCTAACCGGCCAAAGAAGCTACACAGTAGTATCTGACAAGCCCACGATCTGCTGCCCCCGCCCAATCACGCACATATATAACACCTACACTCATCGGCCATCTTACATCCTACAATTGTATTTGCCAATTGCAGCAGGTATTTCTTTTCGTAACCAGGACTTCATATTTCATTTTCTGCTTAGGACAAAATGTTTCTTGAAATCTTCAAAATTTTAAATACAAAATGAAATCCTCGCCGTCGATTTATTACAAAAATATCTCATCAGATTAATCTGTAGCTCATAGTTTTTAATTATTGTACTCAACATTCTTAAAGAGTCTCAATTGTGATTTTAAGAAAAATTATAATTTTATTGAATTAAAAAAATTTAATTAGTTAAAAAAATTTAATTAATTATTAAAAAATTTAATTTAATTTTTTTTAGGTGAAGAACAAAGTGGATTTACCGCGGGACGCTCTTGTACTGACAATATGTTTACATTAAAGCAGCTAATTGAAAAGAGAAAACTGAGGAATTTGAAAACCCATTTGATATTTATCGATCTGGAGAAAGCTTTCGATACGGTACCAATACAGAGACTTTTTGAAATCTTGGATAAATCAATCATTAATAAGCATTACATTTCTGCTGTCAAAGAAATTTACAAGGACCAAATAAATGTGATAAAAATAGGAAATAAAGTGTCAAAGCCATTTGGTACAGATAAGGGCGTGCGTCAAGGCTGTTGTCTCTCTCCGACCCTGTTCAAAATCTATCTGGAGGAGATATTAAAGGACTGGAAAGGAAAGTGTGAATATATGGGTATCCCAATAAATAATGAATATATCTACTCACTCTTGTTCGCCGATGATCAAGTAATAATGGCTGGTGATGAGCATGATATTCATTACATGATCAGGAAACTTGCTGATTCTTATAGGAAAAATGGAATGAAAATAAATTTCAAAAAGACCAAATACCTAGTTTCAGGAGGTACAGCAAGGGATCTTCAAGTAGGAGGTCATAATGTGGTGAAATGTGATGAATATAAATACCTGGGCAGCATAATATCATCGGAGAGCAATTCAAAAAGAGAAATCACAAGTAGAATTGGACAGACCAGGCAGGCGACACAAACATTAAACTCCATACTCTGGTCTACAAATAATATAAAAAAATGTACGAAAATTAAAATCTATCATTCCATTGTACAGAGTATATTGCTCTATGGCTCTGAAACATGGGAATTGACCAAAAGAGACAGGCAAAGAATAAATGCTGTGGAGATGGATTTCTTGCGCCGGAGTAGTTGTGTTTCAAGGATGGATCGAGTACGAAATTCGGAGATAAGGAACAGAATGGGGAAAATGGATACAACAGTGGAGCAAATTGAAAAGAAGCGCCTTATATGGTTGGGACATACACAGAGGATGAGAGATGAAAGGTGGCCCAAGAGAATGCTGAATTGGGATCCACCTGGAAGAAGAAGAAGAGGAAGACCGCCCGAACTGTGGAACAAACAGGTGTATTCCGATATGAGGAATAGAAATCTGGTGGAGGGGACTGGATGAACCGAGAGAGATGGCAGATGGGATGCGAGAAGCGGCTGGAGCTGTAGATCAAACTCGCTTATATACGAGTATATAAAAAAATTTAAGAAAATTTTACTAGCACTATAAATTTCAAAATTATTTTATTTTTAGATCATGAATTTTTAGTTAGGCCTATTATACTACATAATAAAATAAAAAGTTTGGCCGCCACCGTAGCGTAGTGACTAGGGCGCTAGCCTACAAAGCGGAAGGACCCGGATTTGATTCCCGGCTAGGGTCAGGAAATTTTAACTCTTTTAACCCCACCGGTACAGTACTGAAACCCACAGTAGTCGCTAATGACCAAGTTGTTGATGTGACTTTAATAAACTAAAAAAAAATATGAAAAAGAATGTTTATTTTCCTATTTGTTTTTTTAATAGCCTATCTGTATCAATGCCTTTTTCTATGCCATACCGGTAATACAGGTTTTTTATTTCAATTCTGATCTTTCTTGTAATGACCGTTAGGACCACATTTAATATGCTTAAGTTCTAATGACGGGGGCCTTGTGTGTCAAGAGGCTTCCCTGACAAGAGAGTGAATAATACGTTTCTCCGTGGTTACCAATCAGGGTCGCCGTCGCTCTCGAAGCTTCAATATTATAATTTGTCCAAATTAGGTAAGTGACAGTTGCCAGTTACCACGAGTATTAAAGAGTTCTACGAAACGGCCTCCGGGTCTATGCTTTCGGGCGACCCGTCGATGGGAGGTGGCGGGAGTTATGCCAACAAACCAACGTCATACACGTACACCTGACCTAATTGATCGAAAAACCGATTTGAGCACGCGGAGTTTAACTTCCAGGTCTGCTAAACATTCACACACGAATTATTTACAAACAATACAAAACAATATTTTACATGTGATAATGCAATGCTTCTTTTGTACTGCAAACCTAATACTACATAAAAAACTTAAAATTTTCATATTCAATTCAATTTCTGTCACTAAACAACTATAAAAGACAAGACCTGATCAATTTTAATTACATAAAAACCCTGATCTACAACATATTTTTCACTAGGAAAATACCGGGTACCCAGCATAGATGTTTAAAACGCCTCGGACCAAAGGATCTTCTTGGAGAGAACAAATTATGGGACAACAATGATGACTGCAAGTTCCAAATAACCAAATTAATATTTTGTTTTGAACTTCTAGCACCAGTTATTAAAAACATTATATATTAACAGTTCTAAATTTTAAAAAAGTGTTATCACTTCCTCACAGTCCAGAAAAAATATTTATTTGTAGTTAAAAACATTTTTATTAAATATATGAAAATGTTAAAATTTTATTCTAACTTGTAAATTAACAACACTTTTGTACCAATTCTCCAAGATGAGCTGACATTGAATCCGAAATATAAATCTCCTGCCATATTAACGCTTATGACCTACCTAATATTAAACGTTTAGTAGTAGCATTAATAAATTACCGAGTAAAGTGATGTCGATTTGTGATCTGCTTAGTAATGTCGACACGTGTCATTATGTCATCCTTCATTAAATATTTTGTAGTAGCACATGTATAAAAACTGGGTTACTATTCTGGATGCTTCTCAATTTTTTAAATATTTTTCACCAGTTAATTTATCAATTCTGCAGAAATTATAACAAGTTCTATTGATTATAACATCAAGTTAAAAAAACCTTTGGTGGTAAATCTGCTGTAAAACTTTAATTCGAGATTCGCTCAGTTATTTAAAGTTACATCTTAGCAGTTAATGACGATCCTACAAATGCATCAATTACTAGAAAAATTAATTAGATAAATCTAAAAATGTTTAGACCCTTTAGAAAATTAAATTTAATAATAATTAAACAAAAAAATATGGTTTGAAACAATCACACAACTTTCTCTTGCCAATGTAAATAATTAACATTACACTCTAACATCAGTAATAAAACATTAGAAATAAACGAAAAACTAACCTCAATAAACATAACCTAATTTTAATCATGAGTGAAAGACGCAAAACTAAAATCAACCTCAGTTAGGCTTAAAAATACGGAAAATCACTCTTTCACGCTAAACTGAGCTCTGTAGAGAAATATGCTTTAATTAAATTGGTATATCTTTTAATTTCCTATAAATTTTATTATACAACTTTGTCGTAAAATGTATAGTACTGAGACTGAAATCTTAAAAAAATAGATTTTTACACGTTTTCGTAAGAAAGAAACAGAAAATCGCTAATAACTGCTAAACTAAGCGTTATAAAAAAATATGTTTGAAATAAAAGTTGTAGGAATTAAAGTTCTCTACAACTTTAATTTTGCATTATTGCGCTAAAATGCATATTAGAGTCGCAATCTTAAAATAGCAAACTTTTTACGAGAAAACAACCTCCCCAAGTATTTCAGCAGAAATGGTGTTGACCTTATCTTGTAGAGAATAAAAAATTTAGTAAATGAGGGAATTTTAAAAAAAATCGTAATAACCGTTTTTGAGAAAATCGCAAAAAAGTGAAAAATGACACGAATAAACTACTACTTCCGGTTGACCGATTTTGATGAAAATGTTCGTGTTGGATCCGGTAGTGGTATGTAACTTAAGTTCCAAGTTTCAAGTTCGTACGATGTTCCGTTCTTGATATATTTTTTTCACACACACACACAGACCAATAATTGCTAAAAACATGTTTTTTGGGTTCAGGGAGTCTGAAAACGTGTAGATCCGGTGAAAACTCGATTTCGAAAAATCGTCATGAAAACAATACCTTCCTTCGTATATGTTCATATAGACAAGAGAAAGTAAAAACGAGAAACGTTAAGCCACTTCAGAAAATAAAATTTGACAATACTAAAACAAAAAATAATTATTTATTTTTTTATACTAAAAATAATAAAAAGTTTAAGAATAAAATTTTACATACATTATGTTCAGTTTAAGTAACAGCGACTGTCCGGCAGTTAATTTGTACAGTTACATTATTCTAAACTGTGACACTGACAGATATCAAAGTTGACACCTAAATCGTAGCCTTATATGGAAACAGTACATAATATCTCTAATGAAAACAATTAGATTTACGTTATCATAAAATGTCTTGACTTTTGGACAATAAATCTGTCATTTTAAAATCAAATAAAATGATCTGTACAAATCACTGTTAAATTCACTTAGATGTGTGTGATACTAATTTGCAGGTACCTACCTCAGCTTCTGCTTATTTGAACATCAAAATATTAAAACGATTTCAGTAAACAAAATATTAGAAGAAAGTTAAAAGTACCCTGGTATATAAGCAACGGATTTACAATCAGAGGTCTAAACTTCAAGGACAGTGAAACAGGAAATCTTAGTTTCAGTGTAAAATATTTGTAAAAACAATTCGAACATCAAAATAATATAATTATAATAAAACTACCATTAATCAATTTATTAGACACTTATTCTCTATAAACAGACTATAAAGCCTGTCTAGGTATGCAACTCTGGGGATATTCCAAACAAAATCATATAACCATAATTCAATGCTTCCATGACAGGGTGCTGAAAAACATTGGCCCATGGTCATCATTATCATCATCTGTCAAGGATTAGGCTCCATGACCTGTTCCGGTATCCATCTCCTTTTAGGTCTTCCCAAGCCTCGCTTTCCTCTAGGTTTACATTTCCATGCTCGCAAAGGAAGTCTGTGAGCTGGCATGCGAAGTAAATGGTTTTACCATTTACCGTGCTCGGTCAGCTCTTGCAGGGGTTTGGCTTTGAATCGAGTAGGTTAAACTTATTCTTGTATGAAATACTGAAATGGGGACCTCAACTCTGACACTGCGCGTCCAAATAGGCTGATAGGGAACGTCTTGTAGATATGCAAGCAGGTACAAATAAGGCATAGTCAAATAAGTACCCGCGGATTAACTGAGGTGAAAACTGGTCAACGGTCTTCACGGCGGAGATGGAGGATTCTATATCAGTAAGTCAAATAAAAAAAAATTAAAATTCATATAACCTTTAGAATCATATAACTCTATTTCTGTACTCTCAGAAAATGTGGATTGGAGTCCTTCTTCACAACACACTAAATTTTAGAATTTTATTAATAATTGTGATGACAAAACAAGACAATGTTACATGTTGCGTCATATTTTGTACTTCGAACTAATTTTAGTGATTTTAATCCTTAAATTTTTACATATTTTCGTGATATTATTATTAATATTATTTGGGTTTGTACAAAAAAAAACTTATTTGTGGTCGTATATAAAACCGTTTAAGTGTGAAAGTGTTACTTAAAGTTTATAAATGCAATAACTGTTAAGTGTCTCTACTAACGAATATGAAGTAAACATCATAAAAATATTTTAACTGAGGAAAGCGGTATCAGGTTGTATATTTTACTTCAAAGTTTAAAAATTCTAAAAATGTCTATCGATAAATTTGTTAGCATACTAAGTTAGTTATTACGATTATGCACGTGCGAAGCTCCTATGAGAGCGAGACCAGGTTTAAGAATGATTAAACTCTTGATTCTGGAGAAATACAGTTATTTTTACCCTAAATGTTTTGTTCAATATGGATAAATTTTGCAAAAAAATTTCATCGACCATTTTTTTATGAATTTAAGAATGTTTGCAATCTATTTTTTCCTTTAATCGCAAATTTTATAAATGCTAAATATTTTTTAAACGTGTCTTTATTTATTAATTTTTAGTAGAGCAGACAGTAAAAGTGAAAAAAATTGTTGTAATCACTTCTGTGATAAAGTTGGTACAGAAAATTGGAAAATGTTGAAGAATTTTAATATGACACACCCTTTAACCTTAATGTTAAAGGTTGTCACTAAAGCTTCCAGTAAACAGTAATTTGTTCAGTAACAAAATGAAATAATACTAAGTGACGTGAACAACGTCACTTGGTAGCCGTTGTCGGTAATACTGTAAATTATCACCGGTAATTTGTGGTTGAGTAGTTGTCAAAAGAGAGAAATTTCAAACTGTAACAGTTTGCGAAGAAAGCGTTTCTACTATGATTATTTACGGTGTCTAACAGAGAATTTTGTATTATTATATACACTTTTACTAATAATATAACTGTTACAATTGAAACGATGTTGTAATGATCTGAGAAGGCGTTTATTTATTAGGTTTTTGTAAGATAGTAGCCTATTTTAAATTGATCTAAAAATGTATTATTTGTTTAAAGATTTCCCATTTATGTAAAATACCCAAAAGAAAATTCTAATACATGATTAAGTATCTATAATTTTGCAACTAACCCTTTCATAAACTCTTCCAATCCTGTCAGTCCTAAATAATTTAAAAACCACGAAAAGAGAAATTATTACGTTATCGGTAAAGAAAATAATTCTAGTTTTATCACTTTTTTTACGTTCAACTCTTTTGCATGTTAACAGAAAATTAAGAGGTGACAGATGTAAATAAAGATCGGAAATCAAACCAAGAGCCTCTGTGAAGTTTAAACATGTTTTAAATTCAGTTTAAGGTAATCGAAAACACCTTTTTACTTCGACCTCCAAGGCAGTTACAACTCAATCTTCCCTCAAATATTTAATTATTTTTCTATAAATCTCTACTCTAAACTATTCAAGCTTACAGGCGTCAGGTATTTACTCCGCTAAGTCTTTAATAATCAGGGAATCTCAACGTTCAAATCTAAGTGCAGAGTCTCATGTAGTAGGGACTTCAACATTTCTTATTGAATTCCCTTACTTCGCTACTATGTGCTTTAAATTGGGCAGAATGGTGCTGAGGGTTGAACCTTGTCATATACTTTGGATACCTAATGAGATGCACAAATGTACATCATTACAGAATAAAGTATAAGGAAAAATAATGAGTAAACGTGGTCCATTTCAAAGAAAAACATCAAGTATAAAAAACCTATTGTACTAGTATTTTGTAGGTAAGGGTACACTTTTTAGACTAGCTGCAAATGTTGTGCAAACTGGCGTTAGGGTTACCAACGTTCTGAAAGGACATGGGGAATGAAGAAGAGGAATTTAAGTGCGTACACATTATCGCAGACACGCGTTGGCACGTATCTAATGTAAGGTTGCATGACAACATACGCATTCCACATGTTAACGACGTCATTCACCATTTTTAAGGCGTTTCAAACAGACACTTCCTGCGAATGAAACCCAATTCATATGTAAGAAACCTCGATATATCATGTATACCCAGCAACTCCCAACACAGGCTCCGTAGAATATGGAGTAAAGACATCTTGTAAAGATTTTTGAATTTTTTTAGTTTATTTTAAATAAAATCAACAGCTGGATTATTGGCAACTGCGGAGGGTTATGTAATTGGAACAGTGGGTTGTGACTTGTTATAATTTCCAGACCCTAGTCGGAAACCGAACCCGGGATTTACTCATGGGGTTTTACTACTTATTCATGTCATCTTTTCAAATACCATCGTACACCGTAATCATCTAATTTACAAGTTGTAGCCTACAGATATAATTATGGTAAATAACGTTAATAAGGACTTTTTGTCTTTATTTAGTAACAGCTACAACTGTATATTCTTACAACGGGCAGTATTTATGGTGTACGTGTTTAATGTCTTGTTTTCATCTTGACTGAGGAAATCACCCAGTGGCAAACCCTCGTCGGTGTTTTATACAAGATCCTTATTTTAGAATCTGTTTAGTTTCGTTTGTGGATTTTGTGGTAGTAGTGGATGTGACATCGTTCATATCTCTGGATTCGTGTGATTTATAAATTATATTGGAAACGAGTTCACAATTTGTTAATAATCGTCTACACAGTGTCTATGTTTAGATCTCGGTGTATGGTAAGTTTTGTACGTGTTAGGAAATACATGTAATTAAACGTAAATATTTGTTTTGTATCCTGTTTACGTTTGATTTTTTCGCCGAATTATAGATAAAAGCTCCATATATCCACAGTATGGTATGAAGAAAATTCTATTCAATAATGTTTATGATAGATCGATCTGAAAGAAATCTTGGAATTTTTCACTCGTCAATTGGTTTTTTTCATAGTTACATTGTTATCCTATTCATCACAGCATGTTTTAAAAATATCACTTCCATTAACTATCAAGAAATCAGTCATATGCGGAAATATTACATAAATTTTTTGACGTTTTGTAATGATTTTTCCTGTTGTTTTTCAAATGGAACCCCTACCTCTAAATCTCCATCTTATAATAGCTTTCCGTCGTGTTATATTAAGTTCCCACTTTATTTTCATCGTCTTAAATATTGTTTTTTTTTTCTAGTTATTCAGTATCTAATATACAATCAAAATTATATTAATTTTTAATTTTCAATATAAATTCTAAATAATTACGAGTAGAAGGAATTTCTTAGAACTATTAGTCTAATTTCTTGGTTTTTATTACTTTCTGTGCAAAGAAATCCGTTTATGCTTCCAAACAGTTCAAATTAAACTATTACTAGGTAGTAAGTATATAATTAATGAAGTCTTAGCGGAAGTGGTATTCAAGTTAAAAATACATTTGTTCCAATTTAGAGTTTTAATTTAAAGTTACTGAATAAGTATTACTTATCCGATCCTTTTTTTAGACTTAACGTTTATAAAAATAAAAATAAAACATTTAATTTGTACTTCTTCTACTAAATTTACTGGTATTATTCTACCCGTGGTGATTGTTATTGTTGTGCACGTGCGTTTGTGCAATGCAAAGCGTGCGCAAGTCTCTCATTCTTCACAATTAGCGGCTGCCGCAATTCCACATACATCTCAATTAGTCCTTTATTTGCTTCTCTCTGTCAATTACCACAATTACTCCATGTTCCCGGTTTCCTACGTCTCTTCTAGTTTTTCCTACACATTTTTCCCAAAGGGCAGTAGCATCAAAGCTATGAATCACTTGGGTATACACGTCTCATAATACTCTTTTATTTTCATTCACTATCATTTAAATTGCTCTCTCGTATTGCATTTTTTATTCAGAAACTTGCTAAACTTTATCGAGCCAATATGAAATATTTAATGTCAAATTACACGTTCTAATAACAAGTGGAGTTAAAATTTACAATTCAATTATAATGTTTACCTGAGATATGGAAAATTTTATTGTAGTTTTTAATTTATTGATTCTAATGTTGATCTACAATTTACGCTTCTAAAAGATGTATAGTTAGTTCAAAAGAGTTACTCTAATTTAAATTGATATAATATTATGTTCTTATTCTAGAAATTTGTTTACTAATATGATATATTTTTACTTTCTTTTGTCCTCTATGAATGTATGAGAAAGGAAAATATTATTTTCAGTAGATTTTTCGAAACCGAGTTTTCACCGGAAATACGTGTTTTCCGGCCTTCTGAACCCAGAAAATATGGTTTTAGCGATTAGTCTGTGTGTGTATTGTGTGTCTCTGTGTGTGAACAAATAACTCAACAACGGAATATCGTACACAGTTGTCACGTGGAAGTTAGGAACTTACTAAGGAAACCAACACGGACATTTTCATCAAAATCGGTCCACGCGAAATAGTTTATTCGTGCAATTTTTCACTTACGATTCCACAACGGTTCCTACGATATATTTTTTTTTAAATTCGTACAATTAAAACTTTTAAAAATTAAAAAACTTTTTAAAAATTCGTGCAATTTTCCACTTACGATTTTCCACAACGGTTCCTAAGATATTATTTTTTTTAAATCGCCTCATTCACCAATTTTGTAATGCTGTACAAGGCAGGGTAAGCGCCAAGTCTGCTGAAACTTTTGAGAGGTGTACTCTCTTGGTAACCAATTTTTTCTTTTGATTGCTACCTTACTATGTATTTTAGAGCAAAAGTGTATAGGCCTATAATAAATGTTGTAGGAAACTACAAAACTTACAACTTTTATAAAAAACATTTTTTCTACAATGTTTGGTTTTCTGTATTTTTCTCATTAAAATCGGTAGAATATGGGATTTTTTAAGATAGCGGCCTTAGTATTTATTTTATGACAAAAAGTATATAATCAAAAAAATACGAAATAAAAAAATCTACAACGTTATTTCAAGCATTTTTCTACAGAGCTTGGTTAGCTTTAATTTGCCATTTTACGAATTTTTAAGTCCTACAGAGATTGATTTTCATTAACGTCATTCACTCACGATTAAAATTTGTTTGTTTTTAATTTTACAGTTTACTAATGATTAAACAGAAGTTATATTATCCATCATTTACATTGGCAAGACATTGACATCTGTGAGTGTTTCACACGAAATTTTTTAATTTGTATATTAATTTTACCCTACATTGTTGATTATAGTAAGCTTTAAGGGTCGTTTAAAAGGTGTGTTAATGGTAAACAAAACTTCCCTGAGTACTTTAAAACTCCGGTTGTGGATTTCTTTAGGCTATGAAAATGAGGAAAAATTCCCGTAAGCATAAGTCCGAAAACGCTTTTTTCGTTCTTACCATTATTTCGTGTGTTCTTTTTTAATTTTATGTACCAAGAATGGTTCGGCCACCACCGTATCGTTGTGTTTAGCGCGCTAGTCTACAACGCGGAGGTCCCGGGCTCGATTCCCGGCTAGGATCTGGAAATTTTCCCAAGCCAAAATTCACTGTTCTAGATACATAACCCACCGCAGTCGCTAGTAAACAAGCAGTTGATGCTACTTTACATAAAACTAAAAAAATGAATGGTTCAAAAGACCCAAATGATATTTGGTACATACGAGTTTACAATGTCTTGTACTCTTTAAAAAAGCTTTACTGTTTTATCATAAAGATTTTTAAAATGGCGCCCATTTCGATTTGTAATTAGTTGTTCTTATTTCTTCAAGTGCAAACTTTTTGGAGATAAGTATTCGGGATCATAAACCCTGTGACACAGCTCTTCAGAATAACTAAATAAACGACAAATTGAATTTGTCACCGATTCCAAGAAATACGTTTTCGGCCAAGCGGATGACCTCTTTCCATTTTCCATAGCAGTATGGACTACAACATTGTAATATAATTTACAGGTTTTTGCTGTTACCTCTCCTTACACTTTATATTTTGATATTATGTTTCTCATTTTTATAATCATTAATAGGTTATATAAGTTTTAAAGAAAAGAGTTTTACTAGATAAAATATTTACCTCACTATGAACCAAAATGGTACTTAATTTTTTTAAAAACCGAGTAATTCATAAATCACTGTAAAACACTAAAAAATAAAACCTGACAAAAATTCAACTGGATGATGTAGTATTTTCGAAAGTCCCAGATTTTTAGTGAGTAGTTTTCTGTATTTATATTTTGTAAATAAATTTTAGTTTAAACATTAAAATAAATTTTTATTGAACTAATTTCTATTTAAAACTAAGTTCTAAAGAAGTTAGGCGTACTTATCTAGATTCAATAATTAAATAGTTTATTGAGTTCTTGTCTCTAAACTGAATTGTAATTTTTTTAATACTTACACTACTGTGTTACAACGTTGTTTACTTTAAAACCTCAATCAAAAGCGGAATTATTAGCCATACTGTTGTAACAGCGGAACGAAACGATCTAGTTCTACGCGTATAAATATTTTAAAGTCCAGTTGGTAACCGAAACAGTTCTTTGACATTGAAGTCTATTGCTACAAACTAAACCACTAAGAATCTTCTCGGATTTTCTCCAAATAGATATTTAAAAACTACATTCGTTTATTCTGTTTCTATAGGCCTAAAGAAACAATTGGATTTTTGTAGTTTGTTCTCACATCAAAACATTCCTTATTATGAAATTCAGAGATATTAAAAAATATATTTTGTTTTCGATCCTTTAAAAATTTTTTTTGCATTTTGTATAAATAAAAGAATTGAAATTTAATTTGTTTGTTCTTGTTTAACTGAATTGATAAAGTTAATAGAAATCGAATTTTCGCAAGGTCATAGATTCGTTACGCATTTGATTCTGTCAATTGGGAAAGCGGTTTCTTTGAAATGGCCTCATTCTAGTTTAGAAATCGAAACTGATTAATACCCAGGAACAAATTTTAAAATCTGAAGGAAATCATTATTCGTTATTTTTGTTCAATCTTTTAAGCTCATTCATGATAATGAATAAGACGTTCTGCTCGTTGTCTCAAATCATCGCTTTTGGTCACGCTTCTGCAGTATCTCTTTAGATAAACAAATTTAAAAACAAAAAACTAATTTCACTTCCTTTTCCGGGGAAATTCAATTTATAATAAAAAGAGTGTTATGCTAATTAATGCTGAGTAAAGATTGGTTTATTTTTTTAATATCAATTCCCTGTAATTAATTACACCAGAAAATTCCAGTGTTTTGAAACAGATCCGTTTCTCCTTAATTATTACAAAATTTTCTGTAAAATTCTAGTAATATTTGTAATTGAACCTACCGTAAAAAGTTTTTGACACAACAGATTTTTACAACAAAAAATTGTTATTTGCAAATATTTAATCAATACTGCATCTGTAAGAAATCGTTTTCAGTTCGCATACATGTAGATCTAAACATTTTATTAAATACTGGTAAACCCCCACTCGCTGCGCTTCATGGCAAATTAAATGTAAGCGTTTAACTTTTCACACAACCTTACGTGTTAAAAGTAATCACGGCTGTAGCTACAATTTTTACTTTTTAGGTTCTAATGTGTGTGTGTACGTTGAAATCTGTTAAATTTAATAACAATAAGCAACCTTGTAACCCAGTGAGATGAGGATGATGTGTATAACGTGTAAATGAGGTGTAGTCTTGTACAGATTCAGGCCGACCATTCCTGAGAGAGTAGGGTTAATTGAACCCTATCCACCAAAGTTCACCGGTAGCCACTGTCTAGCATCAAATCTGTATAAAAGTACCCGGTAACTGCCGTTACTAGGATTTGAACCAGAAACCTTCGTCTTCGAAAATCAGCTGTTAAACAGATGACTTGCGGCTACGACTTTATCTCTAGACCAAACCGGTGGGTACAATTAAAACAATTAATAGGTACTGGAAACGTAAATTTGTTAACATCAGTATGAATTTATAATAATAATAAACTTTATTTCCAAATTGTTTAACAATTATTTACATACTCTTTCTTTCCAAAACTATAGCCTAAATTCATTTACAATAATTTACGAGGTGGAGGAAATTGACCTACCCAACTATGGGTAAAAGCTATGTCCTAGGGTAGGTGTTTGTTTCTTCTTTTATTTAGTATAACAGTACAAAAGAGAAAAAACACACTAGGGCTTATAACGTAGACATTTAAAAAACATATTTATACAATTTCTAAAAAATACACTCTAAATGCCCTTGTTTGCAACACTTGTTTGCACGCTTTAATACATCTAATTGTAAACAATATGTGGCTTTATAAAATCATCCAAATATTCAAAGTTCTTACCATTGGAAGGTGAGAAATACAATCTATAAATAAATGAATATAATATTATGTTTAAGAAAAACAGGTAAAATCTACTTCTGATAAAATGGTACGATGGTTAAAATCTTTACTTTATTTCTGGATATCTGTATTTAAAAATTTTGAAAAAACTTTTGGGTCAACAAAATTGAAGAATAGCTTCTTCACGTCTGTAATTTCCGTCTTTATTTCTCAAATTGTGGAAAGAGAAACATCACAGTAGTTAGCCACTCGCTCATGGCTTTTGTTAAAGAGGCAGGGAAACACTTTTTTGTTTAGCTTCAACTTCACAGCATTTTATTACACTGCTTATTAGATTTCGTTCAGCACTGTGAATAGTCTGCCCATGTTTTCGAGAAACTAACATTTCTGTTTACAGTAACAAACAGTTATATTCGTACAGTTAAAGGTTCCGCGATATACTGTGCATGCTCTGGGTATAGAATAAGTTGTGTTTGTTGCACTGAAATGAAAGTAGTCGCGCATGCGCGGTGATGCTTTTCCCCCTTTATCCCTCGTTGCAAACAAGGGTAAATTCGTGACTCAAGTAACTATACATTAAGTAATTTTACGTTCATTGTTATTGTAGTTTATTAATTCAGAGACGAAAGTTTTTTCTGATGTCTAGGAGAAAATTTTATAGGATTTTGTTCAAGAAGAAAGATAAAGATCTGAAAGTGTTTTGTACTTTTTGAATAAGGAATAGTATAGTAGATATGGGATTATACTGGTCTGATGTACTTTACAACCCGAAACAGAACCAGAGAGGTGAACTTCGAAGCTATAAACATTCGACCGTTCGTTCGGTTTCTAAGTTTTCACAACCTGATACATCACATATTTATGAGTGTGTGACTTGAATATACAGTACCACCGTTCTTATTCTAGAAAAAAGAAAATTCCAACCTTTCTGATGATCCTGAAACGAACAAACTATTTCAAATAGTTCTCTTGATGGTTTTACTTTATGTTTTAGTGCTAGAAAGAAAAGGAAAATATTTTGATAAATGAAATTGACGTTCTCTAGATTTTATTGCATTACAGTTTCATTACAAAAATAACGTTATAAATATAAATAGATATTAGTTGTCAATTCTTTTGCAAAATTTAAAAGCAACTTCAAAATATAATTTATCCTAACGTTAGTACGTACGTTGATTCATTCAACGTTGATTTATTTCGTTCAGAACATTTAAAACATTTTCTGGTCAATCAAAATTGATTATAGATCATCATCTTCGTAAAAAAACGGATTAGTCTCCTGGCCTGTTCCAACATTAAAATTGTAACTTATTCTGTTATATCATGAAAAAGTTGGGATGTCCATCTCTTCCGAGGTCGTTTAATATCACATTGTCCGGTTGACTTGTAAACCCTGTTTGTATGTTAAATCATCTTGTATCCGCAACAAATGACTATATTACTCTTGCCTATATTTTCGAATTGTTAATATCCCCTCTCGCACCTCCAGTTCATGTTTAAATATAATTTTGCTATTGGTCCAGTAAACGATACACTGCTGAAGGTATTAATAATCTCAACTCAGCTGCCTCTATGCTTTATACCTGCTGAGCCAGGTTCCAACACTCTGAACCATTCCCAGAACCATTCCAAAAACCATTCCAAGAATTGGCAAAATCAAGGTATGTTACAATTTTAAAACTATTCCTTGCGCACATTACCAACTGATCTTTTTCCTCAAAGTATATATTAGCCTTTGAAATTTCTCCAATTTTTTTTCCACAACTCGTGATTGCAGATCACATACGAGTACACAATACATGGGATGAGGAGTATGAGGAGTATGAGTATGATGAGGAGTAGGGATAAGTAAATAAACGATTGCACCTGTTCTAAGAACTTGTGATTCAAAACTGCTTTGCTCGAGACGATCAGTACTCCTAAAACTCACCAATGTTTGTCTTCTTTAAATAAAACAGGAGTTTACGACGCTCAGCAGTTATAATAATTTCTGCACTTTGCTTATAAATATCAATTATGGAGTTTTTTTTTGTATGTTAACTACACGAATTTGTCGAAACGATCAAAACTTAAAATATTTAGCCCTACAGAAAACTAAAAATACTCTCTCTTTTTTAAATCAGGTTTGATTTTCTTACAATACAATTTGATAATTATTAAGTGTATCTATAATTTTTTTACTATAATTTAAAACAATTAAATTTCTAAGTTATCAAATTTAGAAACATTTTTGTTTTTATTGAAAAATCAAGGTTGTTTCTTTGAATGTTTACTTTGTAAATTTGATTCGTTAAATTTAATTTTATCGATATTATTCCACGATTGGACGATCAGTTCAATTTATACAAAGAGCGTGAAATAGCTTTTCGATATTTGCGTGCAATACTGTTTTAGTTCCATTAAGACTTTTGTTCTGAATATATAAATATTGTTAAGCATTAGTCATTACATCTATAGAAAATATAGAGTTATATTTATATTGTATATTTGACAGATTATCCTAAAGAACAACAATTAATTATTATCTATAAAATTATTTTTTATTATTATTACATTAAAATATATTTATTATAATCTATACTTATGCCAATCTATAACTATTGATATCCTTATATTGATTGTTCTTATTTTGCTTTAATTTCTTTATTTCTTTTACAACCCACCGGGTTGGTCTAGAGGTAAAGTCGTCGCCAAAATCAGCTGTTTAACAGCTGATTTTCGGAGACGAAGGTTCCTGGTTCAAATCCTAGTAAAGGTAGTTACTTTTATTTGATTTTGAATACTAGACAGTGGTTACCAGTGTACTTTGATGGTTGGGGTTCAATTAACCATACTCTCTCAGGAATGGTCGGTCTGGGCCTGTACAAGACTACACCTCATTTCCACGTCATACAACACATCATCCTCATCTCATTAGGTCATGGGGTTGCTTATTGTTCTGAATTGAACAGATGCAACGTACACAAATTAGGAATTACTAAAAAAATAAAATTTCTTTATTTACAATAGGCCCTATATTATTTTACAACAATTTTCATAAAGTTCATCATGAATAAAATTATTTACTTGTATCAACTTATATTGGCACTGACTTCGCTGCTGTTTCACGGTAGTTCTTATATAGAGAAGGTCTCTTTGTCATCGGCTCTTGAGTTTTATCCAAGGACAAAAATAACGGTTTTATGGAAATAAAATTATAAAAATCTTTAGTCATACCTGTGACACGGTAAAAGTAAAACATTATTATATTTAGGGTGTGGCTGGTGTTTTAGAAAGAATTATTTTATTATGCTTAGTGTATTTTTCTGTATTGCTTGAATACGTTTTATTTGTAACGATTTAGTAGAACACAGAAGTGTTGTATTCCGTAAGTCCAAATTAATTATTTTTATTTATTTATTTATTTTTTGTTTATTTAAAGTCGCGTTGATGGCTTGGTCATTACCATTGGTACCGATACTGTAACGGTGGGTTGTAACGAGTTAAAATTTCCAGACACTAGCTGGAATCGAATCCAGGACCTACCGCTTTGTAGGCTATCCCGCTAGTTACTACCCATTGGAGGCGGTCCCAAATTAGTCTTTATTCATCATCTTCTTCAAATCTCTTCCAAGTTTTCTCGGGTTGGGCCCAACATAACTTCTCTGTCACTCTCTCTCTCTCTCCCCCACTCTTCCCCTTCCCTTCTCATTACATTTCTTTCTTTCTTTTTTACCACTTCCCTCACTCACACTATATAATCATTTCTCCTTATCCCTACCTCCCTCTCTCTTCTTCTCACTCTTCTCCTCTCTCTGTCCGTCACATCCTTTAATACACCCTCTCAGCCTCGCTTAACCTGTCTCTCTCTTTCTTCCCTCTCTCTCGCTCTCTCTCCCTCTCTCCCCCTCTCTCTATCTGTCTATCTATTTATCTCTCCCCCGTTTTTCTCTCATCCTTCTTTCGCTTTTAGCCTTATTCTATACCCCCTCTCTCTTCCACTTACCTATTCTCTCTCTCCCTCTCCCTCCTCTTTCTATCTTTAATGCTGTACTCTCTCCTCCATATTTCTCTAGGCGTCATTTCTTTTTTCCAATTCATCCATAACTGAAATCATCCACTTCACTCTTGGTTAGCTCTTGGTCATTTTTCCTTCATTCCAAATACAGAATACTTTTAGGCATCTTACTCTCGTTCATCCTAAGAATACTGTAACCAAACCATTGTATTTTTGTCTGTCTGACTCTCTTTAAAACGCTGCCTATTCCCAATTTTATTGTTTTATTATGTTTACATCACAACATCTCAATCTATGCTTTTTGTCTTTCCGAACATGCTTCTCTTGAACTTCAATTCTGCCGCCTCCATTTTACTCTTTACGTTTGTTCCATCTGTGCTCGTTGTATTGGCACAAAATGTGCGTTAAGTACATATAATGTTTGTACAATGTACAGGAACTTATTGATTCCAGATGTATCTTTTATTATTATAGTATTTTACTATTAAATTTAATTATTTTACTGTATTAAATTATAAATAACTTGAGAAAAAAATCGTTTATATATATTTTAGCTCTATTTGTTTATTGTAAAATTTTGTAGGCCTACCTATGAAACGGTTAGGTTTTATTTCCTATACACCCGCTGAAAATTGTACAACTTATTTGCAAACGTTGTATCGTAATATTCTTTGTAAAATATTGCAAAGTACTAGATACTGAACATTATAAAATAAAAAAGTGTTTCAACATGGCGGCTTGTTCACCTGGTTGGATAAAATCATGGATGAGCGTGATACGTACTAATCGTGACTAGAAATACAACGTTAGTGCAGCTCTGTCGCATTAATAATGATCCTTTAACCACGAACCCGTTTGTTTATAGGTCTGGCTTCTATCAGATCCTCATAACTCAGATTGTTACGTCATTGTGCATAATAGCATTGGATCTGCAAGATTAAATCCTCCCCCCACCCGTTAAAGGCATACATAATATGATTTAGTGCATTCTATACACTATTCCAATTACAATTTTGGAATGACTGTTGCTAAGAAAACCTCCTCACTGATTGTATATGATCTTCACTTAATTAACTTTGTCTGATATTACACATCGGACGTGCCTGTAAACTTATTTTATCTTAATCAAAAAAGTGCAGCGTATGAAAATGATCACTTAATATTTCTTAAATGGTTTTTAAATTTTATTTTTCATTTAACAAATATAGTTAATTTTTTAGATTTATTTATAAGCTCCCGCGCTACGCAAGCTTATTGCTAGCTTCAGAGAGATGGATCAAATAAATTAAGTAAGTTTTAGACTTAATTTCTGATCTCTCATATAATGATAACACTACAGTAGCATTCAGACAATACAGTAACATTTGCCGATGACACAGCCATTCAGCCAGTACACAAGATCCACGAATTGCATCACAACACTTCCAGTTACACTCAAGCAGCGTACGAAATTGGCAAAAGAAGTGGCGTATGAAAACTAATGAACAAAAGAGTCTGCACATCGTATTTACACTTTAACGGAAAACATATCCTCGATCGTTATGAATTCCACAATCCGATACTATAATACTTATAAATACTAATAATAATATTAATACCTAACTAGCATAGTTGATCCGTGCGAATGAATTCGCACATTGTTCTTGAGTTTCAAACCCCATGATTAAATAAATTTGTTTAAGTTAACAAAAAACGTAATCCTTCTTACAAGAACGCTGAGTAACGACTAAAACACTGTAGTACGATAGTTTCATCCTGAAAAGAACGGTTTTGAATTAAAACTTTAAATAAGGCAACGTTAACACAATGTATAATATCGACTGAGTGTGTTGTGAGATGAAAAGAGAGATGACATAAATATCCCGTATGCTTATAAATATGGCCATGAAGGGGTCAATGTGAGAGAACCGCATTACACTACGCTGTATTACCGCTACGTTGTAAACAAAATTTACTTTTTCCATTTCGTAAAATGCAGCTCATATTAGCATGAACTTCAAGTTTAGAACTTTTGGGCAAATCAGGAATGAATACTCTTTAAAACCATGTCAACATTACAAAAATCCGTTCGATAGATTCTGTATTTAGAAGTTAATAGAAATACCATTTGAAATACTGCAATACTTATCTCAAAGGTTCGGAACCGTTTCGGGAACTGGGTAAATTAAATAATTAACACACTAAAGTTTAAAATTACAGTTATTTATTACAAGTAAAATTACATTTAATAAGGTGACCAAAATCTACAATTAGATTACTTAAATTAAATAACAAACTAAATATAATTAGTTAATAACAACAAATAAACTTAAGCAATTTACAAAAACTACTTCCAAAAATGATGCAGAATAAACTTTACCATACGCAGTAACGCCGGCCTATTCTAAACGTAATCGTTAAGCACTACACGATTTGCTCACTCAAACAGAGACAAATTGACTCTGATTTGACCGTAAACAAATTGGCTAATTATATAGGTGGGCTAATGCAGAGTTCGAGAAAAGACAGAGATTTTCGATGTAATAATAAAATGAAAAATCCTTCTGACGGCGTTTGGATAAATCTTAACAACTGTAAAAAAATTAGGATTAAATAGAAAGTGTTACAAAAAGGCCAATTATCTAAATAGGTACTCGGCTCTCACAATACCTGTACAACAATAGCTACCTTTACTATAAAAGACCATTTATTATTACACATAGTATTTCTAACTATTTCTCGGAAAAACTATTTAATACTCTTATTATTTA
The DNA here is from genome assembly GCA_035578175.1 of Catonia carolina. NCBI lineage: Eukaryota > Metazoa > Arthropoda > Insecta > Hemiptera > Achilidae > Catonia > Catonia carolina. The sequence goes on along the minus strand of JAQMRL010000002.1, from coordinate 27,586,980 downwards.
CGTTAACATTTTTAATCTCTCGGTCTTCCTCGAAAATTCTTGAACCCACATTCCCTTTAGATATTGTCACAATCCATTAGAAGCGATTTTGCGTTTTAAATATAAGATAAAATATTATTCACATTCCAGGAATTCAATGATTTCAACCCGAGTCACTTAAACAAACTGACACAACCTTCTATGTTACCAATCACAAACTGCACTATGATTTATCTATCACATCAATGACACAATCATATTTATTCACGACTCAAACATTAACTTGAACATCATACAATGATTTCATTGAGCACTGGCTTCCTCAAACTTACCCAGAAATTCTAAACGAAGATTAAAGCAACAAATGGAGTAAAGATATAGTACAATTCTAAAAGTATATCATTTTTTTATTAAATATTAATTCACTGTTCAATCGGCACTACTGATTACGGACCGTTAATTTCAAAACGCAATTTTTATTGTAAAAACAATTATCAGATTCAATAGTTGTAATCATCAGATTACAGTTTTGTGGATAAATAAACTAAATTTAAAAAAATACATTTAAATATGTTGAATAGTTATTCATTTATAGAAATACTTTCAAGCAGTGACGTGCAACCTTCATCCCAAATATTCTTAAGTTTATACCAAAATTATCTTTTTCTTCTTATTATTAACAAGGCTAGGCATACGCCAACGTGTTTGGTCTGGCAGCAGGTATCTTTTTTTCTGGAGCTTACCAATGGACTTGAAGAGAATATTTTTTATCATATCCTTTCCATGTACTGTTCCCAATCTTCACGATATACTTTTACTTCTTTCACATTCTCATTTACTATTTCATCCAAATGAGAACTTCCTATCGCACTTCGTAAAAATCTCATCTATGTTGTCTGAATTTTTCGTTCATGTAACTTCGTAGTTGTGTCCATGCCTCACTTCACATAATAACTGAGGTTGCTATAACTTTATTGAACGTTAGTTCTGTTTCGTCATCCAAAGTTCTGCTTATGGCCGCACATATCCTTTAAGACTTGCTTAGCTTAAGCTCTGCATTTAAATCAGAGTTAAATCCTATATCACTAACAAAATTGTCATATGTTCAAAACCCTAAATTTGGCTCAATGGTTTTAAAATGAAAATTTTGTTTGTCCTTAAATACTGAGTTATACTAAATGGGTTTATTTTTTTACGTAGTTTGTAAAAAGGACACTTTCCAGATTCTGCAGAAAATCAGAAAATGAAAAATGGTAAAAGCCATAATTAGATTTTGCAAAGTAAAAATCAATATAATTTAATTAAAATGTCGAGAGTGATACTATTCTGGTGGAGGGAGACATTGTGAAGTTGAATTTATTTTGAAAGGTCATTATGGTGACGGAAATTTTTTATTTGGGGGAATATCTTATTTCAAAACAACACTGATAAAAAATATCACGAAATAAGAGTGATTATAAACTGGTGATTATAAACGTAATTATAAAATTGGTTGTCAGGAATATATTAAGTACTGCATTAATTAAAATTATTGCACAAATTAATTTCCCCATATTCGTACCCGTCATTCTTATTCTTCTCGTAACAGATATTAAGAAGAGCAGACTAGATTTAAGTAAAACATTTCTTAAATTATTTCTAACTTCGTATTAATATTTAATTAATCCTGTATTAACTTATATATAATAATTTATTTTTCAATTTCAGGTAAGCAGCTTATCTATTCTGGTACGTGTATTACTTAGACGAGTGAGTAACAACAGCCATAATTAATTTTTTTATTATTCTTTACTTGGGTAATGAAATATTGTCGATTTCCCTAACGGATAAAATAAATTTTATCACAAATAAGTTATTAAAAAAATTTAAACGAAGATTATTTAACAAAAAAAAAAGTAAATTGGAAGTAGTGTACAACATGATGCAAGTAATTTTAAAAGGCGATTATATTTTTCTACTAATGGAAATTTGGTATATAAAAGCAGTTTAGTTATACTGTATTTTGTAGCAAAGGATTAAAATTCCCCAACCCCTAACATTTATAGCGGAAACAAAATGTTTGCGGCATAACCCCCAAGAGTATGAGTCATTTCGCGTGCTTCAATATCGTTATATCTCCTTTTTTTATCATAACTAAAACCCACTGTCCTACAATTACTATTTAACTGGGAAGCAGTTATTACTTGTAATAAACAGAAAATACAATCAACTTGATTGTTCAACTTATCAGTTTATTATTATAATAAAAAAATACAGTAATAATAGTTTTCATGCCGTTCTAAAAAAATAAAAAATAAAAATACGGTATAATTACTATATAAAGAATATTATTTAATATTGGCCTGTAAAAATTAATATTGTAACGAAAAAAACATTGCGTAAACTTGATTACAGCCTGTGTACAATTTAATATGGCAACAAAAAACATTAAATCATATTTTATACCTTGTTTTCATATATGAATAATTTATATTTCCATTACTTTATACTTCTACAGGGTTTGTAGCTAAACACGGATTCTGCACCCGCTCTTTTGTAATACGGACTTTCATACAAAACCAGCTTCTATTAAGTTACAAAATTTGTAACTGTTGTAAATAAGAATAGTGAGGAAAGAAACACAGAAAAATATATATTTGTCAAAAATTCCAAAGTTGGGTATTACCATAATTTTCAATGACTCCCTGGATAAGAAACCACTAGCATGAGCGTGATCACGATTAACCATTATATGTAAAAGGACTTATAATACACGTTGTAGTTTATCCATTTATATCCATTTTCCCACCACGGGAGTCTCAGTTTATGAACTAACTGTCCTCTAACAGTCAAACAAATCTCATTGTCTTCTACTTTGCTTTAAAGGAAATAAATGTAAAAATTCTGAATATTTTTTAACTTTAACGGTTAAGTGAGAAAAACTATGAACCTTATATTTCTAGGATGCTAGGTAAAAATAGTACAAGTCAAATAATTACATTTTTCAGGAGAATAAAAAATCTTTTTTGTTTATTAACTTTTTTTTTAATATTTTTTTTAAATATTTTTAAAAATATTATTAAAAATATTTTTTTAAATGATTAAATATTTTTAAACCACAAAAATGTTCGGTTTTCTTGAGGTTTTGATACAAAAATCTTTATTTCATTTTTCATTTACGACCATTTTTGGCATTGTAAAGTATATTTAGATTCTTCTGGAATCTCCTTGTGCAGCCGACACTTTTAGCATCCTTTCACTGTTGGTCATCCAGTGTTTAAGGATTCCAGAAGCATCTGATTCCTTTGTGTATGTTGGTTCAAACTCCTCAGAACCCGACAACCTGTCTGAACATACTAGACTGGAGATAGTTCCGTTTAAGAGGCATCATGCATCCTAAGGTTACTTCAAAGTAATAAGGTGGGCCACGTTAGTCCATCCGATTTTAGAACTACAATTATTGTAAGCCTCCAGTTGAAAGTCTCTTTTTCAGTTCAGTAGAGCAGATACTTAATCTAACCAAAGCACATGGAAGACACCTCAAAATCTGACCGACTACCTCCTGGAGAAGGTTTTACAAAATTTGATTGCTCTAAACGATTTCAGGTCTAGTAGAATAAACCACTTCTCTTTTAAATATTGAATAGAAAAATTTGAAACTTTAGAATACTGAATTATCTCACACTGGCAATTTTATGACTTGTACTGTTTTTCCCTGACACCCTAGATTTTATCGTTCACCTCTTCATTTCAGAGCTAAAAATTTAAAAAAAAAACATAGAAAACATGAAATTATTTTTAATCCGTTGCCTTTTAAAGTTAGAGTATCTTTAAAGAGATAACGATAATGTGTAATATATCACATCTCTGGTGTTACTTTAGTTACTATTTAAGATCCTGAAAACTATTCTTAAAGAAAAGAAATGATTGATTAATATTGAAATAGAATTTAAGCGTGTATTCGTTCGTATATATATTACCAACTTTATTGTTATTTGTTATAGATTTAGTCTTTGACAATCCTTAGTTAAAATACATAATTATTTATTATACTTGTGGTTTTTGACCGTAATTATTAACATAAAAACAATCTTGTTGATGCTTAGCACTCCCAAGTTGAAGTCAAAGTTTATTTTTCTTAATAATTCCATAGTTTTCATAACAATATGAAATTAATAAGCGAAGAAACATTTAAATATATTATAAAAATGTCTTTAAATACTTTTAACTTTCACAAATAATTATTAAAATTCATTATAAATGAAAATGAAGTTGAATTAATAAAATATAATTTAAATAACTTAGATAAATCGATATATGTATATTACCCTCTGTTGTACTACTACAAGAGATAATAACAAAGACAATCACCAAACCACTATCTCGATAATTTAAGTTTTACTTGATGACTTAGGTTTTTAATGGAGATTTTTCTTTATCTGAATTAGTAGTTTATTTATAATTTAATTCTCCATATAATGCCTAGTAGCTAACTTTAGCAGAAATTTCGAATGATTTTGTTAAGGAAGACCATTTTGAAAATCTAACAATCTGTGATAGTAAATTTCTAAGCGTTAATTTCCTATTATGGTTATTAACGCTTATTATGCTTTTGTTTCTTCTTTTCCCCAGTTTGTAAAATGTTCAAATATCAGCATTTTATTGCGGTACCTACAACATTTATTAGTCCTGGAATTAATTTGTATCCTATGATGTATGTACTTAGTAGGAATAAGAAATTGGTTTTTTACTGATTTATTGTACGAAATTTAAGTAATCCTATTTAGAAGAAACGAATCATTAATATTTTAATCACACCTCTTCATGAACTCTCACCACAGTGTTGATTATCGGTATAAATAAATATATTTTAGTAGTATTTTCTTGGGTATTTAATTAAGATGAATACTCGATTCTATTTTAAAATAAAGTTATTAGTAAAAACAAAACGAATAAATGTATTATCAACCCCTTATAATGAAAAGGTTCCAACTACCATTTCATTTTTTTTGGTGAGATAATTTTAAAACTTTGTTTCTGCAGCTCAATGAGAACAGAACTTAGTGTAAAACAAGTAATAACTGTAATAACAGTATATTACAGTAATTATCCAGTAAATTTTGTTCTAACTAAGCACAGAAACAATTTTTTTTAAGTAATCTTACCTAAAATTATAAAATGTTAGTTGGATTGTTGTTTTTAATAGAAAATTTACGAAAATGAATTAGATGGAGCAGTTATTACAGTCACCATATTAGTTTTTACATTTTAAAGTCTACATATTCACATAAAATTACACTAGTAAATGCGCCTGCGCTGCTCGCGGTTTATTGCCTGTCTCAGAGATATGCATTAAGTAAATTGGTTTATTGTTTTTTCCAGTTTCAATCTACACTGTACTTTTCTAAGTATAATTTAAAGAATACATTTGCCGATTTTAGAACCGTAGTCATGTGGGATAGTATGGAAATAGGAACAATTATTTAGGGTAGTCACCCTTTTTAACCCCTTAAGCCCAACTGATCAAGGTCTTGGGTTCGAATCCTATTCAGGCACGGCATATGTTCATACTTTACAAAAAACATTTCATCCTTCACCGTCTGCATTAGCAGTAATTGCAAAACAGTCGGACGTTAAACAAAAAAAAACCAACTGATCGAAATGTAGATGCTTCAGTTTTTCTGTCCAACTCCTAAAGCACAAACCTTTGTCGAAACCAAAATCATTAATTATACCCATTGCAGCACCACTACTTACTAAACATACACCAGTAATCATATTTGCTATTTTTCTTATTGTTTCAAAACGATTAGGTGTTAAATCAATGCATCCGGCAATTATATTAGCGATAACATAACTATTTAATGAATTATATGTATCTCAATCCATTAAATTATTAAAATCGTCATTTTTATTTAATAATCACGTCTCCAGGTGATTGGACCATTAGAGAATTAGTGATTAGTGAATAATAACTATCGCATTTACTAATAGGCTAGAGATCGAGAGAGAAGAATAGCAAACATAATATTATTTTCTTTGGAAAACTAGCAGCAAATTAAGGGTTGTAATTAAAAGTAAAAGAAAATACGTGCCTAATTTTAAAAATGTCAATACCATTTTTTAATATTTTAGAAGGAATGAGTAATGTACTCCATTAAAAGACATTTTTCAGTTTTAAGTCTTTTGAAGTTTCAGGATCCTTACTAAATTCACATTTTAAACGAATAGCATAGTGGTATGCACGAATATTACGTAGTACGGGAAGAAACATGTTTTATATAAATTTCGAATGGGTAAAATACAAGTTTATTGGGTACGCAGAATGTAACGCTTGTAAGGAAAAAATCCATAAGTGAAATTCAGAAAAGTAGATACTTTAATTCTGTAAATTGAAAAGCAAATTCTTGTTTATGTTTTTGAATTGTATTTACCAGGCATATCAGATAACGTTGCCTCTTTTAAATTGAATAAAGCAAAACTTCATACATCAGGCCTCTTTCTCTTCCACTCTTCGATTGAAAGCCTTAACAAAAATCAATGGCGATGAAGTGAATTTCTCAACGAAATTCCCTGCGTGTCTCTATAACATATTTTACTGTGAATAAATTGAACATGATCTACCCTCTTATACGTACACAGTAAATTTATTGTTTTTAAAACTAACCGTCTATTGTGTCTCTTCCGTTCTAAAATTAGCCTGTCGGGCAGACTCTACAAAATTTATATTATATCTTTAAACAAAATTTTAAAAATATATACGCAGGCCTACTATACTAAATAAAATGGTTATTTAAAAGAGTTTGTTAAAGTAATATCGTTTAACACTTAAGATGCTAAGCACTTTTGAGTAGTATCTTCCGGTTTGTAGCACACACTGCAACGTTTGTTACAGTTTAGCCAAAGATTATTATTTTATTAAGCTAATACATCTTGTTCAACTTTTCCGATCGCCTGTATGACACGAACAGATGTCTTACATTGTTGGTGCAAAGTCAATTTTAATTTCGGTTTTTTAAAATGATAAGTACTTTTTTTTTAAATTATTGTTTATTTAAAGTCGCATAAGCAGCTCGGTTTTTTAGCAACTACGGTAGGTTATGTTGTAAAAGTGGGTTTTTTTAACTTATGAAAATTTTCAGACCCTAGCCGGGAATCGAACCCGGGACCTCTGTGTTGTAGGCGAGTACGCTACCACTACGCTACGGAGGCGGCCATTATTGATTTGTAAATGAATGTATAATGCTGCTAACTGCTACAGGTTGGCCACAAATGTACTAGTTTACTTCAAAATCATTGTATCAATTTTTAATTTTTGAGTCGCAATGCGGGTTTCATCATGTTTGTCAAAAAATTTACACAGGAACTTTTTTGAAAGAAAATTTTAAATTATTTTAAAATTCTAAATTTAAATAAATTTATTTTATAAGAATAGGCCTACTTGTCAATCAAACCAAACATATTTTTAGAACTCAACATGAACCCGTTTTGGGTTGTAATATTAAGGAACTAATGCAATAAGAACTACCGTGGACTAATAACAGTTACAAAACACAAATAAATAGATAAATAATGAGAAAATGCAAAATCAGATCGCGTACAAGCCCGTACCGTATTAAAAAAAATTAGTAAGGTTTTTGCAGTAGGGGTTGGGCTCCCACTTAAAAATAGATTGGACCACTGTTCTGTGTTTTAAGTGTTATTGTATGGGATGGAGGCTTGGACAGTGAACCACCATGAGATAAAAAGATTTGAGGCCTTCGAGATGACGTGTCGATCCGGATAAAATATACCTAAGAAAAATCAATGTAAGTTTGCAAAAAATAGCCTATAATATCTACAAATGGATGGAATACTCGTATATTATATGATTTCGGGTAAAATATGCTTAAGGAAGATTAAGTTTACAATAAATATATTGTAATATCAAAAACTGAATGAATTAAATAAGTTTGTTACTTTTTCAAAACACAAAAATATGAAATTTTTTATTTTGTGGCAGCTCGGAGTTAAAAATTGTGGACGTCGTTTGTATGGAGAATGTTTTTTATGTATTATTTACAAATTAACTTAGTTTTGTATTTATATACCTAAGAGTTTAAGTTCATCTGCATAATTTTTAAATTTCCATTTCTTCCTAAGTATAATGCCGCACTTTTTTATGTTAAATTTTATTATAGAGTGAAGAATGTGATAGTAGCAAGTGACGTCACCGGAAAAACAATGTAAAACAGACTGTGAGACTCGCTATCACATGCAATCAGTTTGCGGTTTAGTGGTAACAAACTTTTGATTTTGCAGCTTGCGTGCAGGTTGAGTTCATGATATCGCGCGCAAATGTTTCGTGACTGACTCATGCAATGTCGCGTTGTCTCCAGTACATGAGATTTAAGCTTTAGAAAAAGACATAGTCTCAAGGCTTCACTTATTAACTTATTTCACCTCGTTTTCTACTGTAGAACGTACTTTTATTATTATCATCATCGCTGTTATTTAAGTTAACAAGCATTAATAACATGTTATTCTGAACTAATTACTACTATGTAATAAATGAGTTAGTTATCTTGCAATTTTTGGTTTAAAATTTCCTCGCTATAAGTCATAATAAAGTTTATCTACTATATCATTAACTGTGAACTTAGAATCCGTTTTAAGGAAAAAATTAGTTTACTAGTTTTCAAAAAGAAAAATAATTATGTTTGTACAAACTGTGTATGTTACTGTTAACCTTATTTTATACACTATCCTTCTATTAAAATTGGATTCATTTATTAATTAATATTAACCAATATAACATATCTGCATTTTTTCTTCTGTTAATTGTTAATTTTGTATCTATAGACCAACGAAAATTATCATTGCTATTTTCTTGATAGGCCTATCTGTTTTTATTTTATACTCTATTTTATCCAAATTAATTATCAATTATTATAAAATAGCCAAACAAAATTTATCGCACAAGCTATCTCATAAATATAACATAGCTCTTCACTAAGTGTTAGAAAAGTATACTTTTTTGTAATTCTTATTCTCAGTTTTACAGCTTACACCTCGTGAGCATATGAAGGACATAAGAAATACATTTTAATTGAAGAGAAGAACTTCGCTCAACATTAGGGGATTATTTTAAAACATGTAATTATTACAGAATTAGGCAGATACAAAAATGTTATACCAGAAGTTACCTATGTTAAAGGTTTTTTTTTAAATTTATTTAACGTCGCATCAACTGCAATGGTCATTAATGACGACGTTGGGGTGTAACTGTGTGGGGATGAAATGATTTCTTGTAACGTATGAAAATATGTTGTGCCTAAGTTAAATGTTTAATTGAAAAGAAATCCCATTTTTAAATAGTATATTTCGGATTATTTTTTTAAAAGATTTGTACGTAAAAATGCAGCTATTGAAAAGTAATAATAAAAAATTTATTGAATGTTTAAACAATCTTAATATTTAATGGGATTACGGTTGTTTCTCCCAATTTGATCTCAGCTCCCACTGGAATTGATTCTGGTCACGCTCTTTCTAAAATGAAGCAGATTTTTAATTGATCCATCTTTATTGTTAATAAACTCTCGATTAACTTAGGAATATATTAACTTTAACATTCTCTTACAATCTTGTTTTTTTTCAAATTTATCGCACCGATGCCGTACTTACTTTGCATTCTTCATGAAGAAAAGAAGTGCGGTTTTACGGAAGTTATCTTTGTTGTGAATTAAATTATAACATTTTGACAAATTATTTTCTATAGTTTTTTACAAATTAATTTATTTTGTTGGGGTATTTTCTGTTGGTTCGGCAACGACATTTTCAGAATCTACGTCAAAAATTAAAATATTTTAAAATTACATAAAAATATAATTAATTCAAAAAAGAATATTATAAAATATGTACAATTTTGTACTTTTTTGTGATTACTGCTAGATATGCACCCAGAAAATAGTCTCCGCAGTTACTTAGTTGCTGGTTTGCTAGCAACACGTTTCCATATTTTGTAAAAACCATATATTTTTAATTTAATTGTAGCTACAAAGGTAGCTAATTTGACTGGTAGACCGAACGGTTCTCAATTTTTCAACCCACCATGGTCATTAATAAGACTTCTTTATTCACTATTTCTTTTTTTTTAATCCCTAATGTGTGTACGATGCAATCTGTTCAATTCAGAACAATAAGCAACCCCATGATCCAATGAGATGAGGATGATATGTATGACGTGTAAATGAGGTATACAGACTCAGGTCGACCATTCCTAAGAGAGTATGGTTAATTGAACTCCAACCATCAAAGTACACCGGTAACCACCGTCTAGCATTCGAATCCTTATAAAAAGAACTACCTTTACTAGGATTTGAACCAGGAACCTTCATCTCCGAAAATCAGCTCTTAAACAGCTGATTTTGGCGACGACTTTACCTCTATACCAACCCGGTGGGTCATATTTTTTTTAAATTACATTTTGAATCACACCAAATCACCCGCCATCTCACCCTTAAATAATTTGGCGACCGAAACGATAATATTCTATGGACTTATTTTAAAACAAGAAGACACCTGAAGTAAATCTGCGAAGTCCCTTCATGGGGGGGTTTCTTTGATCATGACTTACAACAAAGAAAATATCTCTACTCATTATTTTTCTTAAGGATAGGTTGTAAATTTTGTTGTAATATAAAAAAACACATTTTAATGTTTTCAGTTTTGTAAATTATTTAAAATTTACTTATTCTACTTTTAATTTCTCGGAACTCTGAAAATTCATTGTTTTCCATCTAGATTATTAGGTCAAGTTCTTGGAGAAGTTCTGTTCCTTGTGGAGTATAAATTATATACTTCTTGTTATCACTTCCTTGTCAATGGAGCGATTCCTTATGATTTTCTTCTGTGTTTTTTCTCTTGGCGATGATGAGGTCATTTTAACATCTATAATATTTCTGTGACCTTGATGTGCTAAATGCAATACAAAAACTAAAATATTTACATAGATTTTGAGTGGTTAAAATTTTATAATTCACATGCAATAAAATTAAGAGACTATTACTTAACAGATCTTAATATTATTGGTAACTGATCATCTTTTACTTTGTAGATCTAACATAACCACATAATCAATTAGTTCATGATCTACATATCAGGAACTATCCAACTTTGTAACGTCTAAAACGGAACTGGAATAGAGATCTCTTGAACTGAATAGCAAACACATGTAACTGGAGAATGTACTGCTGGGTATCTTCTAGTATCAGTAAAATTCCTCAACGGTTTTTAAATCATCTTTAGTAGTAATTATGGAACCGCTCAGCGTACAGTTACCAAAATCAAAACGATGGAAAGTTGTGCAACTGTTTCCTTACAACTATTTATCAAAAAAGCCATAAAAACTTATATGGCACATTAAAAACCTAATTTAAAACCATTGAATTGCACTGAAAGTCATTTTATAAAGAACGAAAATAAAATATACGGAAAGAGACATCAATTGTTGTGTAGAAAAACCAAATATAAAACTTTTTTCGAAAGTCAAATAAGCATGGAATTAGAATTTGTTTTGAGCAACAGAAAGAAGAAATTGGAAGTTGGCTTAGCATTATGCAAGCGCATAGAGCATTATAGTCTCCTATCTAAGCAGTCGGCTGTGTCCGGAGTAAACCACTTTAAAAGTTACGGACAAAACTTTATCCATTTCAAAGAGGATCTCTCGGTCAACGTTAACCATTTGTCCTTCCAATAACGAAATTGAAAATGCTGAAGTTTAGTTTTGCTCGAGTTGAAGAGGAGTTGTGGAGTTGATTTACATGGCCTCGGGATTGTGTGTGATGGTTTGTAAAATAAACTAGCCTCTGTACTACTCTTTTAGTTTTAAATCCCACAGGAACTGATGACGACGAAATACGCGTGCAGCGGATGCTTCTTGATGAGTCTCAACTTCTTTGCTTTCTTTATTCATCTACTTTTCCTTGTTGTAATATACTTTCTCTTCTATTTTACGTGATTTCGAGGAAAACAATTGTGTTTACTTTGAAACTGTTTGTTCACAAAAAGATTGAACTTATTTTACAACTTTCTTCTGAACTTATTAAAATATTTTAAGGACCATTCATTGAACTGTTTCTTTCGAGAGACAAACTTTTGTTTTTTCTTTCATTTTATTTAAAGTTTGTTATTATTTCTCTCTTCGTTCCATGTAAGGATTTTGTTTAGAAGTTATCAAATTTTAAACAGTAAAAGATAACTTCTCCTGCATGTTACCCACCAATTTTTTTTCTATTATATGAAAATAAATTGTTTTCAATGATATATTAATTAATAAAAATAAAGATTATTACTTACTCATGACTCTTTGTAGAAAATCAGAAAGATACCCTTATATCAAAATTTATCACAAAAACCACTAGCAATTGATAGTCTCAGATCGGTGCATTAAATAGTAAATCGGTTTATTACTTACCCGGGTTTTCCTGGATTTACTTCTTTATTTTTTAGGTATCACATTAAAAATACGAATTCTCATTTTCAGAATTTTCAGAATTAGTATTCTTTGAAAAAAGAAACACATAAATCATGTTTATCGCATTAAACCTAGTGACCTAATGCTTTATGTAGCGACCTAAAATGGATGTATGCGACAAGCTTTTGATGATAATCGTATGCGTGGAACAGTACCTAGGACCCTTAAAAGAAAAACTTTAAAAGAAACGGGGATGAAGGTCTGCACACCAATGGCTGTCCCTATAGGTCGTTATGTCAATAAAACACGGGCATCCAAAGTGATATAAGCCCAATGCAATCAACGGAGATATGCTTTTCACATAGGAAAAGTTGGTTTGTCAAGGAAAAACCATCTAAAATATTTATTTATTCTGACTGAAGAAAATGGGACGGTTTGTCTAGTTTAAATTCAAGAATAAATAGGCTTACACATCGTCAGAATTGTTTTTACCAAGTCTTTAAAATGGATATTCAAGAGAACAACGTCAAAAATATTCCTGTTGGTACGCGAGAGGTTGGACGACCAAGGAAGAAATGGGCTGACCATTTAGATGTTGCAATTGGTCTATTAGCCAAAAACTTGAAGTAGAGGTAGAAAGAAGGTAGAGTAGTTACCATGTTAATACCGTTAAGGAGTAAATTGTCGAACTTCAGGTGCTTCATCTTTCTATGCACAACTTACAGATACGTACGTGTCGTCAGTATAGAATCGTAGATTTTTAGAAGGTTATAGAAATAATATGGACTTATTTAGGATAGTTTTTCGTTTTTTAAATTTAGGATTATCAGAATGGACATTCTTTAGTTTTTCTGTTGGACCCTTAATGAGAAAAATAAGCCGATTTACAATTTTGAGATAACAATTACAATTTGATAAAAATTTGAGATCAATTAATTTGACATAAACAAGTTAGAAAATTTGTGACGAGTGAGTCAGTAATGGCTTTCACATTTATATTTCCAGACATAAAATTCATCGAACACAACCTGCTCTAGGCTAGGTCGAGTTAGAAATGAAGAAATTTTAAAGAAAGTGGAAACAAAATTTTTATTAATTGACCAAATTCAATTTGGTACATTTGGTACGATAATCATGCCATGAATGTAGGACGACAGGTTGCCTCTGAAGAATTTAAATGGGTTCCAGCTAGACGGAGGATAGGAGTACGATCCAGAAAAGAGTGGACGGATTGTGTTCCACTATGGAGCGAAGGGGTCTAAGGGATGTAGATTGTGCAATAGAAATAAATGGCGTTTTGGGTTACGGAAAATGGCCTAATGCTATAGAACAGTTGCTTTATTAATAATAATAAATAACATTTATTCATAATGAAAATTTAATTAAAATATTTACGAATTTCAATTCTGATGACATTTTTTTTATGATGGAAAAATAAAGAATATACAAATTCTGCAATTCAATTTTAACTATCTAATTAAAATTGAGTCACAGAATAGATGAACTAGCTATTCTTTATTTATGGTATTAAAATTTAAAATAATTTAATTAATATATTAATTTGATTTTACCGTTGTTATTGTAATAATAATAATAATAATAAAGAATCAATTTAATCGAATACCAATTTCATACAAGCATGTGACAACAAAGAAAACTTTTTTTAGGCCGTAATGTGTTTGAAATCTGTTCAACTCAGAACAATAAGCAACCCACATGACCCAATGAGATGAGGATGATGTGTATGACGTGTAAATGTGGTCTAGTCTTGCAGAGATCCAGGCCGACCATTCCTAAAAGAATATGGTTAATTAAACCCTAACCATCAAAGTATACCAGTAACCACAAATTAGTATTCAAATCCGTATAAAAGTAACTACCTTTACTAGGATATGAACCTGGACCTTCGTCTCCAAAAATCAGTTGTTTTAGAGCTGACTCCCGGTAACGACTTTACCTTTAGACCAATCCAGTGAGTAAAGGTAATTAAATAACTACTATATTGGTATAATCTTTAAAATAAACCAGGTCGACAAAAACTGTAGTACTGTAGTGACCTTTTGGTGAAAATTTTATTCTATGAAATGACTGCTTACTCTTACTTATTAAACAAACTGTAAATCTGTAATCTACTTAACATAACGAATAATAAGTAGGCATGGAATTTTACAAAACAAAGATGACATGAAAATACAAAGATATTTTCTCATAATTTATAAATAGTAACGTTACGGAATAGTAACGTCCTCAAACGGCACAAAATTTTACACTGCTCAAGGAGAATCAACTCACACGGCTGAATCTATACCGGTTTAGTAGGGCTACCAACTTCGTATCACGAAACAAAATTTCCTTTCTTAGAAAAAAATTACCCGACATTAACATTGGGTAACAGGACAAAAAAGTCACTCTGTAGAATGTTTTTTGATCGTTTTCATTATCGAATCGTTCTTCTTATACAGTTATTCTCTTCCTTGCAACAGGTACTGTCCATTTATTCATTGTATCTAATCGTTCTGACTAATCTTCGGGGATGAATTATCTTGTGAAGAAAATGTTTCTCGAATTTCTTTGCTTTTGTTAGACCAACCTTGGTTATTCTAAACCAATTTCTCGAATTTAGATTCACAGGTTTTATCATATGATTATTGTATCTTATCTTAGTTTTATATATTCTATATTATTATATTCTTATCTTATCTTATTATATTCTTGTGAATGTTTTTTTGTACAGGTTAACCCTTTATAGGTCTTTGGTAAGTATACTTACCACTGGCAATAAGGTCGATTTTATTTAAGAATAAGCTAAGCAGTTGAACCCTCTATTGGAATTTTACGGTTTTATAGATGTTCTCTGGTAAGTAGGCTATCCACATTTTGAAATGAGTGTGCAGCGATCATTTGCTTTATGAGTAACCCGAATGTGGTATGGATTCATACCAGCGTACGCAACCGTGTTGTTTTGTCGTTACTTTTGTACAGTGCTTAGAAAATTGAGTTTTGTACGGGAAAGTAAGCATTCATGCTAATATCAAGTTAAGATAAGATATTCTACACATTTTTCTGTTATATAGGACTGCAATTTGTTTTATTAAACATATTTACATTATGTGATTTCCATTTCAATAAACGTTCCTTGGTAAGTATACTTATCAGGGCTTTGGGTTCGAATCCCATTCAGGCACGGCATATTTTCATACGTTACAAAAAAAATCATTTCATCCTTCACCGTCTGCATTAGCGGTAATTGCAGAACAGTCGGACGTTAAACCAAAAAAAAAAAAAAAAAAAAAAAAATTACCAGGGCTTAACATAAAAACAAATAAATATCTTACTGTTCTGACACTAGAAATACATTAATCCCCTATAAAACAAAATTTAACATTTTACAACATGTATATTTTTCCTTGTAGTACTGCCCTATAAAGGGTTAAGGTTACAGAAATTCGATTCGTTTTTATAAAGTAACAACATATAAAAACTCTGAACCACAACAAAACGTTATTCAACTTAACAGTACAAATTCTAGAAGAAGACTTCTTAAAAATTCACTAGTGCACGCCTATTTATATCGGTTGCTAAGCTAGCCTTTTAGCAGATTTCAAACAGTCAACAGTTTAATGTTTCCAGAATCTTTGAAACCGTTAATACAAAACAAACAAAAAGATAAAATATTGAAGTGTGTGAGTAAGGTTATGTATAAAATATGATTCATGTCAACGATGATAGTTCTATGAAATGCAGTAGTCATTCTACTTCGCCTGCTGTTGTTTGCTTTCATTCAGCTCATTATCTTTCTAAGCTACTAGAAGCTATCAGGTTTTCGAATTTTCCGTATATTGTGCAACTGACTTATGGGTTTAGTTACTTTGAAGGAAATCTTTAATCCCGCTTTTCCTGACATATATGTTTTAATACTTAAGTATCAGAATTGAAAGTTCTTTTACTTATTTTCATTAAAAGGAATTTCGAAAGATTATGAAAATCAGTCCCCTTTTGTTGTTGGTATACAGTGATTAGAGATCCTTATTGACTTGTGTATTAACGAAAATTTATGAAACTTAATAAATTTGATCGTTAAATAGAAGTTATTAAAGAAAGGTCGAGGTGTAAATGAGTAAATTAGATTAATAACGTACATGAGAGCAAGTAGATGGAAGTATGTAACAGGTGGAGGGTTCCCATGTGCCGTTGAGCAGTTTACATCTCTCTCCCTCCTCCTCCTCACTTATCTTAGCTACTTCGTATACTACACATACACATACACATACATATATGTATAAAATCCCGTATAACACAGTTAACTATATCTCTGGTGAACAGAACAGAATGCTTTCATAAAATGTTTAGTACGAGTATTTGTTGGTTTTTTTAGAATTCAACCTTTGTTAAAAGAATTTTATCACCAGATTAAGTTTTATTTCTACTTGTAAAAATATAAAATTAGCAAATCATTATTTCCTCTGATACTGGAAATTTAAGTGTTATTATGGTTTATGAACAGATATAGTACAATTCTGCCCATAACAGACAGGTGGAGTGTCGCATTATTTACACTCAATTTGTTCGTTGCAGGGCTAAAATAAATAGTTCTTATCACATGATCAGCCAATTAAATGACTGAATCATTTAAGAACAGAAGAGGTAGAGGTGTAAAAGACACTAATCAGAGTTATCTCCTCTGAAAGTAATGAATTTCATTGTACAGCCAGACCCTGTGGTGAATGACGTGAAGGTGTCATTTACAGAGTGGAAAATATGTGCTTTTCAGAGGGCCCGGCATGCTGATAAGCGTACTTTTCCACTCAGTGAGGAAGGCAAAGGTAAACCACCTCACTCCTCGTTTTACTTAGTAAAACCTCTAGAGGTTCGACCAGCCTTTCGGCTGTTGACCTAAACAATATAGTACAATATCTACAGAGTAGGCTTACAGTGCAGGTTTGTAAACTAAAAAGTATTTAATTTATTTAGTCAACCTATAGCAATGTTAATAATGTATGACTTAGAACTTTTATTGTTTGTTAAATAAAATATATTTTTGTAATTGTGATAACATAAATGTAGAGGAAGGAAGTGAATAAGTATGCTACTTCATGGCAAACAAAGGAAAGTGTTCCGTCATTATATGAAAACACAAAGGGAAACCACCGAATAACATTGGTCAGAACAGCAAGCATATAACCGCATGACAATATCCAAGAGTAACTATTTATAGTGAATTACATTTTGAAGGCTCCGGAACGATGAAAAATATGAAATAGAGAAAACATCAGGCGTGAGAAAAAAATAATTTAACTTAGTCCTTACTAAGCCAGAACAATAAAAACATACTTCTTAAAATATATTTGATTTAGTCTTAGCTATTTTTTACTGATCACTTGCAATATTGATAATACGTTTTTAACAATTAACTAATAAATCGGCTAACAAGCCAAATTATTTTTCCTTATCCTCTTATGCCCAGTTTCAATCCACACTTTACATTTTCTATGTATTAATTTACCAACGCCAATCTTTATAATTACACCTTTTTGGGAAGGTATATAACATTGTTGTTTGTTTATGTAGTAGATACTATGTGAAAAAATGTACTTACGTAAGTAGAAAATACATCAATATATTACCCAAGCTTTTAAGCGTTGTGGTAATATGTGTTTGTTTGGAAAAAATCTTGAAGTAAAGATAAGTAGGCTATAAAGTTTTAACATACTCGTATATCTAGTATTTATTCATACGACAAGTCCTAAGACCTCCCTCCTCTACATTTCTCCTTCCTCTACATTTATGTTATCACAATTAAAAAAATGTATTTTATTTAACAAAAAATAAAAGTTCTCAGTCATACATTATTAACATTGCTATAGGATGACTAAATAAATTAAATACTTTTTAGTTTACAAACCTGCACATGTACTTCCTAAGAAGTATTAACTTAAAATTAGGTAAATAATGAGATGTGAAATTTTCGGCACAATTAAATTGGTTTTTAGATCATTAGGCTAGAAGTTAGTTCAAACATTTACATGTTATCTGAAATAATCAGAAAAATTAATTGGGTTACATTTTATGGTTTATAACCGTATCAATCAGTAGAAAAGTGTTTTCATGAGCATAGGAGGCCTTTTAAAAATCTTTCAGTTTGCATTTTGCAAATAAATGCGCTTTTAATATTCACTGCAAGGCCTAACTGTATAATAATCTACTGTCGTTGGAAGAAGCTCATAACAGTTTTTCTTTCACCAGTACCTCTTCTATAATTAATATGAGTTAGCTTAAATTTAAGTTCTCTAGTTAAAAAAACAGAACTATAAATGTAGCCGTAGAAGTATCAAATGAAATTTTAAAAAATATTTAAAGTTTAACTGCCTGTTATAGGCAATACTAAATTTTCCCATCATAAAATAAAATTATGAAACAAACTATGAATCAACGCGGAGAAATGTTAAAAAATATCTCCCAAAAATTGTTCATATCGATAACCGTTTTTAACGTGACGGTTTGTCGTCAAAACGGCACAATTTGTATGTTGCTCTAACAAGGTATAGATCAAGTATGTTCTAAAATTCATTTTGACAATGCCGGCGATTCTACTGACGATTTTTGACAAAAAAAAGGCATTGACGTCCTTATTAGAACTAACCTTAATACCGAGTGACAAAATCACAATGTGTTACTATACGTTCGTATAGTAATGTTTGCATGGTAGCCGACAAAATAATTTGTTAAGTTTGAGCAAGCTTGTATGTGACAACCCAATCTATTTTCTTGCTTCTTTCATATGGCTTTTTTTATTTCATACTGTAAAAAGCAGCTGTAAATATACTGCTGTTAAATAAAATAATACCATAATCATTGCGAACCCGGAAGATCTCTAACAATTTTTAAATGTTTTTGGTAGATGTTTTAATTCTGGAACGAATAGCATTTCAGCAGACGTTATTCTGTAATATTCGGCTGTATCGTTAACTGGGCGGTGACAATGGGCGGATCTTATGTAAAAATGTGTGTCGACGTCGCGCGCAGGAACAGTTCCGGACCAATCAGGAAGTACATACTGACAAATGACGTAATACTGAATGAACCGATTTCATTGGTTCATGTCGGATGACGTAGTGAATTACAATAAGCTCTCTGATTGGACAATAATAACCAATCAAATTAACGCATAAGAAGACATCTGATTGGCTATATTTGGAGATTTTTCATTGGTTGAGAATACTAGACTCTGATTGGTCCGATATTATATCTGCCTTTGACGTCACACGCGCGTCACCGTCAACGTAGGCCGCATTACTCGCAAGACCTAAATAATTTGTCAACTGTACTCAGTTCTATTACATTTTATTAATATATTTTCGCAAATGTATAGACACAAACAGTGCAGAAGAAACAAAATTCGTTAAGTAACGATATCTATAATGTTTATTTTTTTGTTGATTTAGAATCCGATAGTTAACTCATAATGTATAATTAAAACATATACACGTTCCGCGCTAACAGTGTAGAATTCCGATCATCAATTCATGCCTTAAAAAACATTCGAAAATTAGTTTTGCCATAGCTCCCTGATTATTATTGCTATAGTCAAAATTCAAGCACAAAAAACCCGATTATATTTTTTGAACAATTAGTAAGAATAAATTTGTACGTTCTTTCATAACGACGATGATAATATTCATTTTTTTCAAATCCAGTCTATCAATTAACTTAAAATTAGGTAAATAATGAGATGTGAAATTTTCGGCACAATTAAATTGAGTTTTTAGATCATTAGGCTAGAAGGTAGTTCAAACATTTACATGTTATCTGAAATAATCAGAAAAAATAATTGGGTTACATTTTTTTGTTTATAACCGTATCACTCAGTAGAAAAGTGTTTTCATGACCATAGGAGGCCTTTTAAAAATCTTTCAGTTTGCATCTTGCAAATGCGCTTTTAATATTCACTGCAAGGCCTAACTGTATAATAATCTACTGTTGTTGGAAGAAGCTCATAACAGTTTTTCTTTCACCAGTATCTCTTCTGTACTTAATTTATGATTTCGTTTAAATTTAACTTTTCTAGTGAAAAAAACACAACTATAAATGTAGCTGTAGAAGTGTCAAATGAAATTTAAAAAAATATTTAAAGTTTAACTGCCTGTTTTAGGCAATACTAAATTTTCCCATCATAAAATAAAATTATGAAACAAACTACGAATCAACGCGGAAAAATGTTGAAAAATATAGCCCAAACATTGTTCATATCGTTAACCGTTTTTAACGTGACGGTTTGTCGTCAAAACGGCACAATTTTTATGGTTCTCTTATAGATATAGATCAAGTATGTTCTAAAATTCATTTTGACAATGCCGGCGATTCTACTGACGATTTTTGATAAAAAAAACGGCATTGACGTCCTTATTAGAATTAACCTTAATATACAGTGACAAAATCACAATGTGTTACGTTCGTATAGTAGTGTTTGCATAGTAGCCGACAAAACAATTTGTTAAGTTTGAGCAAACTTGTATGTGACAACCCAATCTATTTTCTTGCTTCCTTCACATGGCTTTTTTTATTTCATACTGTAAAAAGCAGCTGTAAATATACTGCTGTTACATAAAATAACACCATAATCATTGCGAACCCGGAAGATCTCTAACAATTTTAAAATGTTTTTGGTAGGTGTTTTAATTCTGGAACGTATAGCATTTCAGTAGACGTTATTCTGTAATATTCGGCTGTATCGTTAACTGGGCGGTGACAATGGGCGGATCTTATGTAAAAATGTAAGTCGACGTCGCGCGCAAGAACAGTTCCGGACCAATCAGGAAGTACATACTGACAAATGACGTAATACTGAATGAAACGATTTCATTGGTTCATATCGGATGACGTAGTGAATTACAATAAGCTCTCTGATTGGACAATAATAACCAATCAAATTAACGCATAAGAAGACATCTGATTGGCTATATTTAGAGATTTTTCATTGGTTGAGAATACTAGACTCTGATTGGTCCGATATTATATCTGCCTCTGACATCACACGCGCGTTACCGTCAACGTAGGCCGCATTACTCGCAAGACCTAAATAATTTGTCAACTGTACATCAGTTCTATTACATTTTATTAATATATTTTCGCATATATATAGACACAAACAGTGCAGAAGAAAAAAAATTCGTTTAGTAACGATATCTGTAATGTTTATTTTTTTGTTGATTTGGAATCTGATAGTTAACTTATAATGTATAATTAAAATATACACGTTCCGCGCTAACAGTGTAGAATTCCGATCATCAATTCATGCCCTAAAAAACATTAGAAAATTAGTTTTGCCATAGCTCTCTGATTATTATTGCTATTGTCAAAATTGAAGCACAAAAAAAATAATAATTGTGAGAAATAACACCGTACATATTAATAGATTACGCCTACGTTATTTAAAGAAGTTGTTGGTTTGAACATTAAATTCAATAAACTATTATCAGATTATATTTTTTGAACAATTAGTAAGAATAAATTTGTACGTTCTTTCATAACGACGATGATAATATTCATTTTTTCAAATCCAGTCTATCAATTAACTTAAAATTAGGTAAATAATGAGATGTGAAATTTTCGGCACAATTAAATTGGGTTTTTAGATCATTAGGCTAGAAGTTAGTTCAAACATTTACATGTTATCTGAAATAATCAGAAAAAATAATTGGGTTATATTTTTTGGTTTGTATCCGTATCACTCAGTAGAAAAGTGTTTTCATGAGCATAGGAGGCCTTTTAATTGCCAATTTTATGGCGGACGACGCTCAAGTCTTAGGGTCGGGGACTTTTAATATTGTATTTAGATAGCCTTAGGTCGTCTAAACTGAATGGTTTTCATTATATGTGTGGGGAAATAACAAGATCACTGGGGTAAAGGGTTTGAAAAGAAATCCAGCTATAAGTTTTACAAGACTTTGGCTGTTTCAGTATTGCTGTCCGGTAGTGGTCCTGGGTACTTCGGAGGAAAGATGAACGACAGATCAGGCAGTGGAAATGCCGTTCTTGAAAAGAATTCAGTGTTTAATTTGATTGATCACATTAAGAATCAGGAAATCCGGGCACATTTAAATTAGGGATAGATTATTCTATTTAATCTTTATTTATACTTTTCACTTTTATTAAAAGAAAAAATACTTATTTGAAGTATAGGAAAATTATCTAATAAGATGAAAATTCTATAAGAATAGAAAAGGGCAGAACTTTTAAAATAAGATAGAACGAGGAGTTAAGAAGATAATCAGCGTGAGAGTGAAATTGATTGGATTCAAGCCAATTAATTGAAACATACCTTAAATTCAGAAGGAACATGTTTCAATATTAGTAATATTAACAGTAGACAAAATGGCTGCCCGTTTTGAAATATACTAAATCTTACTACTGTTAACAAATTATTCATAAATCAAAACGTTTTGTCTTGAAAATAATTATTATACATTTGATAAATACTTTTTATGTTTTTATACTAATTATGAATACATACAGTATTTTTAACAGTTAGCCTACTAAAAGTTTAATATCAACGAATAAATTTTCATATAAATGGTTTAACGTATTTTTTTTATATCATTGCTGAATAACAACTCTCTAAATTTTTAGTTTTAAATAATCCTAACGAATGCTGGTGATACTCACAATATTCCAAAATAGAGGAAACCGTTGAAGTAGTTAAATTCCTAATCTATACTAAATATTATAAAGACAAAGCGTGTTTTTTTGTGCAGGCTAATTTCCAGAAATACTGAATAGATTTTCATGAAATTTTGATAGCTAATTCGTATTTATATTCACAACATTTTATTTTTAAATTTTCAAAAATGATAACCCTAAGAGCCCTAATGGAGATTTTCATAATAATGTATGTGTGGGTGTGTACATGTAAGTATGTATTGCTGTTAAAGTAGATGAAGGAGTTTGATGAGGGTGAGAGACGTACACGGGGTAATTTTTATCAAAACGTTTTGTGTGCGTGTGTTGTGTACGTTGGAGTGTACAGTCGATGTATATAGCAGTACACACTTTCTGTTACATGTTTATTTTTAAAAAAATGATACACATGTTTCATTTGCGAAGCCGCGTGGGGCATACTAGTGTGAAATACGAAGTGTGGTTATTAAATAACGAGACTGACGTTGTAAAAATTTTTACTTTTATTTTATACATAATCACTTATTGTCACCTTCAATATACACTCCTTCTCTATCTCTACAATGCTCCATGCGAATTTTTCGTTGTTGGAAACAATGCTGGGAAGTCATCTTCTGTCAGCTCCTTCAGAACACGTGGCGCTTCCTCTTTTACAGCTTCCACAGACTCAAATCTTGTTCCTTTTAATGCAGATTTCACCTTAGGGAACAGGTAGAAGTCACATGGTGCAAGATTTGGTTAGCGAGGTGGATGTTCTAACACTCAGATGCTCTACTTGGTGGGAAAACCCATGATTTGTCCTTCCATATTTCGGGGCTGTTTTTCCTTACTTTTTGACGTAGTTTAGAATGTACCTCAAGGTAGTAATATTGATTAATTGTTGGACCTTCAGGAACCCAGTGAAGGTACACAATCCCATGGATATAAAAAAAAACAATCATCATTGCTTTAAATTCTGACTTGCTCATCCGAGCTTATTAGCTCTCAGTGAAGTTCGGCTCTTCCAGTGCATGGATTGGCGCATCGTTTCCGGATCATAAGTAAAAAACCACGTTTCATTACATGCTATTATTTTCTACCTGTTCCCTAAGGTGAAATCTGTATTGAAAGGGAAAAGATTTGAGTCTGTGGAAGCTGTAAAGGAGAAAGCGGCACGTGTCCTGAAGGAGCTGACAGAAGATGACTTCCAGCACTGTTTCCAACGACGGAAAATTCGCATGGAGCGTTGATTATAACAGTTGATTCTCGGTCTATATTGTCCGTCTACTATCTTCGGACAAAAAATTAAGATTTAGAATATTTCTGAAATCGAAAGAAAAATAAAAAAATGATATTGTTACCTTATCAAACTTTCCAACTTTATATTCATAATTTAAAATTAGTCATCACTTGTTTAAACTAATATTAATTACATAACAGCTCCGCTAATCCGAACGAATCATTAACAATCAATATGTTGCGGAGGATATTTCACTCAATTTTCTCTTTTCTCTTAGGCCAGCCTTCCCAGTCATTCTAAGGCACTCACTCGTGTACAGACACTCAGGTTTTATCACAATTTTTTATTACAATAAGCGTTAAAAATACATAAACAGATTTTAAATAATCAATAAAGTGTTACAAAAAAGAATAATTTACTTCAAAGCATTTACTGTTCGCTTGCTGAATCTGACGTTAAGTTTATTTAACAGAATTTATCAAATGGAGAATAAATTAATTATTTACACCTACAATCAATTTCAATATTTAATTTGTAACTCTTTGATTAATTCTATTGAAATACATTCATTCAATTCTAAACACTTCACTAAATATTTAATACTTCGTTCTGACGGGATAGTACATAACGTATGTGTTTTAGATTAACAAGATTTAGAATATTTATGCAATCGAAAGAATAATATAAATTAATGAAATTGCTACTTTAACAAAACTTTCCAACTTTATGATCATTTAAAATTAGTCATTTTTTTAATAATATTAACAACAGCTCCACTAATCAAACTTAATTGAACTCGGAACTTGTTCGGAATTCGTAATGTTCGGAAATCGTAATATTCGGTATCCAAAATAAAACGTGCATAACAAAAGTAATCTAAAATAGCTCAATTTAACATTATGCATTGATCATTGGATTGGTGTTAGCCAGTTTTATATAATTAAGTAAGAATAAAACACACAACTACAAATGTAGTCACTAAGTTACTGTACCTAGCAAAGTCGCACCAGAAAATGGATGGAAGGAAGAAGTTCTTCTTCAGTTTACAGAAGAACAATAATTTCCTTAATCATGCAAGACTCCGGTGAAGATTTAAACGAAACTCTTGTAAGATGTAACATACAGGTAGAGAGGCTTGTTTCACATTCAGAAGCAGTAGGGCCTAAACGCACTATAAATAACACTTCAGAACTAGAGAAACACAACAGCGCTACGCACACAGTGTCATATTTTATGAGACGCTGGCTAAATATTGCATTACCTTCAAGGTTTTCGAAATTTTGGCAACAAAATTAGTGATTTTATGCAACCAGACGGTAGTCAAAATGTATAATTTCTTTTAGTTTTAAAATGAACTAAATGAAAATTTTTTAACGTATACTTTTTATATTACAAACACATCTTGTTTCAAGGACTTGATTATTTTCGTTTCCTATTCTTTACATCTACACTGTTTAACAATTTTTTTAAATTCAATCTTTACTCTCTCGTGCTCTTTATGAATACATAGGAAAGGAAAGTATTTTTTCATTTTGATTTTTCGAAATCCAGTTTGCCGCTTGGTCTGTGCGTGTGTTTGAGCAAAATATCTAAAGAACGGAATATGTACGAAGATGAAACTTCTAACTTAAGTTCAGTACCATGAGGGGACGAGATACAAACATTTTCATCAAAATTGGTCAACCGAAAGTAGTAGTTTAATTTTGATTTTTTTTTCATTTATTCGCAATTTTTTAAAAACCTAGGATTATGTTTTAAAACGCCTTATTTAACGTAGTTTTGTGCTCTACAAGAAAGGGTAAGCGGCATTTCTGCTGAAATTCGTACAAAAGAAAACAAAAAAATTACAAATTTTTTCATACTTACTAAATAAATTGGCTGGCCCAAAAGGATTACTACGACCTCTTCCTACTGTCCTGTTTTAGGCAATATTATTATATTATAAGTAATTTACTAAATTGTAACAATCATCTCATATGTATAATTAGAAATTAGTCGTGTAATGTTTTTTTGTTAAATTTTGAACCATCAACTTTTGTAGCCATTGTTTTATGTAAACAGGTAATAGATTATTTTACAGTAAATGAAAAGTATCTATTTTTAATTAACACCTAGAGCAAAAGGTACCGAAATACTTAACGGAATACGATTTCATAAACGTCTAAGATTAAATCGCATAGTAATTTATTATCCTTTTGTCATTATATTCTTCGATTTCAGTGTACTAAAGTAATAGCTTTCAGGAAGTAAACTGTCTGTATTATAAAAATAAACTGCTCATATAACGACTTAAAATGAAAGGACGTTTATTATAGATGAAATAAAAGGAGTTGAGGGTAAAATACGGAGGGGGTTAAAGAATTGAAGTTGAGAACTGAACATTGAATTGATAGCATCTTCGGATACATCTCTGGATGTCAAAGCTGCCTAGTCAGTTTGCTAAGGCTCAGAAAAGAAATAAATCAGGGAGGAATCAAATTAAAGAGATTGATACAGGAAAGAATCTTCCAGCTCATATATGCCGAGCTGGGCGCCCCGAGCAGACGCCATTGCAAACCTAATGTGCCGTTATGAATCTACCATCTTTATACGCATTCACGCACATACCCCCATGTATTCGAACTCACACAACCGGATGATTTTCTGCTGAATTTGTTTTTAATTTTTGTAAGTAATCAATATCGTCATAAAATATAATTCCATTCGATTCTATTCTATTTGTTAATAACATCTTCTTTCCTTGACAAACAAAATTCTTAACTAATTATTTTTCAAATTGATTTACCAACGACACAAATTAATATTTTTTGAGTATCTGACGGATGAAATTAATATTAACAGATTAACCGATCTGTAGTTTGTTATTCACAATTAAAAATTGGCTATGCCTCAATTCACCACATAGAATTAGTTTTTTGCAATTACGAGGGACGTTGAATAATTAACTAGACAAATTGATGTAAAAAAACTGTTTATTCAATAGCAGTGAAACATATACTACTTTTCTATTTAGTTCCCTCCAATATTTAAACACTTGTTCCAATTTTTGTCAGATTTATAATTCCGGCAGTGTAGAAGTACCTTGCTGTTTGAACCATTAGTGTACGCTATTTGGACCGCTTCCTTCTTGCTAAACTTCTTGGCGCGTAAAAAGTCTTTTAGCGGAGCGAACAAATGGAAATCAGACTGGGCAAGGTCTGGACTCTAAAGAGGATATGGGAGCGCCTCCCGACCTAACTTCTGGAGCGTTTCTCCCGAACTCTGAGCGATGTGGGGCGCGCGTTGTCATGGTAGAAAATGACACGTTTTGAGCGAGCGTCCTTTCATTTTTCAAAATGGCGGGACACATTTTTGGTTAGAACACGTTAGAATAGTACTCACTGATCAATGTTCGTTGTTCTAATAGTCACAAAAAAGTCTTGGGAGCTTCAGAAGACCATCAAAATCATTTTACCGGCTGACCCGTATGTTTCAAATTTTTTATTGATTTGTAAATTTATTGATTTATTTATTTAAAAGTGATGAATTCACGTTTTATTACAGGTTATTATACGATCTAGAAAGACATTTTTTCCACATTAAACCGTTGTTTGAGCTGAACAGATGCAATTCCGGGTGTCTTTCTGAGCTTGAGTGCCTTCAGTTCTTGTCTTGAATCCAATCTCAAACACGTTTTGTAAAAATACACCGCACCATGAATGATTGAATGCGCAGTACCGACACTAGTACTACACAAACTAGCAATTGCGAAAATTTGGTACGCCTATCTTCGCGAATAAGATCATTTATATGACTTTGCTGCGTGATAATCGGAACTTAACTGGTTTTCTAGAACAATTAGTACCAGTTACATTTTTTCTTATGATACCCAAGAAACTCTAAAGATTTCTAGTAGAGAAAGAATTTTTTAAATCGGTTGGGAAGTTTCAGAGATTGCCTTTACAAACAAACATTAATTCTCTATAGTATTATTATATTTATTATAGCGCTATTGATAAAAACATGTACAATGTTCACTTAGCAACTAAAAATATGTTGCTATACACTCCTTGATCATGTGTTGAGTATGTAATAACCTCAATATACCATATTTAATGTATGTATCGATTATAATGCAGTTTTTAAAAAAAAGACCGATTAAGAAATAGTTATTATTGCCAAAATAGTCGTTACTTTTGTTCTGATCTATCCTTATTATAAATGCAGAACGTTTTATAGTGATTGTAGTAAAATACGAAAGGAATTGTTGGCGTCATGAATGTCTACGTATAAGAGTAAAGTCGAGGGGAATAATGGACTAATATGAAAGTTGAATTAATGAATTCTTTTCTTAACGTTCTCTCGCTTCCGTGTGTGTATTTTATGCACAAATAACGCTGCGGATCCATCAATGAGGGGCGAGTGGTCAAGCATTGTCTATGGAACATGCAAGTTTGATGCCAGAGCATGCACACAAGGATTAACTGATTGCAGAGCAAATATTTGATTCCCCATCTACGTTTGTCTTGCTTTCTCTTCTCCTCTCATCGTTTCATTCCTTGTTATGGATAAAAAATAAATTTCAGTTGTCGAAATTTTTCAATGGAAATGAATTTGTCTTGTTTGTTCAGGTCCAGTTTGCACACATGAAAAATACACACTCGCTTTGCTACTGTATGTAAAAGTAATCCGGACAAGTGATGTTAAAACTTTTTTTGTATCCTGTGAACACTTTTTTAGATTACAATTTTTATGAAAATATTTGTTCCGTACTTATTTTACATAACAGCGAACTAATAATATTTATTTTCATACATAAAAATAATATTTATGAATCTACTACGTATTTTCACAGGATAAACAAATTCATTTATAACGTAGTTGGAGTAGATACAGAGTTTTCATAAAGCTAACAGAAATTTCTTCAGACCATTTCCTCAGAACATATTAAATAAATAAATATATAAACTTTATTTGTACATTAAATAATATACAATAAATTATTTATGTGACAAGTCAAAAATGTTTAGGAGGGAATGGGAAGTTTATAATACTGCACAGAATGCAAAAAGAAAAATAACCAGGCATTCGCTTGGAGTGGCCAAGGAAACTGTGCGAAAACCTTGACCAGGGCAGCCAGTCATTAAAATAAAGTTAAAAGACTACAAATAAATTCGTAATGGTGCATTGTCCATATCCGCAATCAAACGTATTAATTGTCCATTAAACAATTTGCACTTCAGTAAAAAAAATAAAATAAAACGGATGAAAAATTATTAGGCCTGTATGACAATTTGGACATAGTTTGATTTACATTTTAAATATTAATTAGGATAAGTTTCAACATTAATTGATTAACTTTTGATATTAAATTAGAAAGTATAAAAAATAAAGAAAATAATTTAATATGTAGTAGAGAATGTACAAAGAATTTTTTTTAAATATTGTACTTTATATAAAACACTTCATTTACAAACTTAGTACTATAGTTTTTCAAAAATTTATTTCAGGGGATATTAAGATAATTTTTAATATTATAAAATTGGTTTACCCATAGAAACTGTTTGAGTTTGTTTCTGTATTTTTAAAACTGTATAGTACACGATATAGTCCAAATTCTTGGCTGCTGTTCGAATTTTCTAGTTAAATACGTATACGTAAAACAACGAGTTTTCTATAACTAATTAAAAGATCTTCGGGGAAGCCCCGTCAGTCAACTGATAGGAAGATTTTTTAGATTGTTGAGCTACCTTGCTTAGGAGAGCGATTTTATGTTGTAACTGACGAACAGATTACATGTAAATAATTGTATGGTGAATCTGTTTCAATTTTAACCTAATCAAGCTAAATATTTAGCAAAGAGTCGGAATTATATAAACATAGGTTTTGAACATAGTTCCCGACAACAGACAAAAATTAAAAGCAGCTATTACTCCATCTACTGCAAAATACAACGGTATAGTACCCTACTATGAAATCTAATCATTAAGTTACTTGTACCCATGGGGTACAGCTAGTTCATCAAATATAGAAATACTGCAGCGCTTTCAATAAAAATGCCTGAGACTGATCACTGCAGCCCCATGGTACGTAACAAATGAAATACTACACAATGACCTAAACCTGCCCTTCATAAAAGAAGAAATTAAACAACATAGCAAAAAACATTTACAAAAACTAGATGACCATCAGAATCCTTGGCAACAGCGAAGATACTTACAGACTGAAACGCTTTAAACCACTGGACTTACCTCTACGATTTTGTTAGTCATTTAAATTTTTTTCATCTATTCTACTTCAACTCCTAATCACCAGCATCTCATAATTGGCGTCGTTTTCATCTCTACCATCGTCATTGTCATCTCCAACTTCAACACTTTGTGTTTCGGGATGTTGATTCACGGTTCATCAAGTTTGATTTTGTATAGATATATTTTTTGTTTCTTCACAGTTTGGTCTTTTTCAAACACACTACTGAGTGTCGTTTGTGTTCTAATTCTAAGGATATTACTCAGATTTTCTCATATTTGCTTAAAGTTATTGTATTTATTAACTGATTGCAAAAGAAAAACTATACTGTTTTAAAAAAAAGTTACTTTTCACATCGAAACATTGCCACAAAAGAGCTGGCAGGGAATGGCCAGAAGGATTTTGCAAGAAACCGTGTGATTAATAAAATACGTAACTAACTCATATACCATGTCACTCATTAAGGGGTATACCACTATGTTAAGGGGTAAGTAATAAAAAAAATTGGAAAAAAAAATTATTTTCAGGTTTATAAAATTTCCTTTTAGAGTAGTGTCAAATTCATGTTTTTATGTTGGCTAGAAATATTTGTATCCTCTCAAAATTACAATAAAATTGTAAACTGACCGGTAAGAGTTTTGCAGAAACTGCGTTGTACTAACAATTCAAAGGTGTAACAAAAGGTTAAGGATATCTGGAGTAGGTAAGAGTTTGAAAATATGGCACAAACATCACAAAAACGTATAAATTAAAAATCTATATATAATTAAGTTTATATATAGATTTTTAATTTATACGTTTTTGTGATGTTTGTGCCATATTTTCAAACTCTTACCTACTCCAGATATCCTTAACCTTTTGTTACACCTTTGAATTGTTAGTACAACGCAGTTTCTGCAAAACTCTTACCGGTCAGTTTACAATTTTATTGTAATTTTGAGAGGATATCATAACGTTTTGTTGAATATATTATATAATTTATAAAAATAAATTGACTATTGATGCGACCGTTTCTGCAAAACTCTTACCGGTCAGTTTACAATTTTATTGTAATTTTGTGAGGATAATTATGTTCTATCATAACAATACGCGAGATGATAAGTATGACGTTAAAAAATAATTTATTATTTATAATAATAATAATAATAAAAATAATAATAATTTATTATAGTTTTACATTTTTTGTAAATAAATTGTTTGTATAAAATTGATTTTATGAAGAAAAAAATTAACCGCCCTACGTGGGGCTCGAACCCACGACCCTGAGATTATGAGTCTATTGCTCTACCGACTGAGCTAGCCGATCATGCCATCTCACAGCAAAATTATAGCATATAAGACAGGGCAGCCGAACCGTAACATGTAACATGTATACGGTGCTGCCACCTAACGTCAATCGGAGGAGGAGGACATTTTCCGAGATCCGATATAAAAAAACATACTAAATCGGGTCCCGCGGCATTAAAATTATTGAAAATAAATGTTTGCAGTTTGTTTTTAATACTGAAATGAAGACTAAATGTCGTTTAAAGTGAAACAATGTTATACTAAAGCATTGGAAACATGTTTTGATCAATAATTAAAAGAATAAAGATAAATGTGAAATTCGATCAAAGTTGTTAGCGCTAAATAAGCAGTTCGCTTGCGCCGGCTGCGAAAACTCTTACCGGGCGCATTTCAAGCGAAATGCTTAATTCCTTTTTTTAACATTTTATGTCGATCTGGGATTTCCTATTTTTATTTGATTACAATATTTTGTTCTTTAGGTCTGATTTTTATTGTAGTTGTAGATTTTATAAATGATGTCTTCTTTATAATTGCATTTAAGTCAGCAATCCTACTCATTTCTCTAACAAGAAGGCGATGTTTTATTCAGTTCAGCGTATGTTTTATTCAGCATTTATTAATATTTTCAAGTTTATTAGCCTACCATTTTCTTAGAAACTAATAGAGGAAAGTAATTTTAGGGTGGAATGTTTACAGTATGTTTGCTTATCTTACTTGGTTTGAACAGTTTGAAAAATTTTAAAATTTCGATGATAAAAATAGTTTGTGTTAAAAGTTGACTACTAAAGTGGATGTTTTTTAAACTTATAGAACATTACATGTAACACTTAGGGGGAAACATACGCACAAAAGTTGTTTAACATTAAAATGAAACACCAAGTTCTATCATAAACTGTTTTTGGGAAAGGGGTAAACATCAACATTGTGTAAACAGCTATTTCCCTAAAACTTTTCTAAAAGCTGTTTCCAGCTCTCATTTTGAATATTTTTTAAAAATATTTCACCTATACCAATTATTTAAATTTTTAAGGTGGAGGGGGCGCAACTAATGTGAATATTTGACCTATTTTCTCAGCAGCCAATAAAGAAATTGGCTTCAAATTTTTACATCGTTTTCAGTATTATCCTAAACGAAATTTCATCATTCCGGACGTGTAGTCACCTAAATTATCGATAAAACAGCCATGGCTAGGGTTTAAAACAATTCACTAAAAAATCCTCCCATTAGTAGTTGTATTGTAGTACTGTGAGAACCTCCAGAAAATATTAAGTCAATAGTTCGTGTAGTTTCTCAGATAATGGGTATTTTTTTTTAAAAATCACGTGTTAAAAAAACGCAATAAAAAAGAAACATTACAAATTTCACATGTTCAAACAGTGAAAAAGTTTTTCTCTTCACATATTTTACTGAGTAGAATCCAATAATGTCGTTCAGGCTTGTAAAAAAAACAGTGTTGCCACAAAAGTATTAGAAACAAAATATACCTTGATTTACAAAAAATAATGGTAGAACCCGTTAAAATTTTGACCGAAAATCCATTGAGACCCCTCTTAATTTGAATATTATCAAGTTATGAATATTTATTTATTTTAATTATTGAACAATCTACAACAAATTTCAAACAGATGATACGTACTGTATTGCTGACAACACAAAAAAAATTATTTTAATTTATTTAAACTAAAAAGCTAACTTTTTTCGTTAAGAGCCAATTTTAGACCACGTGAGGTGAATTAAGACGTTTCTGGAGGCTCTGTTTACAGCCCACATTCTCAGCATTTGTTCACTGTAGGCTTTTCTCCTTTCTTCTGTCCACCTGGTGTTCTGGTTTTCGCTTCATAGAAGCCTTTAAAGTCCGTAATTAATTATCTAAATTTTGTTCGGTTCATTATTAAGTTTTTTTGGTTTATACCAGTTTTCTTAATATCCTTTATTTCTTCTTTGAACCATTTATCCGACTATTAGGTCTATTGTTTACTGACATAAATTTTTTTTGTCAACCGATTGTCATCCATTCTTAAAAAACAGGTGTCCGTAAAATGTTAGTCTTCTTTTTCTAATCGTTTCCATTAGGCTAATCGTTCATTTTCTTGTACAGTTCTTCTCGTCTTCGTAACCTTTACTGTCCGTCTACTATCTTTGGAACAATTATTTTTCGGAGGACTTTCTCTCGAAATTTCTTTGTTCTTTTATACCAGCCTTCCCGGTCATTCTAAGCCACTCACTCGCGTACAGACACGCACAGATTTTATCACAGTATTATAATAAAAATTAAAAAGCTGATTTTATATAGCAGAATTTTTTGAAACAGAACAAGTTACCTATAGATAACTTCAATATTTGGCTTTAAGTAATTTAAGCTGATAATTAATCAATAATTATAATCTTTTGGGTTTATATAATTATTCAGGAAACATTTAATAGATTCGTGATGTAGCAAGTTAAGTGAATTACTTATGATTATTAGTACATTATCTCTACCTTATTAGTTAATTAATAACCTAATAGTTAGTAATAGTAATTCAAGTAATTAACTGTATAATGAACGCGTCATCCATGACAACGTCATAATATACTTGTCACATCAACGGTGATGCCGTACTTAGAGTAGTTTACCATTACAGATTGTATTATAAGCATAGTATTTGATATTGCATTTCTGAACGTAAATGCCGCATCTGAATACAAAGCCATGAATTGATCGTTAAAGTAACTAAACTATTCTTGCAGGCCACATTATCATATTCTTTTAGCTGTAGAATCTTCCTAGTTTTTCCATCCGTCAAGTAGTCAGCTCTTGCTTTTCGTACAACCTCTTGAAGTCTGAATCTTTAATCTGTATCAATTACCTTTAAGGCATCTTTAATTTGTATTCGATTCTAGTCAATATTTCGTCTCGGTTTATTCTAATACTTTCATCTATCACCGAATGCCCTACCAGTATTAGCGCCTGCAGACGGTCCCAGTACCTGCTTGCCGCGCAGAGCGCTACATACGCCAGAGCTTGCAGTGCTCCCTTCCACCTTGAAGTGGACTCGCCTGAGGGGGATTTAACCAGCAGCACTGGCCCGCGAGGCACACACTCCAGTCAACTCTCAACCGGAGATCAAAGAAGATCAAAGAAGATGAGCCCAGCCGAGACCGGACGCACCATCCCTGGTTTACGCTACCGGTGGCGGACGCTCCATTCGCGCACCGGTCAGCCTTCGCCGACCCGGAGAGAACCGCCGCGCGCTTTCGGCAGACGGCTTACGCCGACCCGACACTGAGGGGTTCTGGGGGCCACCACTGTCACGCTGCAGTGGGGACCCAATTAACGCTGAGTGAAGGCTAGGCCTGAACCGATAGCCGAGCCGACACTCTTCGGGGGCTCCGCTTCCACCACATCGGCTCGCCGCTTTCGACCACCAACAACGGCCCCTTTCGAACTATCAAACTAACAAGCAAGGTTTCACCACGTGTCGTCGGCCCCGGTCGGTGACGCATCACCATTTCTGATTTCTTTAAACCATACATCCGATAACTTAGGTCTAAAGTTTAGAGTCCTAAAATTTTGTTTTAACCGCTTTTCATTCATTCTTCACAGGTGATCGAATACTGAATTTTCCATCAGGCTTTCAAGATACTTCCAGAATTCCACCATATCCGTATAATTAATTGAAATTTTATTTCCAAGCTGCAACCACACTACGAGAATTTTAACGTAAAAATGTATTTTTCTAACATTTGTTGTTTAAATGTTACTTATTTAAGTTTTCCTCGATTCATTTTCGGTAAATGGGGACGCTGGGATTTTCCGGTGATTAATCGATAAAAAAAATTTAATCATACCTCAATCCCTAATTTTAATATTAGGTATATTTATTGAATCTGTAAATGTGTGAAACAACCTTATTATGTTGAGGCGTTCAGATAACTACACGACCCAAAGTTC
The DNA here is from genome assembly GCA_035578175.1 of Catonia carolina. NCBI lineage: Eukaryota > Metazoa > Arthropoda > Insecta > Hemiptera > Achilidae > Catonia > Catonia carolina. The sequence continues at coordinate 27,551,225 of JAQMRL010000002.1, read as the reverse complement.
GTCTGTAACATGCACCTTTTAACACGTTATCTAATTTTTTTATTTAAAATTGCATCGACTGTTTAGTCACTAGGAACTGTCTTATCGACTTGTGAAAATAAATACTTGTCCAGAAAGATGTGAAAAATCTCCAGACAGGAATCGTACCCATAACCTTCTGCTTTGCAATTGAATTTATTCGACTTTTTGCTACAAAGTTCATATTTGATGGTATATTTGAAATTGTTGTAGACTTTTTTTATGTATTTTTTGTTGATATAATTTGCGTGTTTATGCTTTCAACAGATTTTTAAAGCCCGTATTATTTTTACATATATAAAAGGTTCGGTACTTTTAAGAAGTTTATATTAAAATGAGGTTTAAATATTTTTTTATAAATTTATTTTTCTTGGTTTTTGCAATAAGAATAAAAAGTAATTCCTTTTTTAAAATTGCATCAAAAGTTGAGGAGTATTTTTCTTTTTCTTAAATGAAATTTACGAACGTGACAATTTTCTGAGATGGATATTTTCTACAATTGCCTTTCTCGTGGGATACGTATCATGTCAAATGTCAACGTAGGGTATTATTGCATAAACGTTATTTTCAGAGAAATGTACAAACCCTTATAATATTTTCCATTAGCATATTCATAAAATATTTAGGTATACAACGATGAAGTAAGAAAACTTGTAATATCGATATCGTTTGAACGTTCACAAAAGAACTCTTAAAGATGTTACAAAAATAAGTTGAAAGATTTTTCTCAAAAAATAAATTGGCATTGAACAGTGCGAATTGGGAGTAACAAGGAAAATCGGCCAGTAAGAGGTATGAGGGTCACGTCCTACGGGAGCATTAGCGACTCTGCGTTTCAAATTGCGACTCACAAAAACTTGCTTCATTCATTTTCAGAGCCCAAGAGGCTTTAACCCTAAACCTTTTCGAGTCGAGGTATGATATTCTGACCATTTAGAAAACTTATCTTATGCATCACGATTTACGAATTTCAATCGATAGGCAAATAAAATTTGTATTCTATGCAGATGTTTTTTAATCTGCTTTACATCCTTTATATCAACCATTAAAATATTAGTTTAATTTGTAGTTCCCTAACAATACTTAACTTTCAATGCAACGTGTATCCATTATCAGTGTGCTTAATTTGTGTATAGAAATTTTTCTCGGGAGTATTATGGAAAAAGTTTATAATAATCAGAAAACAGGGATTATAAGAGTAATTATCCGTATTTTTTTGCCAAACTGAGGTTGATTTTTATTTTGGGTCTTTCACTCATGATTAAAATTAGGTTATGTTTTTTGAAGTTACCTATGATAGGAGCAGACCACCTAACCTAATGTAGACCAATATTTGAGAATTTATAGTTATTTTTACTTTCTCTTGCTCTATATGATTATAAACTAAAAACTCCGAAACTAAAAAACATGTTTTTAGTGATTGGTCCGTGTGTGTAATTGTGTGTGAACAAAGTATCTCTAGAAGAAAATATCGTACAAAGGTTAAACTTGAAACTTAAGTTAGGTACCGCTACTGAACCTGGACACGAACATTTTCATCAAAACGGTCAACCGAAAGTAGTTCAGTAGTTTATGCCTGCAACTTTTCACTTTTTTCAATTTTCTCAAAATCGTCTCATTTACTACATTTTTGTGTTCTACAAGATATGGTAAACGCCAAGTTTTCTGAAATTCTTGAAGGGTTTATTCGTGTAATTTTTCACTTTGTTGCGATTTTCTCAAAAACAGGTCTACGATTTTTTTTAAAAATCGCCTCGTTTACTAAATTGTTTATGCTTTACAAGATAGGGTAGGCGCCATGTCTGCTGAAATTCTTGAAAAGGCTGTTTTCACGTAAAAAATTGTTTTTTATAAGATTGCGGCTTTAATATGCATTTTAGCGCAAAAACGTATATAATAAAAGCTGCAGAAATTTTAAAATTCTACAACTTTTATTTCCAACATTTTTTTTATAACGCTTAGTTTAGCGGTAATTAGCGATTTTCTGTCTTTTTCTCACAAAATAGTGTAAAAAATTCGAATTTTTAAGATTTAAGCCTTAGTATGCATTTTACGACAAAAGTGTATAATCAGATTTATAGGAAATCAAACGATCTACAACTTTTATTTAAAGAATTTTTCTGTACCGAGCCTAGTTTAACGTGAAAGAGTAATTATCCGTATTTTTTTGCCAAACTGAGGTTGATTTTTATTTTGGGTCTTTCACTCATGATTAAAATTAGGTTATGTTTTTTGAGGTTAGTTTTTTTTGTTTAAATCTAATGTTTTATTACTAATGTTAGACTATATTGTTCATAATTTGCATTGGCAAGAGAAAGTTGTGTGAGTGTTCTACACCAGATTTTTTATCTTTACATGTTACAATTTCATTTTTCATTTTAATAAATATCTTTTCAGTCAGACAAATTTCAATTCAAAGGATGTCTGTAAGAGGTAATTTGAAACTTAACTCAAGCAAAGACAGTGGAATATTAAGAATATATTTGGGCAGACGTCTGATGTGGTAAACGCATTCGGATGAACCCAGGTTTAGTTGAGACTTAGATTACGAAAGTTATATTGGCTTTTGGATAGATGTTCACAACTTCCAATTGTAAACAAGATTTAGCTTTATAAATCAGCAATCAAACCTGCTTGAAATTATTATAGAATACAACATCAGTTAAGCGAATAATACAACGATTTTAGTCAAGACCTGTTCACTTCACAACAGATTCTCTCCGGTCACAAAGGGCTATCTTTTTAAAATTTACACAAACTAGAAGATATAGAAAATCAACTAAAAAGTATCCACAAAATTCAATGCCCACACAATTATTGGTGGGAATCAAAGAGAATTTAAATTCTTTTGAATTTGAATTTTTTTCTAAATTATTTAATCGTAAAAAAATGTATTGTATCAATTTAAAATTCTTCACAATTAATTTTACCTATCTTTTGTTTCCATAAATTATTAGCTCTATGAACCCTTATCATGTGTGATATTTTTTTCAACAAATGTTTAACATTGAGTTTACAATCTACTAATTTCTTTTCCATAAAAACAATTGCATTGTAATTACGTAAAAAATATTCTTCTTCTTCCAAACAAGGATTAGGCCGCAGTCTCTTCCGTACTCACGTGTTATTTCATTTATCTCCATCTTACTGTTGAAGAATATTGTTCAAAATATTTTTTGAACATTCGTACAAAATATTGTACGTAAGAAGAATTTTATAGAGTAGCAATTGTTCGCCTCGGTGGGTGCATCAAATAAGCTGATTTGTCATTCTTTCCATTTTTACTTCCCACGTTACATTCTCCAGGCATCACTTTAAGACTACTAATGCCGATTTTAAAAATCACAGCTCTTTGAGAACATAAAGAATTAAATTAAATAAACAAAGGATCTTGTTCACTTTCTTTATTAATGATGATCTTTTCCATTAATAACGAAAAAAAATACCAGTACTCAGTAAATATCAGTAACTGGTAAAAATACCAGTGGCGGATTATCAACGGAATCTCGATACCGTGAGATGGACCATAAATATATCTTACCTTAATACAATAAATGTAGTATTTAATGATGCATAAACAACAATCCAACATAAACAACAAGCTTGGAGAACTTCATCAAATCAGTCGAGAGACTGATGAAAAATTAACAACAATCCGTTTTATAAATATTTACTCGCATAGAGTTCCTTTAGGTAAGATGATCTGCCCTGCAGACGCGGGTCACCTCTAACTGGACGAGCTTTTTTCTAGTATGAAAGGCTAAGTGGCGCAGGCGCATAACAGTACAGAGCTAACACTGCACTCAGCTCTTAAGTAGGAATGGCATAGGTTTTGCGTATGGCCAATGTCAGAGACCATTTCTGGAATCGTAGATCCAAGAACTAGTATGAACCCAGTAATCCGATTGTAAACCTATATATTTTATAATTACACTTTACAACTTTACCACGATTACACTTTTTAATCGCTCTACTTTGAATTATACTTTAATTTTGTCTTGTGGTTTTTATCAGTTGCTGAAGTAAGTTGTTTAACTAACACATTTATTTAAATATTTTTCTTAATATTTATAACTTCATAATTTATAGCTCATAATTTAAGTTCGTTAAAGGAATGGGAGTGTTTTTTTTATGAGAGATAACCAATTATGTGGATTCATTCTTCCCCAATGAAAAATACTATCAGCATACGCAATTATTTTATTAGTTGTTGATAATTGGTTTGCTAATATTTCTCCCGCCACCTTCCATCTGATAGGTCGCCTAAAGGCATAGACCCGGAGGCCGTTCCTAAGAACACTTAATTATAATATTGTGACAGCGACTGTCACCTAAATAAAATTTAAAACTAAGTTAAATATATAAAAGTTTGAGGGCAAGATAGAGCCAGGTCGACTGAAAGAGTGGGCAACTTTTTTTCAACTTTGTTGTTCTATTCCATTCTACCTAGTGAAAAAATACTACACCTATAACCAATCTTACCTTCAATAAATGTTTTCACAAAAATTTTAATTAATAATAATTTAAAATCTTTATTGTTATGAAACATGAAAAAATGTTTTAAAGAAATTATGATATTTACTTTGCATTGTTGTTATCATTCAACCGGGATAGTTTCAAGGACTGAGCCATCAAACCGACGATCGTAATGTAACATGTTGATAAATATTAAATTTAGGAAAAATTTCACAACATGGTTTATTTGTTGTTTAGGTCAAAAGCCGATAGACTGGTTTGAATCTCTAGAGGTTTTACTAAGTAAAACGAGAAGTTAGGTGATTTACTATTGCTTTCCTCACTGAGTTGAAATAGTATGCTTATCAGCATGCCAGGGTTTCCAAAAAGCACCCACTTTCCACTCTGTAAATGACACCTTGACTTCATTCACCACAGGGTCTGGCTGTATAGTGAAATTCATTACTCTCACATGAGATAACTCTGACTAGTGTCTTTTACACCTCTACATCTTCTGTTCTTAATTAGTTCAATTATATAAGTAGCTGACTATGTGACAAGAAACAGAACTATTTTTTGTAGCCCTGGAATCATTAAATCGAGTGAAATTAATTTTCACACTCCACCTGCCCGTTATGGGCGAATGGTTTATTTATGAACCATTTAAAGATTTTGATAAACCTTCTACAGAGTTCATCAATCACTTTATGTTACTTTATATGGACATGTCATTTTGAGTTTTATTCAAATGAACATCGAGGTAAATTTAAATTTAGATAACTTATTTACAACATATATACTATGAGTACACAATATTACAGAGTGCAATGCAGACAAAACTTTAACTTTGTAAAGAGGCAGGTGCATTTTAAGCATGATGATAGGGCTGTTTGGAAGATGGTGATTGCCGCTTCACTGCACCTTAGAGAAATTGTGTTACCATTTTGTCTTGCTTCTCCGTTAATAGGCTTGGAATAGACTTAGGAGTTGCTTTGCAAGCAAGTAGTAAGTTTGCGCCACCTTCTCCTCGCCTTCTCATTACTGTGCCCAGTTGACTGAACAACGGTTATCATATTATACAGTACACACTTTCTCCGGTAATTCTTTTAAAATTCAATATAATTACTTTAATATTTACAACACCGTACATTAAATAATTCAAGGCCTTAAGTACTGTAATAAACGGATCTGGGAACTTCCAAATTTAATAGGCTAGTCACCATAGCATTATAGCAAGGAGGCGACAGAAAATTCTTTTAATGGTGTACTGATACTTCGTTTAATTGTTATACATTTTAAGCCGATTGAGAGTTTCGAAGGTGCAGAGGTGAAACTTCCATCTTGATTCAAAAAAAATCCACAGTGTCCGAATGTCAGTTACTATCAAACGACCACTTGCTTTAACTCACTGTAAACTGAACTTCAAGCGTTAAACTTTTCCCAAAACCTTACGGGTTGAAAGCGAAATCACGATTGTACAATCATATAAAACCAACTAATGGAATTTTTGTTGACATCATTGTGAATCACTATTGAAAGGGGAGAAATACGATCTGAGAATAATTAAATATGTATTATAATAAAAATTAGGTAAAACCTATTGATTTTTAAATAGTACGATATCTTTAATTTTTGGAAGGTTTATATAATTTTCTACGCAGAAATTGATTGTGACATTATTTTTTAAATATTATTCTATCCCGTATTTTTTAACAAAATGTAATTCTTGTGCAATCATTTTTTAATGTAATTATAAACTTTACAAAGACGATAAAAGTCTGAATAATGAAGTTCTTAAAATGAAAATACAAAACACACTCAGTAGTGAGTTTTTTAAAAAAAATCAACTAAACTTGACTTTGAATTGTGAAATCTGATACATAAAAAGTATTTAAAGCTAAAATGACGATAGCCATAATGGAAATGACAAAGATGCCGATTATGAGATGATGATTAGTACTAGAAGTAGAAAAAAATGAAATGAGTTTAATGATTAACAAAATCGTAAAAGTTAGTCTAATGTTTTAAAACGTTTCAGTTTGTGAATATTTTCCCTGATGTCGAGGAGGTTAATTGCGTAAGGATATTGATGCTCTTGTAATTTTTTTAAATATCTTTCGCTGCGTTGTTTAATTTCTTCTTTTATGAAAGACAGTTTAGATCGTTGTGCAATATTTCATTGGTTACATAATTCCGTAAATAATTTTCTACAATTTTGAAAAAAGAACTAGAAAAGAACATAGTGTTACGTTATAGATGGTTCTGTACCGTACCTGATAAACTGTGATAATACAAATAGAATATATAGATAAAGAGATCTAACCGTACCCTAAACAAATAAGTTAAAAGATCACTTCATTTTACCTATCACAATTTTTTTTTTAAATAAAACTTTACACACTTACCGATGTTGGGTTTTTCTAGCTACTGGCATTTTTTTAAATTTAATCTGTAGGACCATAAAATTAAAAACAAAATAACGAATAACATGGAATTTTTAAAAATTTCTTTCTACGTGTTTTTGCATATTACTAATTTTAGGACCATCTGAGAAAGTAATAAAAAGCCAGTGTATGTGCATGTACAAGAAAAATAACTGGTAAAAATTTCTGCATGGTAGGTTTAACGGTTTCCGAGAAAAATGTACCTAAATGTTAAAAATCTAAATTTCCGGGAACAGACAAAAAACAAAAAGGCACAAATAAAAAACATAATGTACACAAACATGTAAATTTTACATTAACATTTGGTTATAAAGCTGAACTAACAGTTTTAGAAATATTAAAAACAGTAATGCAAATATTTAAAAAAACTGAAATTCCCTTTACACTAAAACGAGAAGCATAAAATTATGAAAAATATTCGTTCTTGGTAACACGATAATTTTTCTGGGTAAACCTGCTAAATACTTATTTTTTTCATTAAAATAATTTATTTACGTAATTTTTTTTTTTTTTTTTTTTTTTTTTTGGTTTAACGTCCGACTGTTCTGCAATTACTGCTAATGCAGACGGTGAAGGATGAAATGATTTTTTGTAACGTATGAAAAGATGCCGTGCCTGAATGGGATTCGAACCCAAGACCGCATGATGAGAGGCGAGCACGTTACCAACTGCGCCAATGCGGCCGGCGTAATTTACGTAATTTAATGTCTTTCTGGTAGATCTAGGTCTCAAGTGCTGAAAAACATAAAAACCCGAAAATCTAAATTTTCAGTCAAAACCATCGTACAGTCTCACCTTAAAGGGATATAGTATTTTACGACCCGCGCTTCTTTATCAAATGATAAAAAATATTATTATAATTAAGTACGTAGTAAATTTTTGTAGTGTTATTTCTTCATTTTATGAATATATCATTTAATTTGGTATTATTGAACACCCTCCAATTTATAGATAAATTTACTTCCTCATAACCCGCTCACACACTCTCGCAATTCTCTTTCTCTCCCCCTACCACCACACTATCTCTCTCTTCCTTGACCCGCGTATTTTTAAGTTTTTTTATATATTTACTCAAGTAATATTTTTATGTACCGTAGTATTCTGTAGTCAACAATTTAAAAAAAAATAATAATAGCACTGTGGCCCTACCCCTCCAGTTGGTGGTCCCTCCTTGTTTCAGACAATTTTTGTTTCAATAAAATGTCGTACTACAGTAAGTTCTTTTTGTAGACTATAATTAAATGTAACCGTTGGTTACAACTAGTTACGTCCATCGGGAACGGAAGTAAAAAATATTTTTAAACGCTGTAATTCCTTTACACTTTGTACCAAAAGGGTAAATTTTAGCTGAAATGAATTAGAAAACATGCAGAAACACTATTCTAAACTGTCATATTTTTCCTCTTAAAATTGATCGTGCTACGTGTTCTGAAACATGGACCAAGTGAAAAATGCGCTAAAAACGGGCACATATTTTCTTTTAAGTCGCTAGAAAATACCTAATTGACTTCCATGTTTCGCAATTTATTCGAATAAAATAACAGAAAACCAGGCTTTAAAACGAGTCGCACTAGAAATTTTTCTGTTTCTTACTTGATGAGATACGCGGTCCCAAACACAGGCTTTATCTTTCATTTTACGTAACAAACTTTATTCTATTTCATATAATGAATTAATATAATAATTTCACTAACCTTCTTTTTAAACTGCGTCACCTTTATTTTATTCCTACTTACACGTGTTTCGGTGGATCCACCATCATCAGAGTAAATGAAAAATTGAAACTAAAAATTTTTTTCATTTATTTAAAATTTGTATAAATTGTATAAATAAACTTGTATAAATTGTTTTATACAAGTGACTGAAGATGTATCATCTTCTGTAAATTTTAAATAAATGAAAAAAATTTTTAGTTTCAATTTTTCATTTACTCTGATGATGGTGGATCCACCGAAACACGTGTAAGTAGGAATAAAATAAAGGTGACGCAGTTTAAAAAGAAGGTTAGTGAAATTATTATATTAATTCATTATATGAAATAGAAATATTTCAAACTGCAGGATGCATTATAAAGATTTATTTTTGAATGAAACTTTATTCTCTTAAGATTAATGATACATTCAATTTTTGAACAGTGTATAATATAATTAAATTGAAACTGTTTATGAATTATCTACAATCTATGTACGTAAAAGTCAGATCAACTTATAAATCGTCATAATTTTAACTTTCAAATTAAAAGTTTTAATGTTCTTATTGCACTAATAATTTCAAGAAACTTAGAGAAAAATCTTATGTAAATTTTTCATTCCTTTCTATTGTTTCCTAGAAACTTAATAAAGAAGTGTATTTTTCACTATCCACTTGTGTCACTGATAAATGTTTACTAACTGACTTGAATTGTTAAAAAAAACTGCAATTGAATCAGTTAAGTAAACAATATATCATTAGGTTTCCATTGCGTTGCTTGAATTTTCTTTTTCTTTATCAAATGATAAATTTTTTTTATAATTAAGTACGTAGTAAATTTTTAGTGTAATTTCTTCATTTTATGAATAAATCATTTAATTTGGTATTATTGAACACCCTCCAACTCATAGATAAATTTACTTCCTCGTAACCCTCCTCACATTTTCTCGCAATTCTCTTTCTCTCCCCCTACCACCATGCTATCTCTATCTTCCTTGAGAATCTGTAGTTTAAGAAATTGCTATGACTAATTAAATAAATAATTGTATAACAAGTAAAAACAATATATAAATACAAGTAAAACTAGATTTACCAAAATTGTAAAACTGAATGCTTCTTGCTTAATGTGAAACGACCACATTGTGTAGCCTACTTTTGATGGTCTTTTATTTTCTTTAACGAGCATACCGCGACTTATATAACCGATTTGATACACTTTCCTTCTCCAAGGATCTCATAAGTTTCTCTCTTATTTATTGTACATCACAATCAGGACGAATAACATTACTTTAAAAATACCTTGTTTTTATGTAATGATATAGGCCTACAACTAAATGTTTAAACTATTACCTTAAACAAATAATTGTTTATATGGCTGCGTCCGTAGCGTAGTGGTTAGAGCATTGGCAAGCCACGTGGAAGTTCTGGGTTCAATTCTCGGCCAGGGTCTGAAAATTTTCACGTGTCAAATCCCAGAGTCAATGCTTCATAATCCACCGTAGTTGCTAACGACCAAGCAGTTGATGCGACTTTAAATAAATAAATTTTTAAAAAAATGTTTGTATATTACAAAACTGCCCATAGCAGACAGGTGGAGTGTCAAATTATTTACACTCAATCTGTTCGTTGCAGGGCTAAAATAAATAGTTCTCTTTCTTATCACATGGTCAGCCAATTAAATGACTGAATCATTTAAGAACAGAAAGGTAGAGGTGTAAAAGACACTAATCAGAGTTATCTCCTCTGAATGTAATGAATTTCATTTTACAGCCAGACCCTGTGGTGAATGAAGTGAAGGTGTAATTTACAGAGTGGAAAATATGTGCTTTTCAGAGGGCCCGGCATGCTGATAAGCATACTTTTCCATTCAGTGAGGAAGGCAAATGTAAACCACCTCACTCTTCGTTTTACTTAGTAAAACCTCTAGAGGTTCAAACCAGCCTTTCGGCTGTTAACCTAAACAATAACAACAATCCACCGTAGTTGCTAACGACCAAGCAGTTGATGCGACTTTAAATAAATAAATTTTTTTTTAAATGTTTATATATTACAAAAAAGCATGTATTATTGTCGGCGTATAAGATTACATTTCTGCTAGAGAGAGGTAATGATGGCCGTGTGAGGTACGCGGTGCAATAGTTATGCCTTTCTAATAACATAGTGCCGGCCGCATTGGCGTAGTTGGTAACGTGCTCGCCTCTCATCATGCGGTCTTGGGTTCGAATCCCATTCAGGCACGGCATATTTTCATACGTTACAAAAAATCATTTCATCCTTCACCGTCTGCATTAGCAGTAATTGCAGAACAGTGGGACGTTAAACCAAAAAAAAAAAATAATAATAACATAGTATTAGTATAGTAATGCTGGCAGGTGATTTTTTACGTCATCTCATTGTCAATAACTATGACATATTATCTAAATTTATATCAGCTGTTTTCTTTAGTTTTTTTTAGGTACAGTAGTACACACGTTCTGCGGGTTGCATACACAAGTTCAATCTTATACGGCGATACAATACAATTTTCGTTACGGTATTTTTTTCTGTTTTTAGTCGCTCTATATTTTATAAAATGCAGACAGAAAAAAAATATAATGAAATTTTAAGTAAAATTCGTTACATCGAAGTGCATAATTTAGTTTAATTGCATAATTTTCTATTATAAAGTATTTAACTAACAAAATTTGACCCTAGTCCGAATCGAACCCGAGACCTTCCTTTTTCTTTTTTAAAATTAAAAAACAATACGATCTAACCTAACTTGTAATTTTGGTGTTTAAATTAATAAAAAAATAATTACTTATTTCCATATTATTTTATTCAAATTCAAAAATACTTTACCTGAATATGTAAGACGTATTTGTTAGAAATTTCTTTTTAAATTTTCTGCTAAACCTTTACACACGGAACGTATACAAGCGATTGAAAACAAGATTCTACGAGCGATAACGCAATGCCCCAAGGACCTCATACATACGTAAATGACGTCGCGAAACAACTTCATATTATATAAGACGATGCACGACAAATTTGAATTACATGACAACCCTCTCGTACAAAACATGTACACTAGGAGAATACTGGATACTCACCACAGACGTTTAAATCGCCTCTGGCCAAGCTTCTTGGCCAATTATAGGACTGTAGTGATGACTGCAACCTACAGGTAATAATTCAAGTTTTGAAACATTTAGCGTCATATTAAGAACTTTTTATAATATTTTAGTAACAAATTCTAAATTTACAATAAAAAACTGTCAAAAAAAGTTTTGTTGTTTAATCTAAGAAAGGTCCACTGGGATATAATCTATGGAACTAAATTAATTATTTTACTTCTTTTGCATATTTAGATACTCAGATGAGATTTTTGATGGTTGTACAATATTATATATATATATATATATTTTTTTATAATTAAAATTTTTAAAAGGAATTTTTAATTAGTATAAAAAATTATTTTTATAGGTCTTATTTCGTTATTCATTTATAAATTGATTAAATTAATCGAGTACGTTTTAAAAACAAATATTTAAGTTTTTAAAATAATCTTTTGACATGTGTGTTGAAGTATTTTATAGTGAATAGTTTTATTAGGATTTCGCATTACAATATGAAAAGTAAATATATTTATATATTGGATTGGAAGTATAGCATTACAATGGTACCGATAAGATTAGACTTCGGATCGGAGAAGTGCTGCGAGTTTATGAAGTATTCATGTCCTGGGAAACCCGATGAAAGGAATCCGTCGGCGTTCTCCCACCAGGATTACCTACAACTTGTACCCGGATTTCAAATCTGATTTCACACTGGTTCCTGAAAGGACGACTCCTTCCTACGCTGTTCAATATTCTCTATGTGTAAACACCACGCTGAAGGCCAACCGCAGTATCACAGCCTCCCTGACAAAACCTCCTCCCGTTTCCTTTATACTCATCACGCTGATTGTAATTACAACCGCACTTGTTTCATTTCCTTGCTTGAAACAAAATTACAAATACTTGCACAGCCAAAACTTCATTAACTCAAGATCCACTCCAATGGAAACGGCCGTTCAATTTCAACACAATTAAAATGATATAATATTCTTTAATTCTCTCCAAAATTACCGTTAATTTTCTATTTATTATTTTTTTCTCTTAATATTTACACCATCTAATAAAATCAAATATTCAATAAAATCACATAATTAGTAATAGTAGTATAAATTAATCAATAACGTAAAAATATGTTTTTTTTTATTTTTTCGAATCACCCAATTTAAGGGGTATTAATCAACCTTTTGGCCTATACTTCTTTCATCTTTCTTAAATTCTCTTTCCTTCTTTCTTCGGACCAATTCTTGGCGTTTGTTGGTTTTTCCACCTAAAACTCTAGGTTTTTTATTAATCTCCTGAACTTTTCTCTATTGCACATGATTTCTAGTACAATTTTGTAAATTCCTAGTTCATTATTTATTTTTTGGTGCCACGGGATTTTGGCTTTGTTACTATTTAAAATGTTGAAGATTTGTTTGGCAAACCTGGATTCTTCCATTCTGTAAATATGGCCATAAAATTTTAATCTTCTTTTTTGATGGTGTGTGAAAGCTTTTCCACGTTTGTGTAGATTTCTTTGTTTGATTTAAATCTGTGTTCTTTAGATTTTATCTATAAAAAATAAACTTTATTGTCACTTATAATAATAAAAGTGTACATAATACATGTGAATTCAAAATGTGGGGTAATTTATTAATAATTTATTCTTAATATTTTACTGTATTCATATTCACAAGTTAACTTATTAAATATCTATTAAACTGTTAACAATTTCAAAAACAAAACGAATAAAAAAAATTACATGATAACAAGACAAAGTATTTATACAAAGCTACCCGTCCCAGCTTACAACGGGTATAATTTTATTTTATTTCAATAATATTTACATTAGGTTTATAACAAAATTAAAATAAGATTTTTTATTTAAAAAATTTTAAATATAATTAAAGACATGTTAGTTTGAAATTTATACACATTTACTGGTTAAAATGTTTATTAACCTTTTCAACCCCTTAGCGATACATTTTGAAAATTTTTAAGGAATAATTTTTAGATGCACTATCGATAATACCTCCACCGAGTTTCAGGCATCTACTCGTCTGGAACTTGATAAAAAAAAAATTAGTTTAAGGGTTGAACAACCTTTTCAATCCCTTAAAGATGGAATTTCGAAATCGTTTATGTCTAACTTTATTTGTTTGATCTAAAGGGTATATTCTCGCCAAATTGAAACTTTTTGACTACCGTGGAAGTAGAAAAATGTGTTAGTGAGTCAGTCAGTCTATCAGTGAGGGTTTTTCCATTTCTATATACAGAATAACAAACCCGGAATTTTTTTAAATATTATTTTGAATTCTTAATAAAAGTAACAAACGAGGCTTGATCATGGATGACTGAAGTGGTCCAGTGAGGCCTAACAAGATAAAGGAACAACCCAACCTCATCAATGTCCATGTTTGAGCCCTGTTCCTCAAGTAGTTGCAATGGTTTAACATATTCTCGGACAACAATGTAAATTTTTCAACATTAAGCTCCCTTTTAAAACCAGTGTGGTAGCCCAAGTAACTGAAACAATAAAAGAGTAACTACTCGATAACAGTCATTAATCACAATCTTGGACCTTACAGGTTCCTTCCTACAAAATCCATAAATTTAGTTTACTTGCTAAAAATTCTCAGGTTGTATAAACTGCGTAGATTCTGAAAACGCAAATCAGCTTTTATCAGCGTTTCTTTCCACTCGAACTTAAATTTTTAATTTTAATATAAATGGTGTTTAGTTTAAAGTACAACTTCATTCATTTTGTATCATAAAATTTATTATTGCCCATAACAAGCAGGTGAAGTGTTAAATTATTATTTGCACTCGATCTGCTAGTTCCAGGGCTACAAAAAATAGATCTGTTTTATATCATATGGTCATCCTTATGACTTTATATGACTGAAACATTTAAAAACAGAAAATATAGAGATGGAAAACACTAGTCAGCGTTATCTCCTTTGAGCGTAATGAATTTCATTATAATGCTGGACCCTGTGGTAAATGAAGTGAAGGTGTCATTTACAGGGTGGAAAGTAGAGGATTTCAGAGGGCTTGGCATGCTGATAAGAATACTTTTCCACTCATGGAGGAAGGCAATTGTAAACCACCTTACACCTAGTTTTACTTAGTTATCTTACTAGTTTTACGCACTTACCTCTAGAGATTAAAACCTGCCTTTCGGCTGATGACCTAAAGAAACACACAAAGTCCATTATTAAGGAGATAAGTCTGATTATATTCAATCACACTCTAACCTGTTCTGAACGATTCAATCGTTGATTTTACTGAGGAGAAGAGATGGACTAATTTTTGTAGCCCTGGATTAAGCAGGCAGTGAGATTAATGTAATATTTCACCTGCATGTTATGAGTATATTTTTTAAATAATATTTTTTGTAATACACAATGTTTTTGCAATATTATTAGTAATTTCACTTATATTAACATGAATTAAATCATAAATTATGTACATAATCCCAACCTTAATGCAAACAATACATCGTGTAGTGCATGTTCACGAACGTCGGTTAGGTAAACAAGTATATTTATCAGCAATACTTACAATATATTACTGAGTTTCAGAAATTAATTTATATTAAACAGAAACGGTAATTCACTCTTCTTATTTCTACGAAACGGGAATAACAGAACACTAATAATTAATACTAATATAGTACTTTACTACAATTAAAGCAAGTACCGTAAGTATTAAGTCTCAATTACCACTATGAATAATAAATTACGTAGAACGGCTTCCAGAGAATGAAAACTCTTTTCTTCCTGATATAAAAGTACACACAGTAATATAGAGTTACTTTTGCTTATCTTAATTATAAATTATAATATTTTAAATGCCTCTGGCCAAGGGATTTTCTTGTAAAGGGCCAATTGACTATTGTGAAAACTGTTTGGAAGCTACCTCCATGCATGTTCACGAACGTCGGTTAGGTAAACAAGTATATTTATCAGCAATACTTACAATATATTACTGAGTTTCAGAAATTAATTTATATTAAACAGAAACGGTAATTCACTCTTCTTATTTCTACGAAACGGGAATAACAGAACACTAATAATTAATACTAATATAACAATTAATTAATTACAACGAAAAAAAATTATAACTTGAAAGTATCAAGTTTTGAAAATATGACATTTAATCATCTCCTTCTCTTCCCGGCATAGCATCTACCCTGTTCCGGCAAAAAATGTTTGTTTTGCTATAAAACTTTATTTAAAATAAATTACTCCCAGCATTGTTGAGGTCTGCCTAAGCTTCTTCTTCCCTCAGGTCTGTATTCCAGAACCTGTTTTGAAATTTTATCTCTCTAAATTCTTTCAAGATGCTCCACCCATTTATTGCAATAATAACTGATTCTATCATTTTACACTCTTATTGTCTGCAACTCTTTCCTTTAATGGTAATTATGAATTCTATTCTCTCTCGTACAACCCTTGACCCTATTACTATTGATTAATCACATCCATTACGCATCTACGAGCATTTGGCGTCATTCACACACACGCGCGCGCGCACCCACACACACACACACACATATTGATGGATATTAATGTTCCCACACTGTCATGCGTACGTACTAGCTCAAAAAGTAGGAGTGGAGATGATGGAAAGGAAGTTTGCTCATGACAAGAATTTTTTCCCTGGTATAGTAATTGTTGAAGAAATATTAACTGATTCTAAATAATCAGTCAAATATTACAAAAATTCATTAAGGTTTTGTGTAATAAAATACATGCCCCGAAGTTCCCACAAGCTTGGTGAAAAATAACACAACATTATTGTTTCAGTGGAAATCACTGCATAAACAAATTCACTCCAAAGAAAAGAACAGGATTACCCAAAGAAAATTGTATAGTAACTCTAAAGAAAGAATCAACGAGAAACTCTATCAAAATAAATGTTAACCATCGAAGAAACTATAGTCAAATGAAGAACCAATTTTTTGGACACGTGGTTAGAATGGACGAACGATGGTTGAACAAGAATATATTCGAAAACAATTATGGGTTTCAAATCAGTTCCTGGAATCCTCCGAAAACAGAAAGTTGAAAATGCAAAATTAGAGAACGAGTGCCTTGACTGTGATGCATTCAGGGAACGAATTGTCAGTTTGAAAGTTAAGTCCAGAGAAGAAGTTAAGCCTAAGAAAATATTTTTATAGTCAAAAACAAAGAGAAAGAATATCTACGTTATTGAAAGAGTAGTGGGCAAAGTCTAAGGAATCAGGAAACACCCGGATGAAAAAATACGAATGTTTGACTCAGGGCTCATCCGTTAAAAAAGAAAAATATACATGTATAAAATATTTAAAATAATCATGTTCTTAACCACTTAATGATAATTGGCTAACAAAAATACTGCACTAAAACAATTTTTTTTTCAAATATCTTTGTCAATTAACTGATAAACAAAATAAATCCCGTTTTAAAACGACTTAAATTACTAATATTACGTACAGATCAAAATTTTTAGGTATTTTAATATAGTTGACAATTTATTTATTTTATTTTTTTAATTTTAATTGATACCTCTTAAGTATATGCCGGTTTTTGGTTTGAAAGTTGGATTAATTACGGAATCGTGCTAAAACTAACAAGCTCCAGTCGAGGTTTAAGCCAGGATCTTTAGTTTGTTGGCCAAGCCTGTAAACTAACGAAATACTGAGGTAGCTTGAATTTAGTAAATTTGAAATTATAATCTCAAAAAATATAATACCCAACATTCTTTTTAAAACGTAATCTGATTTTTTTTAAATATATAGTAAGCTGTTTTAAAATAACAGAATTTTAGATTTTGTTTGCTTATTAACATAGAAAACATTTCGTTGAACGAATCAATAGGTTTATCTGATTAAACAGGGCTATAAGAAGTTCACTTGTGTAAGGTTTGACCTAGATAGATGAAAATTGCTTCATAAAGAATTTACTTGATTATCAGGTTACATAACTTGAACCTCCAGTTAATAATTAAAGTAAAAAAATGAAGATAGAAGACTTGCGGAGAATTTAATAATTCTACCGCTGGAAAACATTAACATCGTGGTAATATGGTGGTATACTTAAGTACTGTAGTTATATTGAGATATTCGCCATGTTACGATTTAATTAAATCTTTTGGCAAAATTATGGTTTTAATGATAATAGGACTAATAAATAGTGAAGCTACTTCAACGACTGCGACAAACAGTGCAGAATCGTAAAGTGGACCGAAAATAACATTTAAATACTTTAATACTCGTAGTCGGCCAACAATCTCTGGGTGATAAGAGAACGAACTTCGCCGGCAGCGTTGGAGAGCTGGCACAATTAGTAGATAGTGGGCGCCGACACAGCATATTTTCAATGGCTGTCGCGTTAATTAACATAGAAATGAAGCTTAAGTTCGTCCGGGGATTTATCCTCTGGCGGCGGCAGCAGATGCGCTACGCGCGCGAGAGTCCTATTCTTCCTTTCTCTCCTCGTCTCTTTATTGAGTACGTGCACGGCGCCCTGATGTCATTCCCCCCTCACAGAAACTTCTAGAATTACTTATCCTGCCCTACCCGCTCTTGACAACACAACCACCTTCTTCTACTCTTCCCTCTTTCGTAAAGAAGGTTCCGTCCGGAAGAAATATATGTTGTTCAAATTGCATTACTGTCTTTTAACTTTTCCTTTGAACGCCCGACCTGCTAAAGGAGCCATTCACGTTCAACTCTCATCTCCTTTCCACCGAGTATCTTTTTCCATGTTCACTAAAAACAACAAAAGATATACGAAATTAAAACCCAATGGTGAATCCGATCTAGTTCTTATTTAATAGCAAGGAAACTAACATTTAGAATAACCAATTCGTTTCATAAAAACAAAATAAGATTATTCAAATTCAATTAGGTTTATTTCTCTATTTTTTTACCTATATAATCGAATAAAAAGTAAGTAGTCCTACCTAGAGAATCATAAAAAGTCCTTGATTCCGGATGGTCTTGTTAGTTTTTGACGGAATTAAATAAATTTTATTTTTTCTTAAAATAATCATACATATTGACCCATATTGTGCCCATAACAGGCACGTGGAGTGTTAAATTAATTGCACTCGATCTGTTAGTTCCAGGGCTAAAAAAATAGTTCTGTTTCTTATCGCATGTTCAGCCAATTATATGATTGAACGATTTAAGAGCAGAGAAGGTAAAGGTGTAAAAGACACTAGACACTACGTCAGAGTTAGACATCTTCTCTGAAAGTAATGAATTCTACGATATAACCAGACCCTGTGGTGATTGATGTGAAGGTGTCATTTGCAGGGTGGAAAGTAGATGCTTTTCGGTGAGCCTGGCATGCTGATAAGTATACTCATTACACTCGAAAGAAGGCAATGGTAAACCACCTCACTCCTTGTTTTACTTAGTAGAACCTTTGAGGTTCAAACTAACCTTCTGGCTGTTGACCTAAACAATAATAATACGTAAATATAGCCTATAAGTCAAAAAATGTGTTAAATAATAACAGGAGATGGTATTTCACCGTAAATTATAGACATGATTGATCTGGTACAAAGAAGAACCCTAACAGAATTTTTTGTTGTTTAGATTAATTTTAAATCAAATTAAATAACTTACAACAATTTTATAGGAAGGTCTTTACAATCACGTTCACAAAATATTTGACTGTAAAATGTTATCCTAAAGAACAGGAAACTTCTATTAAAGGAAACGAAATATTTCTAAAAATATTATAGTACAATAAAGTTAAAAGTTTAACCTACGTCTGTGGCATTGTGGTTAGTTTTCTAAACTGTGGAAAACACAATTACAGTTCCAAGAGCCACAATAGTCGCTGATGACTAAGCTGTTGATAAGATTTTAAATAAACTACAAAAAGTTGAAAGATATTTAAACCTCTCATTTATTAAAATTGTAGAAAATTCAGCAGTGTAATAAGAATATTATGAGGAATTAAATAAAAAAGGAATTCAAGAATTTTTGTGAAAGGAGCAATTGAATTATTCAGTATTTCAGTTTCAGTAAACCAATGATAACCTCTTATCAATAATCCGTTAGTAAAAGTAAGATTACTTTGTATTGTAGTATATTAGAAAAACATTTTGCAGAAATAGGACAAATAAATAAATAAATTGGAAAGTAGCCGCATGAATTAATACATTACACCGCTAAGAATTTATGAAAGTAAAACTTTTTATTTATAATAATTGTGTACATAGTTTCATATATTTCTACGTTACAGTGTAGGTACTGAGAGTACAACTAAAACTAGACCTAAGTTCTCAGAAATATCAGCTGATATGAAAAACGAAAGTTTTCTTAGCTTGAAGGGGGGTTTACCTTAAAAATTATAAAATAAGTAATTTTTTATCAAAAGATTTTTTTATGAATTATTTTTCGGTATTTTTTCTGAAAAGTTGGTGTATTTTTTTCTTGAGCGTTGTTTCTAAGTAACAATAAACAATTGGTAGACGTTTGCTCCCATTATAAAACAAACATTAAAGCTATATCATGCTTTCTGAAACCAATCAGGGCCTATGGTTTCCATATTTACGGATCCGTCAAACCAAGTATTATAGCTCGATTACAGTCTTGCAGTTCAGAGCATTTCAAATTGTTTCCTGATGGTGCGTACAAAACGAGAGTATTTAAAATAACCTAAAAGTTTCTTACGTATTTAATACATTAAAAAAACTACTATTAACCTTTCCAAAAAATATTAGCAAGACAAAAGCGAACTAATCAGGAAGATTAGTTTAGTTAATTTAGTGCACATCTCTACAAGGAGGCTACAAAGAGCAGAGATATTTTGCTTTCTTAAAAATTCAGAAGATTAAAATGCAAACATTTATGATGTAAAAACATAAAATTTAAACCATAGAAGCTTCTTCAGTGTATGGTCCGGTTTCTCATGTTGTTCGTGGTTTTATTTGTATCACCGTCAACATCTGCTCATTTTTCATTTATTACAATAAACTGGCACATATCTATACAATAAGGTCAAAGAGTTAATTCCATAAAGTGATTTTTTTTTGTTATGAAGTAATTTATGTTCCCATTAATTAACTTTTTACATGTCATATAATGCTAAAACGAACATAAAATTTTATTTATGTAGGAGTAGTTTTAATTATAACAAAAACTAATTTGTTAACCATTGTAACATTATATCCGCCGTTTAATGAATTTCTTATTTTATTTTTTTATTTGACTATCAAATTTTTACCAGCTTTAGACTGAAATATGAGACTTCAACTTCGCGTTTCAACTGTTTGACAATTCTTCTGATTCTCGGTAATTGAAACGTACCTTGTACGTTTTAATTAGTCTTAAGTATTTTATTTAACATTAATTTTTATTTTCTTACTATATTTTTTTATTTTATTATAAATAAAATTATCAGAATCATCAAAAACGGTCAAATAATAAGTTACGAATTGAGAAGAACTTTCGTGGCTTTACCATACCTTCAGCTTAACACAATACTTAAAATTAGATAATCTTATTAATCTAAGGTTAATAATCTGTGGTATAAACCTACTCAGAATGTCATAACAATTGCGGGCAATAGATTTTTGTAATTGTCATGACATACAGAGGTGGTTACATCTTTGATAAAATAAAAGTTATAATTGTGTAATTTTAAGTATTGCGTTGAGCTGATGGTGTGGTAAAGCCACGAAAGTACTTTTCAATTGGTAAGTGTTCTTAATTATTATTTGACCGTTTTTGGTGGTTTTTAATAATGTTATTAATAATAAAATAAAAAAATAAAATAAGAAACTAAATTGTTTGTCTAATTTTTATTATGTCATTGAGCTGCACAATTTCTTTATATGACGCTTTATGTGTGTTAACGGCGATGGGGAATTTTATTTAAAGGAAAAGAGGTACCCAGTGGTGCATTCTTCATTTAAAACAACGGGTGTTGTCCGTTATTCAAACCAATAGAGGTCTCTTCTCCATTTTCGCTTTAGATGTCGCACAGTTGGGAAGTTCTTTGCAGCTAGGTCACACGCTAGTTGGTTTGGATGGTCATTTAGTCGTTCGCGAAATTTACTATAGAAGGACTCGAGTAGTTTTTTTACTGTTGGAATTTTGAAATCGTCGTTGAGTGTTTTATTGCTCACATAAAAAGGAGCGCCAGAAGCAAGTCTTAAGAATTTTGATTGGAAGTCCTTTAAGGGAATGGTCTTAGGGGAAAGGACTTTAAGTTAATCTCTGCAACTACTCCAAAGAGCTGGAAAAGATAACTCCAGATTGGTTTCAGAAGGGTTTTGTACATTAAAATTTTGAAACCAAAAATTGATGTTACTCGTACTTATAGACACAAGACGAGATAGATTTCAATCACTGAACATCAGCAAGATTGTTAAACAGTTGCAACGAAAATTGGTTCTCATATTTTAGCCTTTGCTAGTACTTTGAATTTATACAATAGATTTCATCATATAACCAAAATAACATTTAGGTATTATTTTATGAACTTCCTGATTTCATGTAATACCATGTGGAATTTGAAATATTTTTAAGATATTTATTTTGGAACTGCCCTTATAATCTCGAAATATATTTTGCTTGAAGTTCTCCATAGTTGTGCACCGTATGTCCAAAGACGTTTTAAAATAACCACAACGTTTTCTGAAATGAAATTGTGAACGTAATATATTAGAAATTTTGTAATATATTTATTTTCAATACAGGTCTATGTTTTATTATGATTATAAAGTAATAATGTATAATGCAATATTAAATACTTGTTTGAATAAAAACTAAGTATTGATGCAATCAGCGATTCCTTAATAATGTAGTACATCACTTTATTATATTGTTCAAAATTCAATTCGATTACATTGATTACTTAAGTCGTTTTGATTTTACAACAGACAGCACTCAGTGCCACAGCCGACTTGATTTATATTTTATCGATTTAGTGATTTACTAACATATGGCGAACAACTCCATTACTTTATCTATCTAATACAGTACTGGAAGATACACTATACAGCTTTACCCTTCTTTCTATGACAATATTTTTGTATACTCTACTCCCGTATGTCTTATCTCTCGTGTATTATTTACTTTTTATCATTGTCATTCTTTATTCAAGAATCATCTCTTCACTATGAATTTGGAACTATACAAACGTTAAATGAAATTAAAAATGAAAAAATGATTATCATTTGACATATAATTTTAAAATCATTAAAAAAATCTCGTGGTTATTTTTAATTCATTTAGTTTTACTTCTAAAATATTAGTAAATTCAAAAAGTTACTGCGTGTGCGTGTTCGAAATTTATAATAACTAATCGTTCATCACTTAATCTCAACAGTTTATGTAGAAAATATATTAAAAAATAAAATGAAATAAAATAAAGTATCTCACTTACGTGCTTTCCACTGCAGTTGTAATCTGCTGATAGGAATGGGATCAAAGGGTTGGACAAACACATAAGGACAAAGAAAAAAAAATAAAATACAATACCTGCAGGTAAACTTAAAGGAGATTAGGAAGAATGAATAGAAATAAATTTCGGCGTATTAGTGGACTGTAAAAAAGGTGCGCGTAAAAAAGAAGTAACGAAGCGAATTATTTACCGTGAAACGGATATGCGTAAAGGCGTTTTTAAACATAAAAAAGTCACTTCAATAAATAACAAATTAAACCCTTTAAAATGTAAATTAGCGGTTAAGCGTCCAATAGACACCAGTACTCGACGGCGATTCAACAACAACTGTGTCTGTTGACCACCAGAGCGCGGCAACGTCGAAAAGTTTGATTAGAGACACAAACAGTTACTTTTGAATGTATTGAAAATATAGTCTACTAACGACCTCTGCTAGCATCACTTATCATTTATCAGTAATAAACGTATACTGCGTTTATTACTTCATAACTACAATAGTACATTTACTTTTATAAATCACTAAACTGCCCATATAACAGACAGGTGGAGTGTCAAATTATTTACACTCAATCTGTTCGTTGCAGGACTAAAATAAATAGCTCTATGTCTTATCACATGGTCGGCCAAATAATTGACTGAAAAATTTAAGCAGAAGAGGTAGAGGTGTAAAAGACACTAATCAGAGTTATCTCTTCTGAAAGTAATTGATTTCATTATACTTCCAGACCCTGTGGTGATTGAAGTGAAGGTATCATTTGCAGAGTGGAAAATATGTACTTTTCAGAGGGCCTGGCATGCTGATAAGCGTACTTTTCCATTCATAGAGGAAGGCAATGGTAAACCACCTCACTCCTCGTGTTACTTAGTAAAACCTCTACAGGTTCAAACCAGCTCTTCAGCTGATGACCTAAACAACAACAAACCACCAAAGTACCACAGGATTGTATAATTAAATTTTTAATATAATAGAGCTTCAAAAATCCAAATGTTGGAACGGCTATGTTGTCCACGTATGTTGTATTAAGCGTGAACCGTCAGGCTCAATAAAGACGATATGAGCTATGAAATGTTTAACGACACATATTTTTTAAACTCGGCTATTGTTTAAGACATTTTGAACGAAAATGAAGACGAAGATGAGAGTGACAGAACAGAACAACTACAACGGTTCTGCACACGCTGAACCATTTATTGCCATAGACACTGCATATGGCTTGAAAAATAGCTAGAAAGTACCAAGACACGGCTTCTTTTTCTGTAAATGGTTAGCTAAGGATCTGGCTGCAAAAAATAAAACTTCCAAGCTAATTCAACCGAAAATTAGTAACTTTCTATAGTAAATTCTAAAACGCTATAAAATTAATCTACTT
Organism: Catonia carolina; assembly: GCA_035578175.1. NCBI lineage: Eukaryota > Metazoa > Arthropoda > Insecta > Hemiptera > Achilidae > Catonia > Catonia carolina. The sequence goes on along the minus strand of JAQMRL010000002.1, from coordinate 27,526,758 downwards.
TTTTGTTTATTTGTGATTTTCAATATCTACAGTATAACATTTTTATCTTGTACATTTTTTGTTTTACGTCTGACTGTTTTGCAATTTCTGCTAATGCAGACGATGGAGGATGATGATAAATGAAAATGAGTGATGAAAAAATGCCAGGCCTGACCGGGAATCGAACCCGGGACCCAAGCGCAGAAGCAAGTTGCGCTAACCACTACGCCAACGGGGCGGTCTTGTGACTTAGGATTATCTTACTATTAAAAAACTTTCTTAACTTTAATGACTTTGATTTTTTTTTTGTTTCTATAATGTTTATGCCTGTAAAACTTAAATATACAGTAAAATATTTTTTTTAATTTTTTCCTTTTTTTAGCATGCGTATCACCAATGCATCATTATGAACACATCGTTTAAAAATCCTAACGAATAGATAATCCGAACTGCTAAGAGCCCAAATTAGTTCGGAATTCTGACACTCCGTTGTAATGTCGTTTGCTTATTTTAGAAGAAAATACATTAAAAATTAAATAATTTTGGTGTTCTAATTCAAGAAATTCGTTAAATAGTAATTATGTTAATAAGAAGTAACGGTTTACTCCATAATTTTTAAAAATTTTATTAAATAACTTCCATTATTCAAATTATTTTTTGCAGATTTACAAAATTGATAAAACTTTTGTAACCGCTAAATTATTAGCTGCTACTAAAGTTTTATCTATTTTGTAAATCTGCAAAAAATAATTTGAATAATGGGAGTTATTTAATAAAATTTTTAAAAATTATGTATAGGAATTTGAAGAAAAACCCCATTGACATTGTGTTTATAGTTTTTAAGGACTGCATACTTTTTTTTAGTTAATTTTTTAGCAATTTTGGCGCTTAGGGTTTTCTTTCTAAATAACAAACTAACGTATCAACAAGATAATGATGCCTTAATAAAATAGACCAACTTCAACATAAATGCGGGACTATCAACAAAACTTTAAAAAACAATATCTGTAGGGTTGCAAGGTTGAGATTTTTAAAACAATACCAATGTCAACTCTACTTTATGGCAGCAAATCTTGGGAGCTAGCAGAGATAGAGGATAGCAGATTGCAGGCATCTGAAATGAAATTTTTACGGCAAACATATGGATGTAGTAGAAAAGACCGTTATAGGAATGTAGTGACAAGGAAAGAGCTCAACATCTTCTATATAAATGATAAGATACTGAAAAAAAATGACAATGGATAAAGCATGTGAACAGGATGAGCGAGGACAGGATACCTAAAGCCGACGCTGTTTTAAAAAGCGGAGGGAAGGAGAGATCGAGGATGCACGAAGAAGAGGTGGGCAAATTTCAAAGGTTTGGAACAAGCACGGAGCCTAACCCTTGAATGGTTGAAGAAGAAGAAGCTTAACAAGCTGAAACAGCTTTAAAAATTTTTCACCAAGCGTTAACGAACTTAACAAGCATACAATGCTTAAAACAATCTGAATGTATGATAGCCAGATTTACGTTGCAGCAAAGCCGTCAATCATTTTAAGAATACAGTAAATTCTTACAGCTCATATTAGATTCCCAAAGTTATATAATAAACATTACACAATAACTTTACCAATTACACGATAACCCTTATGTCACCAACACATTTCAAAAATTGTACCATACGTTCAAAGTCATTCTTCAAAGTTATAGTAGGCCTAATCCCCCTTACCATCGTAAATTTTCCCGATTTACTGTGAATCACACAAAGACGACTGGACGTCGATGGAGTAGTGACATGATACATTAATACTTAAGTTTCATTAAAGTTTCAATTCAAATTTTTAATTTATCGTAATTTTAATTTTCTGGAACACTGTCACTGGATGTTCTCCTCTTTTAAGTTATCAACGTCATATTTGTCTCCATAAAAATTTTGAAAATATTTATCTTATTAAATTTTTTTAAATTTTTACAAACATATAAATATACAAAAATAGAATTTTAATTAATGTATCAATGTTATTGACTGTTTTAAACAGTTAAAACATATTTGGGAAATGAAATTATGACAATTATATTGGGACGAGCGGAGTTAAAATCTCAAGAGAGTTTATATTACTTTTATATGTATCACAATATTCCAATTATTAATGTAATTTGTGTAGCAACAGTGTTTGAGTTAAAATTTACTAATCATGAGAAACAATCATTATTAAATTTTATCCATTGGCATTAATGTGTTTACTAGATAATGAATAGTTTATACTAAATTGATGTAGTATCATATATGGTAGTAATAAACTTAAGTTGGTAGATGGTTCTTTGGTGTTAGAGTAAAAAAATGAAGTTTTATACATTTATAATTGTTTTAGGGGGTTAGAATGTAATTAGAAAATTAGAAATTTAAATAGATATGATTTTATCAGCACTAACAACATCAGTACGTAATCAACAAATTACTCTTTGGTAAAAATGCGCAAGGTCTCTTATTAGTTAGCCAAATGTACATTTTTATTATAACACCTCGGGATCTGGATATCATAAATAATAAACAGAATTTTTTTTAAACTTTTAACAGTTTTATTAATATTTGACATAATTAACGATTACAACTAATTATCAAACTTAGATAATTAACAAATATACAATTAGATTAGTTCAATTAAATTAATTACAAAAAAGGTAAAGCTTAAAACTAATTTAACTATAATTAAGACCTGTTGTAGCAGTACATAGTACTTCTACATCACAGCTGTATCAATGAATATACATGTTTGATAATTGATTTTTAATGATTAATAATTTAATTCATAAATTTATTTATATATAGTGGATTTAATTATTAAACAAGTTAAATGATTATTTATTATGCAAATTTATCCACCACAATTTAATAAGAAAGTATATTTTTAAAATGTTATAATATGTAGGATATTGCTGCAGTCATTACAATTTAGGAAAGAAATAAAGAAGGAATTTTTCATATTTATGGGAATAAGTCCAGAATTAGGCCTAATTATTATTATATTGTTAAAAAATAATAGCAGTAATTATATTTAAAATGTATCAATATTAATTGATAGTTTATTAAAAATATGGTGTGAAACACTCACACAACTTTCTCTTGCCAATGCAAATAATGACCAATATAACCTAACATTAGTAATAAAACATTAGAAATAAACAAAAAATTAACCTCAAAAAAAATAATCTTATTTTAATCATGAGTGAAAGACACAAAAGGAAAATAAACCTCAGTTTTGCTTCAATATACAGAAAATCACTCTTTCACACTAAACTAGGCTCTGTAGAGAAAAATGTTTTAAATAAAAGATGTAGAGCTTTTAATTTCCTACAAGTATGATTATATACACTTTTGTCGTAATATGCATACTAAGGCCGATATCTTTAAAAAATTGATTTTTCACACGTTTTCGTGAGAAAAAAACAGAAAATCGCTAATTACTGCTAAACTAAGCGTTATACAAAAAAAATGTTTGAAAGAAAAGTTGTAGGTTTTTAAATTCTCTACAACTTTTATTATATAAATTTTTGCGCTAAAATTCATATTAAAGCCGTAATCTTAAAAAAAACAATTTCTTTACGTGAAAACAGCCTCGCCAAGAATTTCAGCAAACATGGCGCCTACCCTATCTTGTAGAGAATAAAAAAGTGAATAAACCAGGCGATTTCAAAAAACATCGTAGGACCAGTTTTTGAGAAAATCGCAAAAAAGTGAAAAATTACACGAATAAACTACTCTTTCCGGTTGACCGATTTTGATGAAAATGTTCGTGTCTGGTTCGGTAGTGGTATGTAGCTTAAGTTCTAAGTTTCAAGTTTGTACAATGTTCCATTCTTGAGATATTCTGTTCACACACACACACACACACACACACACACACACACACACACACACACACACACACACACACACACACACACACACACACACACACACACACACACACACACACACACACACACACACACACACACACACACACACACACACACACACACACACACACACACACACACACAGACCAATCGCTAAAAAACATGTTTTTTGGGTTCAGGGGGTCTGAAAACATATAGATCCGGTGAAAACTCGATTTCGAAAAATCGACATGAAAACAATACTTTCCTTCCTATATATTCATATAGGCAAGAGAAAGTAAAAATAAACATCAAAACTTCAACAGTGATAAGTTATATTACATTTTGTTCTTTAAATTATTTTGCCTATTCCTGTATATTCCAAAATTAGTTTATCTAATTATTAACAGGAATATTACGCTGCCACTCAACAATAAAAAAACAATGAAATAACTGTCGACAACCATTTTCAACCATCCGTACGCACAAGTAGGCCTACTATTTATAATTCAGAACCGGTACCGTAACGACACAATTTCGAACGGCCCGACAACAGTTTTCATTCACAATTCAATTTTTGACTCACTAACGATAAAGGCGCTAACTGGTTTTATATCTGCGGTCTGATAGTTTCCCAATCACTAGAAAACCTTTTACAATTTTGCCGCTATACTGGAACATAGTAGACGGAGTAAAAATAAAAACAAACTTTTCGACTGCTTTTGATTTCCGAGAATCCCTATTCAAAAACTTCCATTCATCGCAATCTATTATTCTTGTTCAATACACAGCACTTCATATAATACATAATTTCTTACACTAAAATATTTATTTCCGTATCCATTGCTAGAATATCACTGTACAATTTTACAATATTATGCCAAGCATGACTTCATCGTGTTGTAAAAATGCATGGTTCAGTCCAGAAATCATTTCCCATCTTTCCGTGGAGCTGAGATAGCAAGTTTTTTAATGATCGCTATATTAACGTAAAATATCCGATTTTACTTTCAAGATATTTAATCTATAGAGAAAATTGTGATATTTAACGTGAATGAACACCAATTTTTATATTTTAGTCTGGACAAAGTAATATGATGTATTTTAAGAGCTATTTAACAGGCAAAAAACGTCGTACACTTTATGCATAAACTTTTGTATCTCCTATCAATTCTTAAATTTAAAAAAACAGTCAAACGCGTCAATTCAGAAAATAACAAGCTTTTATTTGGTGTAATGTTAAAATTTTTCCGTTATATAATTTCTGAAATAAATCCTTTGAACAGAGCAGACTTCTTCCGTGGCGAGCACTATAAAAAAATCTAAAAAAAAACATTATTATTTAATGGTATTCTAGTGTACTAATGAAATTCAGATTGAGTATTCCATAGAAGTATACATTCAATTTTACGTCGTATCCTAAAATAGAAGGGAGATTTGTTTATACAATACAAATATTTATAAGAACTACGGCTTTTGGTTCTTGTCAACACTTTTATTTTTTACAACACTGTAGTAAAAGCGCTTAAAATATCGAAAAGGGAGATATACACGAGTAATGTTAACCTAAATTTTTCATCCTTTTTTACACGGTTTTAAATAGATTTATAGGTTCATTTAATTTTTTTTTTAGTTTTATAGATCTCGGATTTGTATATATGAGTTTCAGATTTCAGGTTTGTTCATTCAAATTACGGGTGTACATGTGGAGTAATTTTGTGGTAATTATATATTTTCTTTCCAATACAATTAAAAAGCTACTCGTCTTCGTGCATCTTTCATAACATATAACTTTTCTTATTTTTGTTTTTTAATTAAAATTTTGTAACAATTCATATTTAATCTTTTTCAGATTTAAGTTCAGAAATGGGTATTAAATCATTTTCAGATTTCTTGAATATAATAAAAATTCATTTGTGAATATGAACATTAGAAAATAGTATGAATTAATTTGTAATAAAATAACATACAATATCGTACCAATAGCACACTGCAATGATTTACATTCACAATATGTAACGGATTTGTTTTTTTTATATTTTCTTTTGTAGCTTTACTTTTCTATAAACTTAAATTTTATAACAACCACCTAATTTTTTCACTATTTTTTGCTAGATTTCATTTTTCAGATTGATGTTTTCAGTCGATATTATGAAATCGAGTTTTCACCGGAAATACAAATGTTTTCAGGTCCCCTAAAGCCAAAAACATTTTTACCAATCGGTGTGTGTGTGTGTGTGTGTGTGCGTGCGTGCGTGCGTGCGCGCGCGCGTGTGTGTGTGTGTGTGTGTCTGTGGTTGTACGAAGTTGATACATAAAATTTAAGTTTGGTATCATAATACAGAAACTAAAACGAACATTTTCATCAAACCTGGTCAACCAGAGTAGAAATTAATTCGTGCAATTTTCTCGAAATTTTTTTCTAAGATTTTGTTTTAAAATTGCCTCGTTTACTACATTTTCGTGCTCTACAAAATTAGGCAAGCGGCATGCCCGCTGAAATTCGTGGAGGCTGTTCTCTCGTAGTAAAAAATTATTTTTAAGATTCCGAGCTTAAAACGCATATTAGGAAAAAAGTAGGCCTACATACAAATAAAATTATATAATATTTGAAACTCAACTAGTTTCAAGCACTGTTTCTGCAGTGCTTAGTTTAACGTCAATTAGTGATTTTCCATATTTTGCTCATCAAAATCAAATTCTAGCAGATTTTCATTTAGTGTCATCCACTCATGATTAAAATTAGGTTATGTGTTTCATTAGCTACATTGACAAGAGAAAGTCGTCTGAGTGTTTCACACTAAATTCTTTTGGCATGAATTTAAATAAAGATACTAGAGAGTGTTTCTTCATAAATGATTGTCAGTTGGTTACCATTCGAAATCACTCGGCTAACCGTTGTCACTTAACAACTGAAACTTTCTGCCAGGTGACTGATTGAGCTGCCTTGAAAACCATGCAACAGATTAGCGAAGATGGTTTTCATTTCCTTCAAACTTTACTTAATAGAATAAATGTATTCATGACATAAGCCTGATAATTTACAAAACAATTGGTGTGAAACACTCACACAACTTTCTCTTGCCAATGCAAATAATTAATAATATAACCTAACATTAGTAATAAAACATTAGAAATAAACAAAAATACTAACCTCAATAAACATAATCTTATTTTAATCGTGAGTGAAAGATGCTAAATGAATATCAACCTCAGTTTGGCTAAAAATACGGGAAATCACTCTTTCACGCTAAGTTAGGCTCTGTAGAGAAAAATGCTTTAAATAAAAGTTGTACATCTTTTAATTTCCTATAAATTTCATTATACACTTTTTTCGTAAAATACATACTAAGGCCAAAATCTTTAAAAATCAACTTTTTACACATTTTCGTGGAAAAAAACAGAAAATCGCTAATTACCGCTAAACTAAGCGTTATACAAAGAAATATTTCAAATAAAAGTTGTAGAATTTTAAATTTTCAACAACTTTTAATATATAAATTTTTGCGCTAAAATGCATATTAAAGCCGCAATTTAAAAAAAAAACAATTTTTTTACGTGAAAACAGCTTCACCGAGAATTTCACTAAACATGGCGCCTACCCTATCTTGTAGAGCATAAGAAATTTAGCAAACAAGGCAATTTTTTTAAAAATCGTAGGATCCGTTTTTGAGAAAATCGCAAAAAAGTGAACAATTACACGATTAAACTACTACTTCCGGTTGACCGATTTTGATGAAAATGTTCGTGTCGGGTCCGGTAGTGGTATCTAACTTAAATTTAAAGTTTCAAGTTCGTACAATGTTCTGTTCTTGAGATAGGCCTATTCTGTTCACATACACACACAGACACACAGACCAGTCGCTGAAAACATGTTTTTTGGGTTCAGGGGGTCTGAAAACGTGTAGATCCGGTGAAAACTCGATTTCGAAAAATCGACATGAAAACAATACCTACTTTCCTTCCTGTATATATTCATATAGGCAAGAGAAAGTAAAAACGAACTCACGCGCCAATGGCCAAGAGCTTTTCCCCGCCGAAATTATATTGATGCTACAGTGATACAATTATGGAAAAGTTAATGATTTTACAATGTTTTGTCAAATATGCAAATACAGTAGTTTAAAAACAATGTGAAGGTATCGGGTTCGATTCCAGGCTAGGGTCTAGAAATGACAAGTCAAAACCCACTGTTCCAGTTTCATAACCCACTGTAATCGCTAATAACCACGCTGTTGATTCAACTTTAAATATACTAAACTTATTAAAGTTACTCTTAAAAAATGACTTGAAGTAAGTAATAGGAAGTATGCTAGTTACACTAGCGTCACTTAAATTGATAAATTACAATTATTAGAATTTGTTAAGTTGGTATTTTTACAATTGAGGATTAGGCTATTACGCTTCTTTTTTAAAGAGGAAAAGTGTTATCAAGTAAATGTTGTCGTATATTAATAATAACGTACAGAAACAATAAATAAGAATATTTTTAGTTCTTGTTATTTTAACACGTATCAAAGAAGTGGTATATGATTCAACTGTACAGCCTTGCAATGGTGCAGTTATTTTACAAACAAATCACGTAACTACATAAGAAATTCCATTTTAAAATGCAATGTTTTATTATTTTATGTTGGCCTACCCAACAGACGCGACGGCCTACTCCATTTTTAACTGATTCAATTTGTTCTGCTTATGATAATTTTAAAGAATGCAGAACAACATAATTAAAGCCACGGAAGAGTATGGGCTCACATTAAACGCTAAGAAGACAAAATATGGTCATTACTAAGCGAGACAATCCACAGGAACAACGTTTTGCTGGGCAAGACAGAATCGAACAAGTGGAAGCATATAATTATCTGGGAACCCGAGTCAATTGCAGCAAGCCACCTGCCAGAAATAAAGATAGAATTGAAAAGACCAGAGCAGCATTCCTAAAAATGAGACCTCTTCTATCGGCCCGGGACCTGAGCCTCAAAACCAGGACCTGCCTCTTGAAGTGCTACGTCTTTCCCATCCTCTTGTATGGGGTAGAGGCGTGGACACTCACCAAAGAATGTGAGACCCGTCTACAAGCGTTTGAAATGTGGACCTACCGGAGGATGCTTCAAATACCGTGCACGGACAGGGTCATAAATATGCAGGTCCTCAGAAGAATTGGAAAAGAGCTGGAAATCCTGCAGAGCATAAAGATAAGAAAACTGGCATACCTTGGACGCATCATGAGGGGGCCTAAATATGAGATTCTGCATCTCATAATTCAAGGAAAACTCGTTGGTAAACGCTCGGTGGGACGCAGACGAATATCCTGGTTAAGAAACCTGAGAGAAGCGTTTAACTGCTCGTCGCATGACCTCTTCAGAGCAGCAGTGGACAAGGTACGACTGGACATGATGATAGCCAACCTTCGTAATGGAGAAGGCACCTGAAGAAGAAGATGATAATTTTGAACCGGTTAAAGCAAAACTTATACTATAATTTTTTTCCGGAACATTCTATAAATGATTCAAATACACCAAAAATGATTAATTTATTATCACTAATACACTTTTCTTCCACATAATTGATTTTCTTTTGCACCCATATTGTGTAGTCAAAGTCAAAAAATTGGGTGAAAAACACTCACACGACTTTCTCATACCAATTCAAATAATGACCAATGTAATCTAACATTAGTAATAAAACAGTAAAAATAAACAAAAAAGTAACCTCAAAAAACATAACCTCATTTTAATCATGAGGTAATGATCTTCTTCTTCTTCTTCTTCCTTTCACGGGTTAGGCGTTTCTGCCTGTTCCGAACCTCCACCATCTGCCCATCTCTTCCTTGGACGTCCTCGATCCCTTTTACCCCTTGGCTTGTACCATAGTGCCTGCTTGGGTACTCTTTCACCCTTCATTCTACCTAAGTGATCTATCCACTTCTTCCTGCCCTCCATTACTTTATCATTTATAGAGAAGATATTAAGATGTTGTCGTATCTCCGTGTTTCTGTAACGGTCCTCTCTACTACAGCCATAAGTTTGCCGGAGAAATCTCATTTCTGCTGCTTGTAATCGGCTCTCTTCCCGTCTTGACAGAACCCACGTTTCACTTTCGTAAAGTACTGTTGGAGCAGCTATCGTTTTATAAAATCTCATTCTAGTGTCTTTACTTGTGATGTTTTTTCAAGTTCCTGTGGATAGTACCACATATGTGTTGAAATCGGTGGATCCTATCATACACCTCCTTACCCTGTTGATAAGTTACATCGCAACCTAGATAGTTAAAGTGGGATATCTGTTCTATAATCTTATTATATATGACAATTTTACTTCTGACAGGATCCTTCCCCCTGAATGCCATTACCCTTGTCTTTTTGGTTGAAATTGTCAAATTATATTCCTGGCATATTCTACTCATCTCATACACTGCTCTCTGCAGGTCATCCTCCTTCTCCTGTAATATTATCAGGTCGTCAGCAAATAAAAGGCAGTTTAACTTTAAACTTTCATTCATGTAGATACCTGAATGTACTAATGGTTTCCAACTCTTGATCACGTCATTTATAAAAATATTAAATAGCGTGGGAGATAGTCCACATCCTTGTCTTAGTCCTTTATTAATTATTATTTCATCAGAGTAGGAATTCCCCGTATCTACTTTGATTTTCGTATCTTTATATAAGCTTTTAGCTGCCCTTATGAGATGGGGCGGATATCCTGTCTTCTGCAACACATCCCATAGTTTTTCCCTGTCTACTGTATCAAAAGCTTTTTGAAAATCGATAAAAGCCAAATGCGTCTCGAGATTATATTCCCTTCTTTTTTCCACAATTTGCTTGATTGTAAATACGTTGTCAATGCATGATCTCCCTTTCCTGAAACCACACTGTTCTTCGAGCAGTAGACTCTCCGAAATAGTTTGAATTCTATTTTTTAATATCATGCTATATATTTTATACGCCGTATTCAACAAACTGATTCCCCTGTAGTTATCACAGGAGCTTCTATCTCCACTTTTAAACAAGGATTTAACTGAGGCAATTTTCCAATCTTGCGGTATCTTTAGCTGTTTCCAGCACATATTTATTAAATGCAAGAAACGGAGCCTGAGAAACAGTCCCCCGCATTTCAATAGTTCCATGTTCAAACCGTCTAGTCCAGTTGCCTTCCGACTTTTTGCTTTGTTGAGGACTTCTTCAATGATGAGGTAATGATGAGGTAATGATGCAAAATGAAAACCTCCCTTAGTTTGGCTTAATAATACGGAAAATCACTTTTGACGCTAAACTAGGCTCTGTAAAGAAACATTCATAAAACAAAAGTTGTAGATCTTTTAATTCCCTATAAATTTAATTTATACATTTTTGTCGTAAAATGAGTACGACGGGTGTAATCTTAAAAAATCGATTTTTTTACAGATTTTCATGAAAAAAACATAAAATCACTAATCAACGCTTAACTAAGCTGTATAGAAAAAAATGTTTGATATAAAAATGTAGATATTTAAATTGTCTACAAGGTTACTGCATATATTTTTACGCTAAAATGCATATTAAGGCCGCAATCTTAAAAAAACAATTTTTTTCTACCCGAGAACAGCCTTCCCAAGAATTTCAGCAGACATGGCGCCTATCCTATCTTATAGAGCATAAAAATTGTAGTAAATGAGGCGATTTTACAAATAACCGTAGCAGTCGTTTTTGAGAAAATCGAAAACAAGTGAAAAATGACACGAATAAACTACTACTTCCGGTTGATCGATTTTGATGAAAATATCGTGTCAGGTCCTGTAGTAGTACTTAAGTTTCAAGTTTCAATTTTTGTATGATATTCCGTTCTTGAGATATGTACTCACACACACACACACGCGCGCGCGCGCGCGCGCACACACACATACACACACACACACACACACACACACACAACACGTACACGCACACACTAAAAACATGCTTTTTGGGCTCAGGGGGTCTGAAAACCTGTGCATCCGGTGAAAATTCGATTTCGAAAAATCAACATGAAAACAATACTTTCCTTCCTGAATATTCATATAGGCAAGAGAAAGTAAAAATATGCTAATGATATTTAAATAATACTTACCCTCAAACGTATAAGAAAACAGCAGTAACCATTGAGTAATATCCGTAGTTGAAAAAATTCTCTTCAATTACCATCGCGGTGTCGGTTTTTGTTTCCAATACACGATCAGTACCATGAATTATTTCGAGCTTATATCTAGCATTTCCTCCGACTTCCTCTGACTCATCTACCTACAGGAAAATTTTGTAATATTTCCTTGAGAAATTTTCAGTCATTCATACAATCCAAATGTTATTTAGTTTCTCTTTAGATCCTGGTCTCCAGAAACTTCAAATTTATCACGGATGTTCTTATTTTATCTGTACAGTAAAGGTTTCTAGAACTCCTTAATAGGCTAATCCATGGATTTCTATTTTATTTTTATCTTTTTATATTTTAAATAAATCTCCGTTTCTTACCAAACGGTTATCTTAAAGGCACCTTAAATTTAAGTTGAATCTTAATTTAAATTAACTATCTGAATTTCAGAAATTTTAGTCGGTAGAGCATCCAAGTTTAATTTCAATTTGAGAATTTATGTTAGACATCGGCGCTTCTGCCTCCTCCGTTTATTTACAGATTGTAAATAAACAAAAGAAAGTTGGAGAAGCTTTTCAAAATATTTTTTATTAACTGTACCGTTCGATTTGAATACTAGACAGTGGTTACCGGTGTACTTTGATGGTTGGGTTTCAATTAACCATACTCTCTCAGGAATGGTCGGCCTGAGTCTGTACAAGACTACACCTCATTTACACGTCATACATATCATCCTCATCTCATTGGGTCATGGGGTTACTTATTGTTCTAAATTGAACAGATTGCAACGTACACACATTAGGAATATTAAAAAAAAAAAACCTGTACCGTTCATAAGTAATTTCGGTTATTGGCTTGTTATGGTGACTTGGTAAGAAATAATTTTATCTCAGGAACCAATTTTTTAAATTTTAATCCCTAATGATTATACGTTGCAATTTGTTCAATTTAAAAACGATACGCAACCCAATGCGATGAGAACGATGTGTATGATGTGTGAATGAAGTGATCTTGTTCATGAAGTGAAGAGATCTTGTACAGACCGAGGTCGATTATTCCTTAGAGAGTATGGTTAATGAACCCTAACCTTCAAAGTACATTGGTAACCAGTGACTGTCTAGTATTCAAATCCGTAAAAAAACTTTATTTTTGCTAGGCTGTTTTTGCTTTACGTACGATTGTTTTGCAAATACTGCTAATGTAGACGGTGAAATGGATGATAGAAAAAGGTGAGTGATGAAAAAATGCCTGACCTGATCGGGAATTAAATCCGGGACCCCGGCGTACAAATTGAAAGAAAATCAGCTGTTTTAACAACTGATTTTCAGCGGCGACTTTACCAGTAGAATAACCGGTGAGTTTCAGAAACTAATGAGAAAAACTTTTGATAAAGAGTTTAAAAGTTTTTTGTAGGGATGACTATCAATTTTATTTCAGATTTGAAAGCGTAGAAGAATTTAAAACTTTGGAAATGAGCAGATGTCTATGCGATTTTTTTAACCCATTTTTTTATATAGTTAGGTATTGTAATTTCAATAAAATTATTCTAAGTGAATCTTAAATTCTGTCACTGTAATTTTTTTTCTGAATAAAAGTTATTTTTGTGAAAAAATTTAGATATTTAACTTTGTTTCAAAAGTGCAGACAGTTATTTAAATGTAGCACTGATGTAATTTTGATTTGATAAAGGCTTTATTATTATCTTGATTTTCAAATTCTTTATGATAATGTAAGCAAAACATTATTGAGTCGTAAATTATTCATAGGATAGTATGGTCGTTTCTTATCTCAATACCGTTTTGTTTTCATACAAACAAAAATATTAAATCCACCGTAAAGCTTTCCTGAAGAAAATTCGGGTGGTAAAAAGTTGGTACCTAACCAAAAACTTAAGAAAAGTATATGGATGGTAGAAGAAGTTTAGAAGGGTGAAATAACGCTGAAAGTTCTTACAAGATGAAGTCGGAGAAGAATTCAAATTTGAATTCTTTACCACGTGACTCGATTAAAGTATCCCTCCGAAAAAAATGAGTAGGGCGTAATATAGCTCAGCTGCAGTACTTTTTAAAAGAAAAATGTAGAGACAGCCCTGAATACACAATATCAGACTTTAATTTTTTTAGCGTACGATGACTAATTATCAAGTTTTTTAGTAAAGATTTTATGAAAACAAAACTTTCGGAATACTGATAACAAATATTCTTGATTTGATAACAGCAAAAAAAATTAACCAGGAAATTTGAAATACTTTTGTTATACCCACATTTTTTTATAATTAAGATTACTATATTTTTCATCAATAAATATGTGAAAATTTAAAGGTTTTTATTAAGTTTTATAATTTTTTTTCTATTTGTGAACTACTAAAATAATAAAAGTGCTGTTATCCTTCAAAACAGTTCTAAATAGTACCGTCCGTTCTTTGTTCACATTTGTATTTCAGCTCTGTATTCCCCAGCCTTATTTAGAAAGTTAAACGAGGTTTAACATCAAACAACTTTTTTTTTTAGTATTGCTCAATCTGTATATGTGTCTCATTTGGTCATTCACTCAATCATCACCATTGTCTAACTTTCCGATTCCCTAGAAAGCGGAAGGTAGGCATATTTCTTCGTTCGGGGTTGAACAAGGAAACGAAAGCATTTCAAACACTTCGATCATTTGCACCTAAGGGGTAATAAGGGGATTATATGCTAAAGCAATACATATTATGTATTTAGTGATTCGAAATTCGACCCCTTGCTTCTAAGAATAGAGAAGGGTTAACTACCCTAGAGTAATAAATATTATTTCTGTACTTTCCCAATAAGCTGTTACTCTAAAGTTAGTTTTTAAAGTTACATCTAGAAAATGTCATGTTGTAATGGTACCTTAAAAACCAAGAAAAGCAGTAAATAAGTTTAATTAAAACACCCCATTGAGGCTAGCAACCATCCGCCCATAGTGCGGGTGTAATACTTAGTATTTAATAAATTAAACAGATATTGTGCATTTTGAAATTTATATAAATACAACTTGGCTAAGTATTTCGAGATTTTTTTTTGCTTAACGTCCGACAGTTTTGAAATTGCTGCTAATGCAGACGGTGAGAAGGGTGATAGATGAAAATCAGTGATGAAAAAATGCCAGACCTAGTATTTCCAGTGGTAAAATATCTGTGGGTGTTAAAAAGTAACTAGTTCGGATATGAATTGTATTAACTAGTTGGCTCAAACCGAGAATCGTACCCGGTATCTTCCGCTTTGAAGTTTATGTATAGTCACAGTACCTAATTTATAATAGCCAATTCCTTCTGTGCCACAGTGGCAATCGTGCCGGACGGTTGCTTTCATTTACGAACTACAATTTTATTTTTTCTCTACAGAAAGAAATACTTTTCTTCTTCTTTTACCGCTTACGTATAGGCGCTATGCCTGTTTCAGCCTCAAACCAGAAATTGGGTAGGCAAAGGAAAAGCTTTGCCTACCCAATTTCTTCTTCCAATTGGGCAATATTGCAATGCTTGAACCGTAACCCTTTCACTTGTCATTCTTAGGACATTATTTTTCCATCAAAACCTGTATCTGCTCATCTCCTTTACCTAGTTCTCTCCTAATATCACTACTACGAATCTAATCTTGCAGGGAGCATCCCTTCACCGATATTATGAATCTCATTTCAGCGGCTTCTATTTTCCTTACTTGGGCTGGTCGTAGCACCCAAAACTCGCAACCATATAGCAGCATGAGAATTGCCATCACGTCGTACATACGTGTTCTTGTATCTTTCCTTGTTTTTGTTCTGAAGATGTTCGTAATTAAGCTGCAAAACGTCTGAAATTTACTTTTCCTTTTCAAAATTTATTCATCATGTTCGTATGTGACATCGCAGCCCAGATATGTGAAATTGGAAACTTGTTCCAAAATCTTGTCATCAAGAACTATTTTCGAGCAAATTGGGTATTTACCTTTCTGATATTTTCATCCTATATTTCTTGCCAATATTCTTGAGCAGGAAAACAGATTTCTCCAGATCATCTTCTGAATTCTGTTTATATGACTATATCATCTGCATTCATTAGGGCGCTGAGACAGGAGTCCTGGGACATTTCAATACATGGAGGAGCCTGCTGCTTCCATCGATGACAGAAATACAAATTTAATAACAACCGAAAATATTATACTTGTTTAGAATACTAGTTCAACATTATTCTGGCATAATAGACATTCTGTGTTTCATAACAAACACATATAAGATACAAGAACTTTCCACCAATGAACAAATAGTTTAGTAGAAGTTAATACAAAATTTATGTACGAAGTTCATTTGTAGTAATTGATTTACCTATGTTATTAATACAACATTTTTATGGTATAGTAGGTATAAACTATAAATTAATACTACACCATAGAGTTTAATTTACAAACGTTTTTTGTAGTATATTATTTGTATGGCACAATCATTGGGAAGGAACCGATTTCAAATAAATCCGAGTTAAATTTAAAGCGATTAATTTCCTGGTAGTGTATCGTAAAAAATTAAAGCTATAGAGGCCGTGAACTAGACATAAATTTCCTGTGTACACCTTGCAGGTCGGTAAAGATTAAACGAAGACGAAGTTGTGTCTCAGAGAAGCGATTATTTATCCAAGAGTTGCGGTTGTGTGGATGGCTCCTTTAGGAGTTAATACTCCCTGAGGAGGCGTGGAAAACACAACGGCTAGAACTTTTCTTAGCCACTTCAATCCTATGAAGTTGTCATAGTACGCTTCAAGAAAAAGTGAAAATGTAAGTTTTCTTATAAAACTTTCTCGGTCCGCTAGTTTTGTAATTTTCTGCATTACCGCTTTCTTATTTTATTTGGTTGTGTGAATATTAATGATTTCCTTTTATGTGAAAGCCTAATCGGCGTCATCAATCTTTTTTTATCTAAAATCTAAAGTGGATCTACAATCAATCAGTTTAAGTGGATTGGTAAGCCGTTGTTCTTATCAAAATAAACTTTTATGAAATTTTTCTGAATTTGAATCACTTTTAATAAAACTTTGACAAGAATTAATATCAATGAAATATTCAATATAGCTAAGTTTATAATTCAAAAATTTAAAAGTAAAAAGAGTTTTTTGTTCGACCTTTATGTAAAGAAATGCTTTAAAAATAATATATCATCCAAAAGCTCTGCACTAGTAGTTCTAGTATGTTGTTCTTCGTCGTTCCAAGCCCCGTATGCGACTGCGAAAAATGGTGGTAACTGAAATAATCCAATCCTTAATCGTCCAAAAAGTAAGTTCAAAATTTTGTGCGCTTATGTCAAACATTAACGGCTAAAACCCATAAAGCCCCATTATCCATTCAGTCACTCTTCTGCAGACTTCTAGTTGTCATCGTCTCAGTTATTCCAGTCATCCATTGATTTACTGGGCATCCTCTTTTCCTTCTCTTTCTTGAGGGTCCAGTTTCATAATCCGCCAGGCCATATATCCTTATTCTTCCAATATAGATTTGTTTCGTCTAATACAATTTTTGGCATTTCTGCAAATTAGAACAGCAATATATAAAAGTATTCCTTAATGCTTTGCTATATTGCGAAATTATGTATATTATATTTAAATTATATAATCAGTTACATTCCAAAATGCAGCAGAAACAAAGAAACTGACAAAGAGATAAGAGTATGATTCCAGTCGTGTTATTGTAGCTACTTCTGAAGAAGAAGTTGTTGTGACTCGAGATTGGACCGCATGAGAAACACATGAGATATTTTTGTATAAGTTATTGTTATTTCACCGCAGTTCCTCTAAAATTAATATTTTTTTATGTTTTGAAATACAGGCATAAAACTTTAGATAAAGTTTAGATAAAGCTAACCTGGTACACCTACAGCAAACGATGTTTATCCATAAATGCAAAATTAAGACACTATAACACAGTTGTAAAACCAGAGGCTACGTATGCATCTGAAACACTCTTCCACCTGAATGAGCAATCAAGGACCGAACGACTCCAAAAAATTGAAAGAAGAATTGGCAGAACCTGCATCAACAAAAAGTATCAGAAAGATGGGCAGTGGCGAATTATACCCAACGAAGTTGTTAACAGAGAGCTTGAACCCATTACCGACACCATGCGTAAGAGAATACTGGGATTCTTTGGTCATATCATGAGGATGCAAGACTCAAGGCTCCTAAAGCAACTGGTTAAGTACAACCTCAACTCCAAAAACACCACAACAGGATGCAGATGGATCAGGTAAATAAGAGAGGATCTGAGGGAGATTGGCCTTACTCCGGACGATACAACAGACAAGAAAAAATTTAACAATAAAATTCAAAACAAATACATCCGCTTCACACTTACAAGAAGAAAACTCACAACACGAATTTTTTCAACACCAGAAAGGGCACAAAGATCGGAACGTATGAAGAAGTATTGGGAGGACCACAAGGCCCGAACAATCCCATCGAGACTTGGTTTATGGACTGACTAAAGTGATCCTATGCGGTCATAAATAAAAAAATTAAAAAAACTTTAGATATGATAAAAAAATAATACACTAAAGGTTATTGACAAAAACAAGCAACGTACCATTTGTATATTGGCAATAACAGATTACGAAGCCTAAGAGAACACTATAACAACACTAACATGAAATTCATGCTAACGGACATCAACAGTATATTCAACGTGTTTTTGTACCTCAGAGACTTACAGTTACACAATAGTTTAATAAAAACGATGTAATTTTTACGTAACTGTTGTTACTAATGACTTTATTGTTGATTGAACTTTAATTAAGTAAACATAAAATAAAAAAAAATCGAACAATTAATAGAAAATTATTGAAATAGATATTTCAAAGGATTCTCTAGAAGTGCGCTGCCGTTCATGGTAAAAGAACACCTTTAATTACAACAAAAGTAGCGTTAGGAACTTACTTAGTAAACGAACGGTTAGATAATTGTGACTCTTTCGGTGGAACAATAGTTCGGTGCTGTGAATCTGAAGGTCCTGGGTTTGATTCCCGAGTAAAGTTTGGAAATAATCTACCCCTAAACACAATTCAATGCTTAGATTTTATTTTCTCACTGAAAAAATATAAACCCGTTCAAATAATTAGTCATTAATTACATTTCGATAATTATGTGAGTAAAAATATCCTCTTCAAAAATATTCAAATACTTAATTTTGCAGTTTAATTAATAAAACATTATTCCAATCTAGATTGTAAATTTTTTAGACTATTCGCTTTGCAAATAGAAACACTAATTTTTAAAAAATGAATGTAAATAAATTTCATTCTAATTTTAAGCGTGCCTTTATGTTTCCATATATTTGGCTCAGATTCAGGAAAACCATCTCAGAAACGATTTGCATCTGTTAATCTCTGTCATGCAAGTTGAAATTTGTTTTTCTGTTAATGGTTTCCATCTTAACTTCTCTTATATAATACTTTGTTCGTACGTTCTTCTCTCTACGTGTCTTTGGGGCCTTAGCCAATTTCTTTGTCAAGTCACTCGAGCATTAATCATCTTGTTCAGTGTTTCTTTTTTAAAGGAGCCTGGAAATCATTACCGCACAACTTTCCTCGGTTATACGCTACCGTGCGTATGCATTAAATATACCATCTAAAAATATACTCTCACAGTGGCAGCTTGGCATTTATTTTGCCCCATTTTATGTACGTGTAGTAACAGGCTATGTGTATTTATTCAAAGAAATAGAATAGAGTGTAGAAAAACTAACACGCTTTATTAATGGAACAAAGTTAACACCATCGGTTTCTTTTATAAAGCCAAGTATTGTAAACCTCAATGAGATTTCAAGTAATTTTATACAAAGCTAAACCGTGAAATATCTCACTAAAATATAGAGTATATAGAGATTAATACTCTTAATTTATTTTAATATTCTCTTATTTATTTTCATCATTACGTACTCATTTTTATACATGACCAACATAATCTATTTACTTTGATTTTATAAACGAACAGCATGAGCATGTTTATCCGTAGGTTTGTATAAACTATTTTATTTCGTCTCGATTAACCCGGAATGTAATTAATATTTTGATCTCATAAAAATTATACATTTTTTTTATCGTCGAAAGAATAGTGTTGTGAGTTAACTGAAAAAATAATCATTTCACCTTTGTATTTACAAACTAAAAATAAATAAATAATTAACCTTTATTATCTTGTAAAACAATACACATTTTACATGGCAATCCAAAATGATTGGGGTAAAAAATGGGAATGTTATACAAAGAAGGCTAAAATAGAGACAGACCGTGCATTCTCGTGAAATGATCAAAGGAAATTTTCGGAAAACCTTCAACCTGACTAGCCGAACATTATACTGAAACTAATTGACTACAAATTATACTGAAACTAATTGACTACAAATTAACTCTGAATAGTGTTCAGTGTCCATATTCGCTATCAAATATACTAAGGGGCCAATTAACAGTTTTTACTTTATTTAACGAAAACAAAACAGATATGAAATGATTATATGACTGACCAATTTGACAATTGCATAATATAAAACCCAATTTAAAAGAGTATTAATTTTTGTACAAGTCTTTCAATAAGTATAATATAAATTGATAGACTTTTGATAATAGATTAGATTATTAGATAAGATTGAATAATAGGCCTCCTTTGGGACCCAGTGGTTAATGAGCTACGCTGCAGAGCGGTGGTCCCAGGTTCAATTCCTGGCTAGGGTCAGGAAAATTATTACACGTTTAAACCCACGGTTTCTCATCTCAAAGTAATCGCTAATCACCAAAAAGTTGCTGGGTTTTCAATAAACTAAAAAGTATCTAAATTAAAAAATGGAAATAATAAAAAATAACTGGATAGAAAATTTAAAAAAAGTTGTTTATTTTTAATCTCGTGGATAAATCCGAACCTAATAAAATCCATAGATAGTATGAATTTAATTTCAAATTGTTTTCCCAAACATATTAACTATCCTTCTTGGAGTTCCTTGTCTTGGTGGAATTTGGTTATCATCACGGCAAGTGAGATTTTGGACACCGCTGGCTCTAAATAGATTTACAGAAAAACAGTTTCTCCATTCTTCTAAGTTCTTCAGCCGTGGATCTTCCGTCATCTTCCCGGATTTCTTTTCTGATATTTTTCTTTGTATGATCAGTTTTATCAGACTGAAAGGGGAGAGAGATACTACAGTTTTATTTTTTGATAGTCTTAAAAGATTTTCTTTCTTTATTAATTAGACGGAGGTCTTTTTTGTTTTGGTCAAATGGTCAAATTTTTGAAAAATGGAAGTAACACGGATGATCGATTTCTTTTAAATCATTTAACGGTGAATAAAAAAGACAACATTTTTAATAAGATTAAAACCACCCTCTCAGTAAAATATATAGAAATGAATTTAAAATTCTCAAAAATTTAAACATACTTTCAAATTTCAATATTATAAACAACATTGCATATCCGTTACGAGTTGCTCTCTGTATACATGGATGGATACTTCAACAGTAGTTCAAGTCAAAGGATTCTACTTGCTTTGATCGTTGACTCGTGCATCGCAAGATGAATAAACTTAGTCACTAAATTATAATTGTAGTAATGTAGAATGTACACAAAACATTATAAAATATAATGCACTGTCTTATTTTATGTGTAAACATGTTGTAACTTGTATAACCAGCTGTGCTATAACCAAATTTATTATTCAATATAATTAAATTATTTGCTTTTATTAATCTATATATAAACTACGAATTTTTGACGCATAATAATAAAAATTCTATGAAGTGCGAGACTTTTCTGTTGTACTGCTTAACTTAACTGCATTGCTTTTGTTGATTTAATTTCATAGAATAGGCTATTATTTGTATTTCCTTTGCTTTTGTTCTTATTAAATCTGTTAGTTTTAATAAACTCCAAGGTGTTACTGTAGTTCTATTTATTTATTTTTTATCACCTTGTTTATTGAAAATACCATTAATAGTAATTTATAAAAAAATTAGTTATTTTCTTTGTGCTTTGTTTTCCGAAACAATTTGTTTTAAACATTTTTTTGTTTTAAAAATATTTGTTTTATCTAAGCAGATCTTCACAACACTGATAATCCTTGCACTGTTAAAATTCATGAATTTTATAGTTATTGTTATGCTACATACTACACAATAAAAAATAAACGCTGCAGTATTCTACCCAGGAACGTCGTACATCCGAAAGATTTAGACTTTTGAGTGGATACAATTCGCATAGTTTTTATATTTAGCATACACACTCCTGACATTTTTATTAATAACATATCTAAAGTCCCCGACTTTAAGACTTGAGCTTCGTCCACAATATGTAAATAAGGCGAAACTGTCGTCAAACGGCCGCGATAGTTATATGTTTTATGTAAACTATCCTTGTAGCATAATGTCGCTGTTTGAATCCGATTGGAGTGGCTGTAGAGAGCTTGAGCACACAGGCTCAGTAAACACGCTCTTTTAATTTCCACTTTTGTTGACAAGTAACTTCATAACCAGTGCAGTAACAAAGAAAACCGCGAAATGGATTTTATAGAGAATTTAATTTTATATAATTTTTCTACTAAGATTTTTAATTTGGACTGACGGTTTGAGCGCCGCAAATAAAAAACGTAAATGGTGAATACGAATTTTTCGGCAGTTTTCAATAAAGTGGACAAAACTCAAGTCCTGGAATTAGTAACCTTTGATATGTTATTTATATAACCGTCAGGAGCGTTATAACAAATTTCAAAACTACATAAATTATTTCCCAAAAATATCTAAAGATATTAGCTTAAGTTACTACTGGTTATTTTATATGCTATCTGCAAAACTAAAAACAATAGCGTGCAGCACAAAATCATACTTTTCATCGTTTAATTATAGTTTTTCAGTTTCGTAAATTTATTATGTAATAAAAAAATTTGTTTTTTTTTTGTAATTTTCGAACATTATTTTAGTGGTTTGTCTAAACTCACGATTGGTTTCTTAATCCGACATATACTTTAGCTCTTATAAAATGAATTTAATACATAATATGTCTTTATTTTATAATTATAGTTTAAACTGCAAATTCGGATTATCCGAAATTTCGTGTATCTGAAATGGTTCTGGTCCTATCGACTTTACATTAATGAGGTTTCAGTGTACGTACTTGAGTAACAATAAAAGGAAAATATATAAATTCTTATTTCCTATATTTACTTTACTAGCTTATAATCTCGTTCATACTTTTTCCGTTTTTCTACCAGCAGTTTTAAAATAATTTTCTTATAAACTGAAAAATTCTCTTTTACCTTATCATTATCAATTTTAATAGTAATAATATAATTTTAAATAATAATATTACTGCAATTTTAATAAAAAATGACAAAGAATTCTATTTTATTCAGTGATGGAATATGAAATGTTTTTAAGCATAAAAATTTTATTTATTTAGATTCTGATAGAAAGTATCACCTATCCTTTATTTTATTTTACAATTCCTAAATAAAATGAAAAATATCGTGGTGAGTTTTCTTGTGCTAGTGTACCAAATACTAGTAGTAATACTAGAACGTTATGCAATTGAAGCACAGTACGTTCTGTGTTGAGTTGGGCAGGTGTCTTACTGAGAAATCTCAAGGGAGTAATGCAGGAACTCACGCACTCAAGAGACTCGTAAGGGCAGACCAATCACTCGGACACCAGCAGTAAGAATTGCTTCAAACTCCTATCTCGCATTCACTAGCTCTTGCATAATACAGATGGACGAACACATCTGCTGGCATTTCCAAGTCAACTGTGGAGCGTTTTTACTCGGAATGTTCGGATGGAATTGAACTTCCTTTTTCATATACCAAGCTGCTTATTCATTTATTTTTATGACTTGGAAACAGTCAATTTCAGTCAACACTGTGTTTTTAAATTATTTATAAAACAATTAGGAAATTATTTTATACAACGGTAAATATTGCTATCAAATATTAAAGGTAAAACTTTCCTTACTTATTTCACTGAATGGTAAACTAAATTATCATCGGTTATTACATTAAGATAATTTATCTATTTAGCTTTACTTTACGTAACCTCTTCTTGTATAGCTTAATTTCATTTGTTGTACTGTTATTTTTTGTTTCAATCAACAGAGTAATTAACAACTTTTCATAACAGTTATGAAAGAAAATAGTTACTATTTTCTATAGACATGGTTTCTAACAAACTATAATTAATTTTAAGATTGTTTTTTTTGTTATTTATATAATTATAATTAACAAAAATATTTATAATCTATTATTAATAAAACAATAAATAGGTTTAGTAAAAACAGAATTTGTCATAAAAAGGTATCTCCTAAAACATAAACACTGCTCACAGTTAGATATTTAAAATAATTAGGCCTATGGTTTTTTTTAAATTAACAGAACTATCTACAATCTGTTATTATTTTAACAAAACAATAAATTAAGTTTTTCCAAAGTAACTTATAATGAAAACCCTTGGTATAATAATTTAACCCACCGGGTTGGTCTGGTGGAAAAGCCGTCACCGGGAGTCAACTGTTTACCAGCTAATTTTTGGAGACGAAGGTTCTTGGTTCAAATTCTTGTAGTAACGGTAGTTACTTTTATACAGATAAGAATACTAGACAGTGGTTACTTATGTACTTCAATGATTGGGGTTCAATTTAACCACACTATCTCAGGAATGGGTTGCTTATTGTTTTTAAATTAAACAGATTGCAACGTATACATATTAGGGATTAATAAAACTCATGAAAATGTATCTGAGATTAATAAAAATCATGAAAAGGTATATTCCAGTAAAGATATCTATAAAACTAAATAACTACTGTTCATAGTTTTATATTGGGTCTATTACAGATATTATCAAATTAAATTTTGAAAATAATAATTTATTTACTAAACAAATAAGTCCGTTTTAGTCTTTGTATAGTAATACTGTTGTCAAATAAATTGATTGCCAAATAATTTTCGTGAGATTCGAACCGTTATTCGTATGTTAAACTAAATTTTTTAATGTCTTCTTTGAATGTTGAAATAACAAGGCCTTTGTGAATGTGGTTGTTCGTCATGTATCACCTGGACTTTTGACTGAAAATGCTGAATAATTTTAATATTTCTTTTACCTTGATGCCCCCCATAACTGGATACCGTAGGTCCAGACGGTTTTGTATATCAAAAGTTTGTTTTGAAGTATCAATTTTGATTTTGGTCTGAGCAGCCAAAATAATTTTTTAAATTTAGCTCTTTTTGTTTCTGCTGAATGTGTGTTCTCCAGTTTAGGTCTCTAACTGTATGTAAGCCGATATATTTAGGCGTCTGTGGGTGGAATTTGTGTCTTATTGAAATATATGTCCGGGTGACGAAGTGTAAATGTAAAATGTGAGACTTTTGTTTCGTTTGTCTTTAAGCACTATTTTTTCTGCCAGTCTTGTATAAGGCAGGGTCTTCGTATACGGCCAGAATGGCTGTGTCATCTGCAAGGACGACTATTTTATACTGTTGTATCTTGTGTGTTTGGTATGTGTCTCAAATCTAATGAAACTATAAATAAAATGAAACTAAATTTTGAAATTTTGTCGGATCCTCCTTATTAGCCTGTTTTATGCAATAAATTCAATGCCAAAAAATTTTCGTGCGGTTCAAGTCTTTTCGTATGTGACAGTAAATTTTCAAATTTCTTCTTTAACTGTCGAAATAGATAGATGTTTGTTAATATGGTTGTTTGTCTTAAATCAGGGCGTAGCTGACAGAACTCAAAGGATTTTTAATCGAAAACTATGTATAATTTGGATTTTTGAGATACTGGATCATGCCTTACGTTAGGAATATGCCTCATAGATCGCTTGTACTTTTCAAAGTAAGAATATTCTTACGAATGACAAAACGTTAAGTATTATAAACCCAAATTCTTTTTAAATTATATCAGTTTAAAATGTTTAATATCAGTTTAAATATTCGGATTCATAACTCCAATAAGTATTTACATTTTTTTAAATTTATTTAACGTCGCATCAACTGCAACGGTCATTAGCGACGACGTTGGGGTGTAACTGAGTGAGGATGAAATGATTTTTTTTTGTTACCTATGAAAATATGCCGTTAAATATGTACATTATATAAAATTGGTTAATATTTTCTGTAAGCTTTTATTTAAGTAATTTAAATTAAATTTTTTCATAGACTATCATATTTTGATTTCTTTTCTGGCTTTCGATTAGAAAAATGAACTTATTGAATTTCTCCTTTCAAAGTAGGTCTTCATAAAGAATTTTTTTCTTCGCAGAATACTTTCATTTTGAAAACCTTTTACCACTTTTTCATCTAATCTTTGTGTTTCAAATCTATTTACTTTCTGTCCTGCCTTATAAATACCTGATTTTAAGTAAATCCTATGGATTTAAACACTTTTGTTCCTTAATCTTTATAATCCTTAGAATCGTGAATATTCATAAAGAATTTATGCTTTCGGATAACTTAGAAGAAAATTCTCTATTTCTCAAGTAGCTTTGCTGCTGCAGTGTTTGAAATGTTTCAACTTCATTATGTAAATGTAACAGTTTTAAAAGGAAATTTTGCTTCTTCTTACAAAGGCAGCTTCTTCTATTAGAATTAATTTAAATAAGATTTACTTGAATATTACTATTTATGAAATATTTAATTATGTAATAAAATAATGATTTATTGTACTTATAACAAAGGACATACCTGTATTTGATTAAATAAATTTCCACCTAGATGTCAAAAGAAAAATAATGCAATAGTGTTTTTGTACTTGTTTCTTGACGTTGATAAAATTATTCGAATAATTTATTAAGTATTTCATGTATTTTTTTATTTACTCAGTCAATCTACAGGCTGTACTTAAATGTAAAACATTTTGTTGATGAACTATTCCATACTGTATCTTGAATGGAATAATCCCCTGGGAAGAAAATTCTTAGAATTTTTATTTTGTTTCAATTATATTACTTATTTTGAATTGTTGATAAGCAGTGATGTGTCAAATTTATGTTAAGGGAAAGCGTAGTGTGATGAATGTTTGTTTAATTAAAGTCGTGCGGATGTTTGCGCTTTAATCGTATTGTTGTTTCTGTGCTGTCTAGTAGGCTAAATTAATGGCAAGGTAGTTGGAGTGTGATTGTAATCTTCCCTGATATTGATCTGAAAATTTTTTCTTTAACTGTAAACTTGGTATGTACCAAGGTGCACCTGTGATTTAACGTACCGTATTGTTCCGAATACAAGCCGCAGTTTCTTCCCAAAAAACGGTTCCATAATTTGACCTGCGGCTTGCATTCGCGCTTTAATAATATAAAATGGTTTCTTATTGAGCATAAGTAGGTAAGAACAGCGAGAAACACGCACTCCTTATACGAGGCACATTTCTTACGCAGTGCGTCTACAGTCATTTTTATCAGTTTGGTGTTACACTATAAAGTTTGGTAGTAGTTTTTTTATATTTCATTTGGTTTTTTATCCGATCATTTGTTTTCTGTTGTTTTTTTTTGTATTTTATATAATATCACCATGAGTAATAATATGTAGGTTAAGGGTACTTCGTCTGTAAAAATGCCCAAAAATTAGCGCAGGACTTACGATACTAATTTCAAATTAATCGTAATTAACTACGCGGAAAAGACATCCATCAAAGAAGCCGGAAGAAAATACCTATAGTGTACGAGATAGATGAACTTGTGTTTGCGATTGAACAAAAAATAAACAAAAACTTCTAAATGGTAACTAATTAAGCAGCAAGTGTAGTTGTTAGTACGGTAATTTTTTTCTTATAAAATAAAATATTTTCAAAAACATACAGGTACTGTACTTTAAATTTTTTTTCCTAGTTTTGATCGTAATTTTTCCAATGCGGCTTAAATTCGGGTGCGGCTTGTTTTCAGAATAATACGGTATATCTTGTTTTGAAACATGCTGCAGCAAGTCGATACTGGAATTTTTGGAGCCCCCCCCCCCACAATTCTATTCCATGTGTTCACTTTGCTTTGAAAATAGCTTTATAAACAAGAAGCTTGTTGTTCAGTGGTATTTTGAATTTCGTCCAATCAATTATTAGTGCTGTTTAAATGATATGTCTAGATTTTTGCTTTAAGATTATATTTTAATAGGAGATTTCCGTGTTAAATCTTTGTCAAGGTGTAACCCAAGATATTTAGCACTATCTGACTGAGGAATTTGTCCAACTTTTAAAAGCAGGAGTGCAAGTGTTTCTTTTTAACGTGAATGTTACATAAATGCTTTTTGTTTCATTTGTCTTCATCCTCCACTGTCGTTGCCAGCCTTGCATTGTGCATGTAATATTATACTGTACCGTCAGTTTAGCGATTGGCATAACTGAGTTCTCTACGCAAGGAGCTCCGAGTTTAATCCCTGGTGAGGTTTGGCAAATTTTTATTAATTTATTTTCATTTACCAGCCTTCACCATCAGCATAAGCTCTATTTACAAGCTAGACGTGAAACAAAAAATACAATATCGTAACACCTAATCCTAGGTTCGTTGGGAATGTGGATGTAATAAATAATAAACAAACTTCTTATCACTTTTAACAATTATTTCTTGACACAAATAGTTATTTAACTTAAATTACTAACAAACAATCGAATTATGAGTTACGACACTATTTCGAATGGTCCGATAACACTGTCCATTCAACATTCAACTGTTTTTATACCTGCGGTCTTATAGTTTATCAAACAATTAAGATCTCTTTAACAATTTCACCGCTATACTGGAACATAGTAAAAGGAATCAAAATAAAAACAATCGTTTCAACTATTTTTGATTTCCGAGAACTCCTATCAAAATATTTCTTTCATCACATTCTATTATCCCCGTTCAACAAACACCTCATGGAATACGCAATTTCTTACAATAAACAGTTTATTCTATCAGCCATTTTTACAATTCTGCAATATTTATAAAAAAATTAGGGTTTTAAAAACCATTATTTAAAAACTAAATGTTGTTTAACTAATAGGAGTTGTTGTTAACTAATAAGGCCTACAGAGTTGTTACCGACTATACAAATCTAAAAACTATCCGGTGAAAAAAGTAATGTTCGAAAAAATTAGTACATAATATAGATCTCTGTAGTATTTTTTTTTTTTTTTTTTTTGTAGACGGTATGGATTAATAAATTTAGTTGGAAGATTACAACAAAAATAACTAAAAGTAAACTTAAATTAAGTTAGGTGACAAGTTCAGTTGTGTTGAATGGCTATATATTTTATTACATCTAGTAATTATTTGTAATTTACTTCTCTTCAATGTATTTTGAAACCTTTGATACACAGTACAACTAACACTGATTGCCTTTGTGGCTTAATTACTTGGTTGTAGTAGGGAGTGCATGACACAACCAATCACCAGTTCAACTGAATACAGACTAGTATTTATACGAAAACCAATGTTGGCACAATGGTTCGTTCATGTTTTCATTTAATTTGTTTTGTTGGCAACACTTTTTTTAAATTTGTGTTATTCTTTTCTTGTACCTAAAGTTACTCTTTTATTAATTATTAGAGTATGTGACATATCATTCCTACTTGTACTTAATTTTTTAAGTGCTACTTATATAATTATTTGACTCACACGAGCACATTAAAACGACAACTTATTTTATTATTTATATATATTTTATTTTTCAATACAACTTTTTATGGTAGTGAGAATTTAATGATTGAATTTTACTTGCTTTAATTTTATAAAATTTACTTATACTTATAAGACTATAATTAACTTTAAAATAAATAAATTTATATCTAGCAGAACTACTCTTTAAGTTACTGTAATACATAGGCCTACTTAAATGGTTTATTAAATTTTAAACTTTTGAAATTACTTCTAACGTTGTACGATTAGCGCCCAGTGACATAAGCCCCCAAACTACCTCTCCCTGCTCCTATATTTTCCTGTTTGATGGCTGATTAGGCTTTCACTCCCAGGACTCTGGAAATACCAAAATTGTAGAATTTTTTGACTATTTTCCCGAAAGATTTTTGGAAAATGAGCAGATCAACATACAACTATGGAACTGTTACAAAAGACGTCACCGGACCACAAACGCAGTTGAAAGATGGAACAATAAACAGAGCAGCATATTTCAAAAGCCACGTCCTAGAGTTAAAAATTTGGTCCAAACTTTGAAAATGGAGGCCAAAAACTCTGCTGCAATGTTCATGAGAATGCAATTGAACCTGGATGGAAAGCGAAGAAACTGGACAAGAGCATAGAAAAAACAATCAAGCTGTATGGAGAATCTGGCAATATACGGCAATGTCTTCGCACACTCTCGTACCTTCAAAAGTTGGAAGTTTAAGTTAAAATGTTAAGTAACAATGTACAAAATGACAAAGCTTTCTTCAAGTTGATTTTAAACACGCCTAAGTGAAAGAAATCATAATGCATTGGTTTTTCTCATTAACCAAGTCGAAAGCCTGATTAAAGTATGATGGAAATTAGAAATCAATATTAAAATACTAAAAGTTGGGCGCTTTTGTCGCGACACCTCCATTACTGAGGTTGGCATCTGTCGCAGAAAATATTCCACATGGTACTGGATCCTAAAATCATATTTATTGTAAAAAAAAATAAACCGGGTAGAACAATGACCGAATTGGTGTTTTGTTTATTTAGAATATTTTTGATAACTAAAGTAAAAGATAAAAAGAATATTTTTTAAAATAAATTAAGATTTGCTCGAGTTATCCTGGGATCTGTCTTTGATCCAATAAGCAAAATCCATAAAAAGAGGTCGAATGAAGTGATTGACAAATTATTGGGTGAAACCTTGTTAACTAAATTAAAGAAAGGAGTTCAGAGTATTATGGTCATCTGATGAGATTGAGAGATTGAGGCAAAGAGAATGAGACCTATGAACTCATTAAATATAAGAGCAACTAAAGACAAGAGATAAATGGATCAAAGAAATCGAAGCTGAACTAGAAACTATAAAAATTTCAAGAGAAAGCATTGAGTATAAAGACCTTTATAGAGACAAATTAAAATCTTTTGTAACCTTTCCGGTTACGAAGGTGCAGAGAGTTGAGCTGAAGAACGAAAACAGGTTTTTAGTGTTCAAATGAAGGAATTTCATGCTCAAAGAAAGCAGCTCCAGAATTCAACTAAAAAGAGAAAAAATTGACTACGTAGGTATTGTGCTCTTCAATGGGCTAGTCAAAATTAAAAATTAAAAAAAAATTAAGATATCGTTATATTACATAAAATACACTAATTGACGTTAGTGGATTTCCAGTAATCATTGTGGAACGTAATCGCAGTCGAATAGTACTGAATATAATAAGAATAGTAATATATGACAGGTCATAAGTTATTAAATTTCAGCAGGAGTTAACGAGATTTCTATGTTTATTTAGAAATAGATAGAATCATCCATCTTGATTTAATGCAGTGTGTTACCAATAATTACGCACCTTAAGTAACTTAGCTTGTCCAACATATACTAGCTATCTTTCGTGTCATAACCAACCAGCATAAAATTATGAATAATCTGCAATAACTAGTATGTTTATTTGATCATTTATTATTAATTATATTGTAGGCTTTCCTGGAAGTGAATCTTTTAAAATATGTTTTGATCAGTACTATCAGTACTATTTTCTACGACTTGTTTGCCCATCTGAAGAAGATATTAATGTCAATAATGTTAACAGGGGCGGTTCCAGGGCTGATTTTCGGGGGGGCCTATCTTGTTTTTATGTAGCTCTTACTACATAGTTTGTAATTGAGTCATTGAAAAGTCCTCTTTTATGCTGTATTGCTGTAACCACAATTTTAATTTATAGAGAAATTTTCAAGGCGCTGACTGGATGCGAGTGGCTTTTGACTACTGACACTGATTGTTATCTTAATACTATTTAAAAATAGATACTTTCTGTTTGACTCATTTTTATACTAAAATAATTATTGTTAATTGATAGGTAAGAGTATTGGGATTCAGTTTTGTTAGAAATAATAGCTTATAGAAAATATTAAACTAAGTTTTCCTAGTATTTCGGGGGGGGCATGGCCCCCATGGCCCCTTCCCTGAAACCGCCCCTGAATGTTAAACATCTAAATTTGGTGCAACTGGAAGAAAACCAATACTTTCAGAAAACTCAACACGTGTTAAAACCATTTTGGTTTTGATAGTACTTAGCTCTACACCCGAACAAAATTCAGAACAGCCAAAATAGTTCAAAAATTCAAATATCATGGGTTAAGGAATATTTTTAGTGTTTTTTGGTACATTTAAAATGATACCCACTATCGGGATTTAAAGAACGAAATTATTGTGATACGCCGAAATTATGAAGATATCTACGGCATATGAATGTTGAGGTGCTACAACACAACACTGAAGTCCTGATTTAATGAACTCTAGATAGAAAATAAGAACAGCTATAATGTAGCTATCCTAAGTAGATATAATAGTCAAACAAAATGTGAGTGGTAATAGGACTGTACTAGTCATTTTATTCTAGACAATAAGAATTAGGCAGACTTTCCCTTTTATTCGTCTTGGACGACCAACCTTTGAGATTTTAGTGTCTTTCTGTACGAACCAAAAACTCTTACTCCCCCATTTATTTAAGTTATTTCAGAAACTAGTCTTATAGTATAAGGATTCCTTCCAGACTATTTATATTAAACCCCTTACTTATTCTTAATTTCTGAAATGGTCTTCAAAAGTGCAGACACTTGCAGCTTTTACGAACTTCATTTCCGTTGTTGTAATCCTGCTTTTCTCTCTTTTGGAACACACCCAAGCCTTATTGTTATATTGATCAATACCAGTTCATCTTTATTGAATTCTACTGTTGCAGTTTCGTTAGATTGTTTAGGATTGAAAAAATGTCTCGTTAGGCTAAGGACTAGATTAAAAAATAATAATATATTAAAGAGCTACAGGTAGCAAACTCGTATAACTACTGCAAGTAGCTAAAAGTAAAGGTACTCTATCTGCATAGAAACACGCATACCGAAGTTTGGCAGCTACACTCCCGTTGACTGCATTAAAAATACACATCCTGTGCCGATCATATCTCTTCAAGAAAATACCTGTTGCCTTAGTTTATGGGGTTAGTTTTTTGGGCTCTAGGTCTAGGTCCACCGTGTTTGATAAAGACAGAATAATCACGATAAGGTTAGATTTTCACTATTCACAAACAATCCTGAGTAAAAGTAGATTGAACTCCTGCCAGCTTCTTGTCTTAGAGAAATAACAAGCCCAATGCTCTATACGATACCCATTTAGTTTGGAATTAAAAACCTGGATTTGTGAAAATATTCTTGATCCCATCTGGTCAACCATGTACACAATTAAATTATTTTTACATAATTAACCGTTAAATTAAAAGAAATAGGCCGTTTAAATCTTGCCAGTGTTCTATACGTCGTATACTTAATCTCAAAAACTCAATTTCTTAGAGTTTTTTAAGTATTTATACAAGGGAATAACAATTACGACATATTGTGTCATCGAATACATTCAATATCAAAGCTTAGGTCTAAAGATCAAGTATTTTTATAATATAATTTAACAATTAATATATTGAACGTACGACTGGTAAGTGACAGTTAATTAATGTTTAAGTTTCTAGCCAGAGTAATTACTAGGTGTATTTTAATTTTGTCAAGTGTAAAAAAATTTTTTTTACAAGACAAACACTTTCATAAACTATTACCTAAATTCTACTCGCATTTGTGGTCAACATAATCGAATAGTTTGGATACAAGTGATCGTCTGTGTGTCTGTCTGCCTGCCTCGGTAACTGAATATCCCTAACGTCGGTATTAAATGATTCGATTCGCATACTTGAAATTTTCAAAGTACTGGCAATTCCTAATTATTTGAAATAGATAGCAATTAATCAACCGTCACTACAAAATTATTATGCAATCTAGTTTCACCAATACCATGAAATAAAAATATTTGTTTAAAGAAAATATAGATTTTAAAAACATTTCAGTTGGAATAAAAATTCATTAATTTAGCTACAAAATAGTAAGTTTTTTGTACAAATTAGGACAGAAAAGTAAAGGTTGACAATTTAGCAGTTTAACTACGGTAAAAATAAATAGGCACTTTTGATATTTTAATACAGCACGATATAATATAAATTCCACTAATCTTTTTAGCTGTCTTGATCCATATTATCCACTTACACGTGTTTGGTGAATCCACCAATATAATATCATATATTATGAAACTTTCAAATATTTATTTTTAAACGTGCAGAAGATGTTTCATCTTATCATCTATTTAACAGTTTTGTAAAGAGGACTGAAGATAAAATATCTTCTGTAGGTTTAAAAAAAAGTTTCAGTTTAATATGATATATTATAATACTCTGATGATGGTGGATGCACTGAAACACATCATGTAAGTAGGTAATAAGGATCAACGCAGCTGAAAAGTTTTGTAAAATTTATATTGTGACACATATTTCTAAGGTCCGTTTCGGGATCAGGGAAAATTAAATAATTGACACACTATAGTTTAAAATTAAAAGTATTTATTACAACTAAAAATTACAATTAATGAAGTGACTAAAATCTACAAGTAAATTAAAATTTAATGACTAATAATAAATAACAAACTAATTATAATAACTAATAAAAATAAATAAACTTAACCAATTTACTAAATACTACTTACAAAAGATATAGAAATAACGTTAAACAATACACAGTAATTCACAGTAACGTTGACTTTTTCTAATGCACTGTTATACATACTGCGCAGTTCGCTCATTGAATCACAGACGAAACGAAACTAAATTCACTTAAGAAATCGCGTCGCTTATATAGGTGACTCTGTCTAAGTCACTAAAAGGACAGAGATTTTCGACATAACAATAAAAGTACAAAATCCTTCTGATGGCTTCTGGATAAATCGTAACAGACTGTAAACAAATTAGGATTAAATAAAAGGGAGACTAAATAAAAGGTGTTACAAAAAGGTCAATATCTAAATTAGTTCCCGGCCCGACACATTTACAATAGTCGTACAACAAAAGGCAGGTCTACCTGTACTATAAAAACCGTTTATATTACACATACTGTAAGATATTTTTTCAAGATTCCTTGAAACATCTTACAATAGCAGACAAGTTTGTCTGTTGAATATTTTAGGTGCAAGTAATCTTTCTTAAGTGTCAATAAATTATTTAGACACCCTGTAATTCTTATTTCATTTCATAAATTTTATTAATCAATTTTATTTTAAAATCATAATTAGTTTAGCAGTTCTGTCTTGAATTTTGCTAAAGCAAATTTCCGGTGTTATATTTCATAGGTTTTTCCGTTAATATTTTTTTTTCTCGTTAATGTTAGGTTTAGGCCTACTTTGATTTTATAAAATGTGTAATTGTTTTAATAATTGAATTTCCATCTTTATCAATGCAATCGACCACCTTACTTGTTAAGGTGTTTGATATTCCACCTTACTTAGTTTGATGTCTACCACCGTATTTTGCCGTACGAAATCTGGTGGAGACTACCTTACATAATCCGGTGGAGGTCATCTCCTTCGGTTACCTCAGTCGGTTTACTACAATACTATTTCTTGGAAACCTATTCATCACTTTTATTGTTACGTTAACATTTTTAAAATTTTGGTCCCTCTCGAAAATTCTCGAACACATCCCTTCAGATATTGACACAATATTATATAAAATAGAATAAATCTTTACTGCACCTTATAATCAATTATTGATTTCAAGGTGCAGTAAAGATTTATTTTTACACAATATGAATTTCACTAAAGGAACAATACCACAATATTAAATAGAAGTAGGGTACTCTGTATTGATAATGGATTAGCCGCAACATGATTTTTGTGTGCATATTTCCGCTAGGTATTATTTTATAATTAAATAATATAATTAATAAATAAATAAGCGAAAAACCAACTGGGTTTGTACAATTGTTTTTGTTTCATAATTCCACGTTTTAGTGACTAAACTGGAATAAAAAAATTGACTTTTCCCCAAAGAATAGCCGTGGGGGACAAACGCACCTCGACCCCTAATCGCCGCCACGGACCTTACAGTAAGATGTATTATTTCTATACCTTGCCAAAGAAATGCTGTTATAAGAATCAGCTTGTATAGGTATTCTAACACTAAAAATTATATATATATTTACTCAGGGACGTAACACGCGAGTATTTGCAAGTTCTATAATGAACCATTATTTTGAGACTTTTAATTTTATAACTGTGGTCATTTATTTGTACTCGCAACAGACTGATACAGAAGGTGGTGTGGTACAGCAGTTGCCTAATTGAAAAGGGATGTTTTAATTCGGTATCGGTTTATTTACAGGCTAATGCCTGCTACAGTTTATTAACTGGTAGTTTGTTTGTTTATCATTCGCTGACATTTCCCTTAGCACTTGATTGATTGCATGAGTGATTGATTTTATGACTTACGGACGAACACGTGCATTGAAATTACAATAGTTATCATAAACATCGTCATCATCATTATACGAATTAGTATAACATAAATCATACATTTACATCTAATAATATTACTTCGTCATGTGTCATTCCCATTGTTAATCAAATCAGACAGAATTCGTCATTATTTCCTATTTTTAACATTATGTAATTTATGTTTGGCAAAATTTGAAATCCTAATTTCTAAATATCCCACTCTGTGTTATGAATACTATTATGTAACATTCTTTTGCAATTAAAACAAATATTAGAAATCTTAATTTCTAAATGTCCCATCCACAACCACTTGCTACCACCTGTACGCACATGTACAAGTAACGTAATTTAGAACTGGTCCCGTAACGACACTATTGAAGCGGCCTGATAACATTTAATTCCATTTACATTCCAGTAATAACTAACTCACTACAAAGGCGCTAACTGTTTTATACCTGTGGTCTGATAGTTAATCGAGACCCTTCAAACACTTTCTCCGTTTTACTCGAATATGGTTGAAGGAATAAAATAAAAACTAACGTTTCTACTAGTTTCGATTTCCGAGAATTCTTATTCAAAACATTCCATTATCCTTGTTCAATACACTCCACCTCATGCAATACATAATTTCTTACAATTAACAATCTATTTCTAGAATATCACTGTTCAATGTTAAAATACTCTTCCCTAATTAAACCTACAAAGTAAATAACTTTTTAACTTTTACGACTGTAATACGTTTGAATAACAAATCTGTATTATTTTGTATCTGAAAACCAATAATGAATAAACAAATTGATACTAAATAATTTGTTATTATACAAAACTTAGTGTAAATATTGGATTCTAATTTCCATTAAAATAAACAATATAAATCCTTGTTTTTAACATCAGAATAGATTTATTTTTCTGTCCCATTAGGTTATTATTATTCATTTAATAATTTTGTAACTAAATAGACCTATATCTAAAACATTTTTATCACCAAAAAAATTAATGATAATATTCAAAAATCTCTGAACATTATGTATTTTTCGCTTGGAACAATTTCGTTTGTCAGTTAATTTATTTTATGGGAAATGAGGGTTCGATAATAGTAGTAAAATTTGAGTTAAAACCGAACGCAATAAAATTAATGCTATGAGACATTACGAATGGATACAATGTTCAGTGTGGGTGGTACATTATGTTAATAGTATTATGTAGTGCATTATTTCATTCTCTCTGGACATGCAAGGTATGTTCAATGTCCACACAACTGCAATATGTTTACCGGCA
Organism: Catonia carolina; assembly: GCA_035578175.1. Lineage (NCBI taxonomy): Eukaryota > Metazoa > Arthropoda > Insecta > Hemiptera > Achilidae > Catonia > Catonia carolina. The sequence goes on along the minus strand of JAQMRL010000002.1, from coordinate 27,489,097 downwards.
ACTCTACGGTGCCCTTAGAGAGCAGTTAAGCGGGAAACTGCCGCTCGTTCGGCCTGCAAAGTTTGCCCCGTACATTGTGCATGTAATCGGGTGTCATACAGTATTTCACCAATAATTGGCATCGGCTAGGGACCGCTCCATTTTCCTAGATCTACCTCTCTTTGCCATCACTAAACTCGTACTCCGTTTTCAATAGAAGGAAAGATATGGCCATTCCAAGATTACTTTTATAAAATGACTATAAAATTTGTTACGAAAAGAAAAATAGTTTTCCTTCATAAATTACGTTCCAAAAAGATTTATCTGTCATTTAAATAACTTTTTAATAATTTTTTCTTTCGGTTTTATGAATCTTATAATTTTTGTATCCTTCAATGTAGAGCTTTCTTAATTACTTTGGTCAACCGCAACTCAGCTTTGACTCTTCGTGTAATCCGTTTAAATCGCTAATCTCTAATCATTACTCGTTACTTCGTTCTAACATGTTTTTGTTTTTTAATATTACCTCTATCTTTGAACGGTTCTACCCAGTTTAGTTGAACAAATTATGAGACACGGTAGATCCAAAACCTCAGTTTTGTTAACCGTGTATCAACTTTTCTATATACGAAAGATGTGCATAGAAATTCACTCATCGTATTGTAACCTTTCGTTTTTTAGGTCATCAGCCAAAAAGCTGGTTTGAACTTTTAAAGGCTTTACTGAATAAAACAAGGAATGAGGTGGTTTACCTTTGCCTTCGTTAATGAGTGTAAAAGTAGCCTATGCTTATCAGCATGCCAGGGCCTCCGGAAAGCAGCTACTTTCCGCCCTAAAAATGACACCTTCACTTCATTCACCACAGTATATTGTAACCTACAAAAATTTTAATACAATATTATTAATTACCCACCGGGTTGGTCTAGAGGTAAAGTTGGCGCTGCGAATCAGCTGTTTTTTGGAGACGAAGGTTCCTGGTTCAAATCCTAGTAAAGGTAGACACTTTTATATGGATTTGGATACTCTCTTCTTCAGGTGCCTTCTCCATTACGAAGGTTGGCTATCATCATGGTCAGTCGTACCTTGTCCACTGCTGCTCTGAAAAGGTCATGCGACGAGCAGTTAAACGCTTCTCTCAGGTTTCTTAACCAGGATTTGAATACTAGACAGTGGTTACCGGTGTTCTTTGATGATTCGGGTTTAATTAACCATACTCTCTTAGGAATCGTCGGCCTGGGTCTGTACAAGACTACACCTCATTTACACGTCTTTTATTAATAAAACTGTTAAAAATATTTTAGTAAATAAATTTGGTAATTTTGTAAATTGATATCAGATATTTTATTTTAGGTTCGTGGTATTTTTTTCTAGATAAAAAATTAACACTCTAATCACTCTAATTCCAACCCTACTTTAATGACTTACAGTAGTAGGCCTGCTTAGTACACTTTCAATTTGTTACCTCATTCATCACAAGATCTGGTTGTATAGCGAAGTCCATTAACTATTTTTTTTTTCATTTTAACAAATGGCTCTGAAAATGCAATAATTTAAAAATTATTTATTTCAATCAAATTGGTATTATTAACAAAGTGCATAGGCAAAATTGAGTATTTATAATTATTTAATTTTATAACCAAGACGAAATGGATTAAACTGCACATTTAAAGTAATTATTACGACCTTAATATTTTACTGTTTCCTATTTTCTTGCTGTGTAACTGATTCCGGTAATCAGTTACCTATGTCTTTATAATACCCGTATACAGTTGAATGTGAACACTTGTGTAAACATGGCCGGCATATTTAATCACGTACAAAATCCACCCATGTGTTGGTAGCCATGACAATTTCTGTACCTATTGAATACAAATTACGTAACACGTGTTTCCAAGTGTAGATAAATACTTGGTGTTAACTGAAGAATAGGTGCATTCCGTTAATTTCTGGTAATTGTATAAATTTATCTACAAAATTATTTATTACATTGTATCAGTACCCGTAATAAATTGTCTTTTATCCAAAATAAGTTTAAAGAATTTTAATAGCCAAATACTATCAGTGCTTGTTTCGATATGTTTCTCATGGGTATGTTTTAATACTATGTACAGTTGTTTCAAATTATCAAGATAGCAACTTTCTCCCCTGAGGGATATTTTAAATTTTTTTAAAAACGATTTTCTGTGTTTTAAATTAAACATTTCTGTCAACAATTTTGTTAATTGTTCTAATTATAAGTTTTAATTATGTATTATTTAACATTCGAGTTGTATTGTGTATTTGTCGGTGATTATTAATTTATTTTTCACAATGTCAATAAAGCTTTTAGAACGATAAAACTATATTTTACAATGGTATGTACAAATTCTTGTAATACACGGTATAAATAAATCTATTACTACTTTAAACAGCTGATATGGCGATTTACAAAATTATGAAAAAAATTGCTTTAGCGATAACAAAATATACAGTATATTAATAATAAAAAATTTACCTCTTCAACCACTTCATATGGTACTGTCTTAATAAATTGAACTTACTGTATGAATATGTATTTTTTAATTTATTTTTTTAGTTGAAATTGTTATTTATTTACAATGAAGAAATTTGAACAATAGTACTTTACGTAACAGCCCATAACAGACAGGTGGAGTTTACACCTTGTACAAATTGTGTTCACTCAATCTGTTCGTTACAGGGCTAAAATAAATAGTTCTGTTTCTTATCATGTGGTCAGTCATTTAAATGACTGAATTATTTAAGAACAGAAGAGGTAGAGGTGTAAAAGACACTAATCAGAGTTATCTCCTCTGAAAGTAATGAATTTCATTATACATCCAGATCCTGTGATGAATGAAGTGAAGGTGTCATTTACAGAGTGGAAAATATGTGCTTTTCAGAGGGCCTGGCATGCTGATAATCATGCTTTTCTACTCAGTGAGTGTTGGCAATGGTAAACCACTTCACTCCTCGTTTTACTTAGTAAAACCTCTACAGGTTCAAACCAGCCTTTCAGCTGAAGACCTAAACAACAACAACAATAGCCAAATAGCTTTTCAAAATGAGTTTTTTCATTAATTTTTTGTAATTTGTCTCTCGACTGGTTTGATGCAGTTCTTTAAGCTGTTCTATCTTGTACAAGTAGTTTCATATCTGCATACCTGCAGCATCCTACATCTTTCGTAATTTTCTTTAAAATTGTAATCCTTGCCTCCCCCTACAATTCACTCCCTCAATATTACCCTCCATTATTAATATAGCAATACTTAGATGTCTTAAGATATGCCCCGCTAGCCTATCCCTTCTTTTGGTAAGATGTTTCCATATAAGGCCTACTTTTTTTTTCATCCACTCATTTCAGAATTTTTAAATTAATTATTTTGTCCACCCACCCAATCTTTTACATTTTCCTATTACACCACATTTCAAAAGCTTCTATCCTCTTCTATTTTACAGCCCCTATCAACCACGTTTCACTCCCCTGTAATGCTACGCTACAAACATACTCTTTGAAGAACTGTTTCCTAATCTGTAAGTCAATGTTTGTAGTCAGTAAGCAGTTTTTCATTTCAAAGGCTTTTCTTGCTTGAGCAATCCTACTTTGATATCACTTGTGCTCCTACCATCCTCTGTTAATCCCTAGATTGCAAAATTCTGCAACGTCCTGTATGTTTTGTTGCCTACTTTCAAACTTCTCATCTCCTCTAAACTACTCATGCTGCTGCACAACACTTTTGCCTTGTTCTTATTAATTGTCATGAAGTAATGCTTTCTCATGATCTCATCCATTCCACCATTCCATTTAAGATATCCTCTACTTTCATTCGAAAAATTAATTGAAATAAATAATTTTACGGCAAACCGAACTAAATTTTTCGCTAATAGCAAAGCAGTATTAAGTTTTTGAAATATTTTTACTTGTTAAGCAAATAATTGTTTTCTTTTGAACCCTGAATGGATTTACAGTTCCAAAATTTATGTTTCAATTATATAAAATAATTTACAAAACACTCAGGCATTTCAGTCAAAAACATTACGTCTTATAGTATAAGCAGCTCTTTATGTATGTAACGAAACCTTACAAATAGGTTTGAAAATATCATTCGTCCAAAATTCCATCGGACACTTATACAGACGTTTTCACAGGAACACAATAGTCCACTTGTACGAAAATCCCGTAAGACGCCTAAAAGACGTTGGAGTACTAATTTAATGAAATAAGTACTATTCAAAATTTAGAATATTTTTAATCATAGTTCTTTTAATCATAGGGCTGGGCTCCAAATGGTGCCTCCCCCATTTGGAGCCCAGCCCTTTCTCAAGCCACCTATAATGTCATTTCAACACAACATCTAATCATATTTACTCGTAACATTTTTAGTCATATTTGTTTATGTTCAGTTGTCTTTGTGTAATTTCTGGTCGATCGGAAAATGTATGTAGCGTCTTTAAGGACTGTTATGACTTTGAACTCTGTCTCTGAATCCGTAGTACTGTTTTATAAATGTTTCGTTTACGTAGAGGACGTGTAATGTTTTATTCAAAATGCACCCTCGGGGAAATTAGTAGCCTAATAACTCGCAAGAATTTACTTCGGGGATTCTGCACTCGTGAAATGACTGATGGCTATACTGCACTACAAATCTGGTTGTTTATATTTTTAAATATTTTATTTCTTATTTTCTTTCGAATTTAAACATAAATTGTACATATATACATACATCATTCATCATATATCCGCTGTAAAGACAAAATCGACGGCTTTCTGGGGTAAAATCCCGTACGAACAAAAATAGTTATCAATAGATGCCTGATAGAACAGGTACATTTTAAAAACCGGGGATGTGATTTAACGTACGCTAGAGATGCAGACATGATCGGTAAACTGGATTGTTTTCATTTCAGTATAGGCTATATATGGAATAATAGCACGATAACTAGGTAAAAGATTTCGGAAAGAAACCCAGTTGAAGTTTTACAAGATTTTGACTGTTCCAGTATTGCTGTAAGGTAGTGAATCCTGGGTACTTGGGAGGAAAGATGAACTTCAGATCTGGGCAGCGGAAATGTGGTTCTTGGGAAAAGTTCAGAGGTGTTGTTTAATGGAACATATTAAGAATGCGTTTAAATGTCTCCTCTCTTATAGAAACAATAGGTAAATACAGAAAGAAACGGAGAAACATTGATACGAACTGAGTGATGCTAGATGGGCGAAACGAGCATTAAACTACATACCCGGTGGACGAAGAGATGTGGGTAGGCCGCAAAAAAGATAGGCAAAGAAGAAGAAAAAGAAGGAAAAGATCGTACATAGCTAGTATCAATTACCATTATACACAAACATAATTTTTGTAGATTTCTGTCTTAGAATTGTTCACTACAAAATATTTTATGAGGAAATGTTATTAATTTTCACGTTGATTGTTATTCTATAAATTCATTTAAGCTTTTTGATAGTTGTACAATATGTACTGTAAAGTATTAAAACAAAAAATTAAGTCAATTAAATGTTTTTATAAAATATTTTTAATTATAGAATATTTGAACAATTATGTTAAAATGAAGTTTTTGTGGGCTATTCTGCATTAGTGGTAAAATAATATTATCTACTGATAAATTTCTATTAATAGTGGGAAACTGGTAGCGAAAATAACTGATTTTTAACTAACGTTAATAAAATGAGTACCTACTTCTTAGTAAATATGTTTGAAAAGTTTTCCAAAGCATAAAGAGACGGCGATGTTAAAAAAAAATTAGTATGAAAGACCAAAGTACTTAGTGTAGCAGTTATAAAAGTTTGTCTTGAGAGTTATAATCTGAGATTAGAACCCGTTAAAAAAATCGGTGTAAGCTTGCCATACTACTCGACACGTTATTTGCTGTTTGATAAACTTTAATGACAGAATAGGAAAAACAGGAAAATAAGTAGAAGAAATAAGTTAGAGATGTACTTGGCCTGGAAAAGGTAAAACACTGGAGGATGTGAACTTCGAACAAAGTTCAATCTGACAGCTGTCTGTTATTTACTTACATTAGATCAGACACATGGAAGAGATCGTTCGGTACGATCTCAAGTTATTATTTATACTACTTTGTTAAATGTATATACGGTAAGGTGTTTAATTCTAAAAATACTAAAAGCCTCAAGGAAATGATTAATTGTTTTATTTAAGCCTAAAGGAACGGTTCCATTAATATAATTGAAATTATAAGTATACTTTACGAAACTGGAAAATTAATATCATATGTAAAACGTTACCAAACTTTTAGAGAGAATTCGTAAACAGTAATGACGTAAGATGTTGCCCAAAATATGTTTTATTTGAATTTCACTCTTTTATTAATGATTTTTAATTTTTCTTTAATTAAATATTAAACAATGTCAGATTGTATTGAAAATAACATCTTAATTTATCAAAATATTAAAGTATTTTAAAAATTAAAGTAAAATGGTTAACACTTTAATAAAATGTTACATTAGTTATACCAATTTTGACAGTATTTTAACCAAGTTTCTTATATATTTATATTCTTGCGCTTTTTTTGGTCTATACCAGGCAACCAAAACAAAAAGCTCAGCTGATATAAGATTCGTCATCAGGATTAAACAAACATTTATTTTAACACACAAATTTAACAGAAAGACAAGGCTATATTTAGCCTATGTTGTATATATAGCCTATATTATAATATAATAATGATAATATATTATATATTCTATTATATTTAGCCTGTATTTAGTATAAATAAGCTATTTAGTCTATATTTAGTCTTTTATTTGTGTTTTTGTTCGGATTACTTTTAGATATTACACTCAATACCTTAATTGCAGAACAGAAATTTAGCAGAAACGAATATAAATAAATTTAAAATTTGAACAATTCTTTGGGCTACACTGATAGAAATCAAAATAATCCTTTCAAATCAAACTTTTAATTGATAAAACCATTTTCTAACCAGTCTGTATATACAGTGTCAAGTTATGGGGCACTTTCAGTAACCAGTTAAAATTATTCAGCGTTTTAGTCCAAAATCCCCCGAGCTGTAACAGTTGCATCTTTTAATAGTTACGAGTATAATAGGAATTTAAAAAACTTAATTACTCTCATTGAAATTGATAACTTGATGCATTGAGGATACATTGATACAGAGCCGAGAACTTTTGAAAACTTGTTCATTTAACACAACTGCATTTGTTAAGCTCGTGAAATTAACATTTTATCCTGTGAATCGTTACAAATGTATCATCAATGTGATGATACAAAACAAGTTCATTGCTTATTCACTTAATTCAATTTCCATTAACTACATAAACAATGCACTTCATAACCAATAGGGCAATCTTTACCTAGTTTTACAGTCTCTACAATAACTTTTTTTTTATTTTGCAGCTGTTAAATAAAAAATTAAGAAACTTCAAACAGCCTTTTTTCCTTTTTTTAAACCCCAGCGTGTACGTTACAATTTGTTCAATTTAGAACAATAACCAACGCCATGACCCAACAAGATGAGGATAATTATGTATGACGAGTAAATGAGGTGTACGTAGTCTTGTACAGACTCAGACCGACCATTTCTAAGAGAGTATGGTTAATTGAACCTTAGTCATCAAAGTACACCTGTAACCACTGTCTAATATTCAGATCTGTATGAAAGTAACCACCGTTACTAGGATTTGAACCACAGAACCTTCGTCTACAAAAATCAGCTGTTAAACAGCTGACTCGCAGTGACGACTTTGCCACAAGAAAAACCCAGGGGGATAAACTACTATAAAAACTGTTAAGCACAAATCTTGTCAAATTACGTTAATTTACACCATAAATCGTGCGCATTATGCTCTAAAATCTGGAATTTTTAAATAAACTGATATCAAAACTTTTGTACAGTTTCGGAAATTTGTAAATATTAAAACCTATTGATTTCGAACCGTATTTATGGTAGTTGCAAGTAACCTGGGTTGTTGCGACTCTAAAAGACTAGATCGTAGCGAGAGCTGAGTAATAAACTTCCGCTTTGAAGTGCAGCATACGCACTCTATTGCTCCAACCACTGGACCACGAATTCGGCCCACCATAAAATCATTCTTTATCATTTCAATAATTTTTGAAAAAATAAATAAACATACCTATAATGTATTCATCAATTTAAGGTAAAAATCAATTATATAGTCCAATTTTAACCAAGCAATTTTACGATTTTGCACAAATATAAAATGTTGTTTACACAACTCATTAAATATTTACAACAGGTACGTTGGCTTTTCAGAATTCCTCTACTTTTCAAATACTATAAATACAATATTTTATCTGCCTTGAACAAATGAAATATTTTACATTTTAATCTGTGGTTATTCATTGAATCGAATTATTAGGGAAATACATTGTGTTTGTAGGTATTTTCAAATGTATAAAAAGCCATTGTGTAATGTTTTTGTATGATTTGTTATATAAAAAAATTATATATATATATAAATGTTCGTTCTTTATTTACTGTGTATTTTTCCGTTCGTTGATTATTACCTGAACTTAAAATGATTACAGTTATATATTTTGCTAGTCATTATATCCAAGCATTTGCAGTTTTTATCTAATACTTTTTACCTGATTACTGTAAGAGTAATTAACTGTAAAAGTATATAATGTAATTATTGCATTACTGTAATTATTACAGTACTTCATTACATGTTGTTCTACACCACTTTTATTATATAATTATATTGTATTTAACAACAATATTATATTATTTCGTTAATTAACTTTATGTTATTAAATACTTTAGTACGTTAATAATATTATAAAATTACTTAAAAAGATACCAAGATATAATTGGTAAATTGGTTAATTTGTTTTCTACCGTAAATTAATCTTTTCCTTTTACAATTTATTAAATTATAAAAAATATTTTATTTACTTATTTATTTATATTTATTTTTATCTCTGTGCTATAAAATGTTATTCTGGAATGAGAAATGAAACTTACCAAGAAAGAATTTTTTAACCAAGTAGATCCCTACACATTGGAGAAACAGAGAACGGCATAAAGATTTTTTGTTTGTTTTGCATCCAGAAGACTCCAAAGGGAGTATAGGACATGTCAAGATAAAACTGATAAACTGAAAGTTTATCACCAATGATAAATTCATCACTTACCACCAAAAAATTGTTTTTGCTACTGCTTACTTCAGTATGCTTGTCATGAATCCCATTAAATCAAATATCACACAAAATGAAAAATAAAAAAATCAAACACAATGATAAATTCATCACTTACCAATGATTTTTACCAGCTACTGCTTAACTCAGTAGGCTTGTCATGACCCCTTTGTATCAAATTTAATAGTACACGATATTTGTTTAATTAGAAGTTAAATACTTTTCAACCAAAACTATTTAGAAAGGAATTCGTGCACACTGTAAAATGTTTCATCAATCAAAATATTGTTTTAGCTTTTTTTTAAAAATGACTTAAATTGTCACAACTTTTTAAACCTTGTGGCAATTTATTGATGTATTTTCTACCTGCATAAATTTGTTTTTGTTCAAACAATTTAGTGTTGTGATTAGCAACATAATAATCGATTCTGTTTCTTGTGTAGTGGTTGTGAACATCTAAATTCTGTAAAAAGGTATTTTTCTTTACGTACATTATCACTTGAAAAATGTACAAAGAAGGAACTGTGAGCAATTACAGTTCTTTAAATAGTGATCTACATGAGGTAAGGTGGTTGACTCCCATCATGAACCTAATAGCTTTTTTCTGTATTTCAAAAACTATCTTGCTTTTGTAGATGACATAGCAATCGTTTTTGAGAACAAGCAACAGCAATAGAACAAATTAACGTGTTAAATGAGCAAGCATATAAAGTAGGATTATAGATTTTCTTTGGGAAAACTAAATACACGACGATTATAAAAACAGCCCCAAGTCACTTAAAAATACATAACAGAAAACCTGATATAGTTGACAGCTTCATGTAACTTGAATTGATAGTACAACCAAAGATCAGCGAGTAGCACCAGATGAGGAAAGTTGGTGCAATAATAGGAACCTCCTGTATAAAAATAAAGCGCTCTTGAAGTAAGCCAAGATGAGAAATTATAACTGTAATACAACCTGTGTGTCTTCATGTGAGTGAGTAACATAGAATAAATGAGAAGGCTGGTCAAAGAGATGCAGATAAATTTGAGACAGAAATTCTCAGCAAGATGATTTGTCTGAAGACAGTAGACGGGTAGTACAGGTTACAAGAACGAGAAGAACTGTACAAGAGTAACGAACGGTTGATGAAAATGATTAGGAAAAGAAGACTAAAATTCTACGGACACCTTTATAGAACGACTGAAATAGTTGAAAAAAACAAATGCTACTACCGTGTAATTTTATCAATACTTGTACACAGGTAATAAATAATATGTACTAAGTTAGCTTGTAAGTTTTTAAATTGTTCTATGCTCCTTTTGGAAGTCTCCTGCATGCAATTTAAAAACAATCTCTTTTTCCAGTCTCCAATATTATTCTACCATGAGCATTTTATTGGTACAGTCTGCACCTATGTTGCACTTTTCCCTCGAGAAAAAGTTTGAGGAACTCAAACTTATCACCACTGTTTAGGTGACTTTAGTGAGCAGTTAGTTTATCTTATTTTGATCATGTTCATTAACTCACGATTCTAAACCTCAACAATTATAAAATACCGGTTCACGAAATTCTGTGGATTCTCCTCCACGTTTCAAGCGTTTCTGAACTGAACGGTTCATGAGCTACTTATTCAGAGTCCATGTTTCCATAAATACAAAAGAAAAGAGGATAATAGCTATTTTTTTAACTATTTAACTATTATTACTTAACTATAATACTTTTCATGGTTGATGAGCTCTGCTCTTCCTCGCGTTTAGACTAATCAGAACGTTTGCCAGCGTTGTCAGATTGTACGTTGATTCAGCCTGACAAACATTACGCGAGCATGCGTATAAGAGCCGCAGTAGTTCACTCGTGTCTTGTATCTCGTACTGAACGCATCGATTATAGAACGCGTTAACATGCAATGCTTTATAATATAATCAGCTGATCGTATGTTCATAGGTTATAAATTGTTATTGAAAGACCAAAAAAATGGCTGACGAAATACATATACAACAGAGCTACGAGAGAAAGTGTTGGCAACGTTGCTGGTAAGTCATTGGCTAGCTATGAAGTGGGTAGGGGGCAATGCGTACGTTCAGAGCTCATCAGCCCTGAAAAATAGTATAAATGACTGATTAACTACTTAACCTTTTCAGCTACTTTTTTGATATAATTAAATTATAAACATGGAAGTACATGGCCTAGATATGTTAATAATTTAATATAATTTTACAATTTTAATATATTTCATAGGGAATATGAATTAATTCTTATATATTCACTATAACAGATCGTTTTAAAAGAACCAAAACTTTTTTTACCGGATTATTATTGTAAAACGTGCATTAAATATTAACATGATAATTATTCAAAGTTTTGAATTTTAGTTTACAGCGTTTTGGTGTCGTTAAGCTTAGCGATCATGTTGTATAATAAATTATTAATATAATCTGCGTTACCATAATATATTATTATTATATTAATATAAAGCTAATATATTTGCGTTAGTGTATATAATTGTTAGTATATTTGAGTTCGAATTAACTCTTATAGTGTTAATTATATTTTGGATTGTAATACAGTTTTTCGTTTTTTTTTCAGGTACGTTCAACATCAAAATATATAACCCAGTTGTAAGTACATAATTTGTATGAATTTGTAATATAATTTTTTTAACTTTAAATTCTATATTCAGCATTTATTAAATAGTATAACTATCCAAAAGTTTAATTAATTTTTGAATAGACAAACGACGTGAAAGAAAACAGAAAATTTTCTTTAAGGATACATCCCAGTGGATAATTCAAGAGTTGAACAGTTAAAAGAAAAGTAATAAAATTAGAGAACAAACAGGATTATTTTTATAATAAATATAATATATAACAAGAATAACATAGTATATAAAACTTAGAACGAGCAGTAGCGTAGAAATTAAAAGTTTTGGTCGTGCTAAATTTTGTCTTGATGTTAGCTCTCTTACAGGAGTGATGTAGTATGTTAATTTTCTGTTAAATTTTGAGTATTTTATTTTAGTGTTTGTTACAAAAGGACTTTTCAAGGCGGAGTGCAATGTTAAATTTTTAATATGTTGGGCATTTCATGTATGTTTGATTGATAGGCTTAAATTTTCTGAATGTGACTTTTCTTTGCGGTCTCAAAAATATTGATACCTTAATTCCAAATCGATTAAAAATAAGTTTATATGTTAATAATTTAAATTTTTATGGTAGATTCGATTTCCTGTTAATGAATTTTGAGAGTACCCTAACTTGAACACCCCTAATACCCCTAACTTGAATATTAAGCTAATTTGAACATACCTAAAGTTGTATGATTATTTGATGTAAAGGTGCGGTTCACGATGTAAAGTTTCGTTTGTGCAGTGGAACGTGCGATTCAACTGCACGTCCGGGTTAACCGAAACCCGGTTTTTTCGAAACGTCAAAAAATACTCAGTATTTTAAATGTAATTTTTCTACAAATAATTGTAATAAAAACAAATAATAAATACTGTAAATTGTATTTCTGTACCAAAATACTGTTTAAGCAAACTGAACTGTAAATTATAGCACGTAAAGTATGCCTACACGATATTCAGCACTGCAGATAGGATTTTTATCGATAACATGAGTATTTTCCTTGGAGCGGTAACCTACTACTAGGCCTACTGTTTATTTTGGCTACATCACCTTTACTGCAAACAGTCAATTAGTACTGTATTGTGGTTGAATGGGTATGGTAGTGTCTTGGCCTTAATGTTGTTTTCATTTCGTTTTGTGGCTAATTAGTGTTACGTAGTCTACTGGTAGTGGATGTGAAATGATATTTAACAATGGCGTGTAAACGCAAACGCGTGGTTAAAACCATCGAAGCGACGCCCACTGATTTACTTTTAGTTAAACGTTGGCGGGATATTTCGGTAAAAAAACGAATGGAAAATAAAAACCAAAAAAAAATTCAGCTTTCAAAAAAAGAATTAAATGTACGGAAAATATATGACAATTAAATCGTACGAATAAAAGTTTTGTTCACAGTAATATTTTTTTACAATAAAACACCATTTTCACGTTATTTAAAAAACCCGGCTTATCCGAAATCGGCTCACCCCAATTATTTCGGATTAGCAGGAGTTTACTGTATCTATTAGACGATGAAGACAAGTTTGAAGGATCAAATAGTTGTAGTTTTTCTGCAGCTAACTCAATGAGTTTTGCGTCATTGTCTTTGGAAAAACTCATTTTCAATTTCTAGACGCATGCGACTACTGCAGGTGACTAGTTGCCAAAGCAGTCGATGCACCCGCCGCATGTGATCTCTTGCGTCGGACGCATAAACGGAACCACTTCTTAAGAAATCCATTTGATGAGTAATGGCAGTGACGCATGCAGTAATCGCATGCGACGATCGCACAAACGAAACCGCACATTACGTCTGAATGGAGGCCCAAATATTATTATTATTAATAATTTTTTTCGTAGTGTAATAAAATAATGATAAAAAATATGGAGGCATGTCTATGATAGTCGTTAGACCATCTTTGGTTTCTTTTCTGGAAAGTTTTTTGCAAACAACTCAAATTGATCCAAACCCTCTCGATTTAGCGTGAACTTAAAAATGAATATATAGTGTTGATTTTTGTTTTTGTGTCAGGTGGTCACAATACCAACAGATTTAACATCACTTTCAAAAGTAACATTTTTTCTAACTGTTTGGTTTGCCCTGAAATTTCTTTGTTTTATTAAAAATAGTATTTACTATATTTTTATCTGAGTATTGTTGCACGTAGAAAAACAGCATTGTTAAAAATTAATAGCATTACTAATATTGCTATATCAATTTCAGATTCATTCCAATGATTCGTAAGCGATTTTGAATGAATTTATTTGAATGAATGAGTTAAAGTAAGTTATTATTTGCAGCTCTATCAGAAAAACTGTCAAATCTAAATACGAACGACTATGAATTTTCAATTTATAGTAACAATATCGAAGGATGACGTATTTATTGAGCAAATATTGAAAAAGAAATCTCAGCCGTATCGATAGATGTGTTTATATTCACAATTGAAATTTTACAATGACGTAATGTCATTTCTCTTCACATTTTATGTATTTTACGCTTGTATAATTTATTTGTGTTTGATGTACACAATAAAGGAATATGACCGTTGAATCCAAAACAGGGCCTGATAAATTATTATCACTATTATAGTTTTTTAAACTTCATGTCGCAAAAAAATAAATTGAATTTTTCATGATATCAATTCAGTTTTTCCGTGTGATGCTTAGAATGTTGGAGCCTATTCCCTTTGTCATCTACTTCATAGAAATTATCGGAGACTCTCAATCCACCCTCGCTCGCTTCACCTTCATAGCCATTAAAAAGTAGATCTGTTGTAACATTTTGGTCCTTGTGTTCGCTATGAGCTGTAGATAGCCACCTTAGCCAGAAAATTTCGAGTTATCGTTTTACTTTAAGGCCTACTTTTGTTCTGTGTGTTCATGATTGTGTGATCGGCACACGTGTGCCAATTACTAATACTATTTGGACTATGTATAAATATTTCTATAGATAACTCTATTAACCATAATAAATAAATATAAAAAACAATATCAACGTTAACATAACAATGAAGTTTCTAATTAAATCGCCACTATCGAGAACGGTGAAGCCGATTTTCATATACAAAATAAATAATAAAATTTTGAATGCCCTAAAATTTTAATTCTTTGACTGTATTTACTAAACTTTTAAAGAAAAGTAATTCTTGGTAGATAGTAAATTTAATTACACGCCAAGTAGCGGTAAAATGTATGACGATGTAGATCCGGTGATCTCCACAAGTTTTCCAACAAGTCTTCACCGCGTTTACGATGTAGCCTTTTATACTCCACGACGAATCTATAATCTATCAAGAGCTGCAATCTAAATAACGATAAAGACGTCAGTAATAATTAATCAGAATTGGTTCTTTAGTTTTTGACATCTCCTCACATACCTCGTATATTCGTACATTCATACAAACTCTCGTACATTATTAGACTAAATTTTGTTTTTATATCCCATTTGTCCTATATTGAACGAAAGCCTCCTCTAAATTTCCTTATGTTTTCCTTTTTCTTCCTTGCTGTGTTAAGTTAAAACCCACCGCTTCCTTGACGTCATTTCCTCACCCCATCAATCTCCTTCATTCCTGTCCATGTTCTCCAATTTTAATAACACTATTCCATGTTTTGTCCGAGTGCGTTTCATTATAGCCCACACAATTCCATTTTTCTGAACTTTTTTTACGATATCTTGCACTTTAATAATGTTTCTTATATGGATTTTTTCATGATACGTAGTTTTTTTTTGCTAGTGCTATTGATAAAGTATCCCTCAGAATACCATTAAATCTTCCGAATTATTGCCGTTCTAACCGTCTCCTTCTATCGAGTTTCGCATTTCGATTACTGTGTCAGGTTTAACTAGTTCATTCAGACTTTAGATATAACAAACAAAATTTCAGTTCTAACAATTTTATGTTTTTTTATAAGCTTAATTATAACAATCTTTCTCAATTCATTTTTTCAATCTTGTTTTTGAATCCAAACAAACTTTCGTGTTCGTTTATACACGTTCGAGTAGTTACTGGAGTTTTTTTAATTTCAAAATTAGTTAAGTTTCTAACGTAAGTATCAATTTTCTTTCGTTGTGAAGGTAAATAGTACTTTATTTTAATGTGATACTTGGAACGTTGTGGATGTGGCTTTTAGAACGTCAAACATCCCATTGTGGCATTAAGCTTTATATATTTTTTCTTTATAAATGTTTTAGAGGAACGGAATTATTTATTGCAGTATTGAATGACTTTTGCTGTGAAATGTAGAGAACGTAGAACAGCGAATGTTATTTTCCTGCATCTCCCTTGATAGAGCTGATAGAGTATTTTCTTGGAATTTGAGAGGGGCGTGCAACATAAACCGTATCTCCCCTCACCGAGACACTTTCCCTTCCTTACAGCGTTTTACGCCGCCATTTTCTGGCTGGTGACACTTCATTGCAACGTGCTACATCTCAGAGAATATGCTTGCCTCTCTCTTCTTATTCAACATTCCTAAACTATAAAACAAATTGGTCCTTTTACTCTATCTTTTCTGTTTAATTTTTCAGTACTTTACATATGCATACCAAAATATAACGCGCATTAAATATTTTTGTAAAAATATTTCCATCGGGAATTACTTTTTCAATGCATATGTTATGTATCTTTTCATTATCTTCCCAATTTTTATAATTTCCGAAAAAACAATCCATATAATTACCAGGTTTATGAAACGTTGTATGTATTTAATTCAACTATTTCATTTTATTTCATTCCAAAATTTTATTATTATCGAAAACAAAATTTTAAAATATTTGAATTATTACGTATTCCTTTTATACTGGTGTAAAATATTTTTAAAGAAAACACACTAAATTACTTTTTCCAGAGTTTATTAATCTCTTAAATGTCTAAAGATTTAATTCCACTTTTGGTTGATGAAAATTTTAAATAGTAATAATTCCTACCTAAATCCTCTTATATTATTTATAGGTAGACTAATATTGGAAAGGTTTTGAAAATAATTGATACAGTGACCTGTAAACGTATATTAATAGAATATAAGCATGCATTCAATAATTTATTTTAATTTTAAATAATTCAATTTTTTTGTGAAACTCAAATAGATAAATTTTTTATTCAATTTTTTACATGAAAAGAAAAGAAGATTAAAAATTTGCAAACTTATCTACATTTATCATGGCTCAGATTTTCAGGAATACAGTTTTAGTTAGTTATACTAGTAATTCATTTTTTAGTCTATTTTTAGAAATTAAAGAGGAATTTTGAAGAAATGGTGTGTATAATTTGAATCAACTCATTTCTTTGTTTTACTAATTTTATTAACTGTTATATTATATTGTATCACATAGCTGGTTTTTGCGAATATAGTTATCAATAGAACACCAATTATCGGAGCTTATCGTTTGAACCTTTAAAAACATTTTCCTGTTCCTAACAGAGTTTTGAAGTCATAATGTTCACTTTATTAGTCTATCACCTTTCTTGTATCATTAAAACAACATTTAAACTTAAATTTAATGAGCTAAAAGTTAAATGTAGGAGTATTGTACGCATCGCTTTATGCAATACGTAGACCTAAACATCACTGCTTTTCTTGATTCGGTCAAATAAATTTATGTATTATTTTTTAATACTATTATGGCCGTGTGAGGATCTCGTTGACCACACTTCTTGATTTCTTGACTCCATGCTTCCTTTATTTATTGGTGGAGGTAGATTTTCTTTTTTCTAACCACTTTTTGCTCTACTGGAACGTCCTGGGCTCCTGAAAATAAATTTTCAGGAGTTTGCAGGAGATAAACTCCTGAAAATTTATTTTTTCTTACTACAGATTTTTCTATCTGAGATTTTAGATGCGGGTATATCAATCTCCATTAAATCCTTTCTAGTATTAGCAGTCAGTTTATTTGCCTTAGTGCATTTGAGCTTTTTATTATGAGTCTGGATTCGTCTTGTGAGGCTGCAGTAACTCATTCTCAACAAGTGACCGTACAATTTACCTCTCCTCTTCCTGATGGTGTTTAAAATCTTATCAATATTGTTATATAACAATATCTCCCATCGCTCCCTGTTGCTCCTCAGATTGTATTGGTGATCTTCTGTTTTCCTGAGACCCAGTATTCTTTCATACACATAATTCTGCTTTTTCTCTACTCGAATATTTTGGATGTCTCATTTAGATTTGATGCTCAGGCACTCAGTGCCATAGAAGCGTTCCGGTTGAAATACTGTTTTGTAGTGTTAGCTTGTAGCTTGTAGCTTTGATGGATATACTTTTTAATGTTAGTGTTTAGGATGAGTCAGTATACTAGTTTTTTTTCTAAACAGCTGTTTTGGATGATCTCTACTAATTACACTGGTCTGCATCAAAAAATCCCCTTGAACTTTAATAGGTGATCTTTATGTATTTTGACCCCCTGAATCCGAATCTGACCTCCGTTTTGCTCCATCACCCACCATTTTTAGGGGGTGGGCCACTCCTCCTTATTTGGGAAATTTCAACTTTTTATCAGTCTGGTGTAACTATGATATGAAATTGTGCAGTTGTTTCTCGGTTTTATGGTTCTTCAAGGCCTACCTAACACTGAAAGAGTACAATAAGAGAGTATTGACGTATTGATACATTTTGTGTATTTTTACTTATACAATTTTTCTGGTTCAAGATACTTGTCATCGAATACATATACTTAAAGAGAGTGGTTTTACTTGGAGGAAGCTTTTCTCTTGTACTGATATCTGGGAGTTTCACGCAAGAGTGACTAGCAGTAGTCTGCTAACATACTTGAGTTCCACTTCCCAGAGAACAGTTTTTCGAAGAGTGCAATGTCTTGATGAAACCTTACTCCGCGTGCATCGTAAACTTCTCCCAAGTTTTCTGGGAAAAAGTTCAAATGCGCGTGTAAAAGGTGCAATATTTTAATAACATGTTGCAACCCATCGACTCGTATGCAGATAGCAATTCTTCGACGAGTTCAACATAATTTTCACTTTTGTTAGATCCTGAAAAATATTCACACGTGTCTTTAAATGCAGCCCAAGCTCTTTTTTCTTTTCAATACAAGTGATTGATGAACACTGAATCTTTAAAAGGCTCTCTAATTTGTGGACCAACAAAAATTCCCTCTTTAATTTTTGCTTCACTCAAACATGGAAATTTGCTTTTCAAATACTGGAATCTGTCTCCTGTTTTATCGATAGCTTTCACGAACTGTTTAATCAAACTGAGTTTGATACGCAAAGGATGCAGAAATATGTTTTCACTCGAGACTAAAGGCTTATTGGCAACAGTTTTTTTACCAGAAACTAAACTTTCGCACGAGGGCTAATTTCGAATCGTATAATTCTTATCAAGGGCTCGACTATCCCACTCACACAGAAAGCAACAATGTTTGGTGTATCCCGATTAAAGTCCTGTAAGTAAAGCCACAACCTTAAAATCAGCACAGAGCTTCCGGGGATGATCTTTATAACCAATTTTTTCAAGGATACGGCTGATATTTTTGTATGTCTCATTCACGTTGACCCCCGTAAGCAACCGGAACTGAGGGCAAATCATTACCATTTGCCAACAAAACAGCTTTTAAACTGGTTTGAGATGAGTCGATGAATAGGCGCCAATTTTCTGGATCATCTGGCATGTTAGGTTCAATCACTAATCCATTTACATTATTGCAGTACACTAAGTCACCGTCCTCCAAAACAAATTGTTTAAACGAAGTTAGTTGGGATCTAGAAACAGAAATTTTCACTTCTTTTTCCAAGAGGTTCCATTGCTGAAGCTGAGACCCGAGCAGTTGGGCTTTAGTTTTTGGGAGATTTAAATCCCGGATGAGATCATTAAGCTCCTCTTGTGTGACAAGATGAGGCTCTTAGCGTAAAAAATGTTCTGAAAATGTTTAATCGTCGCTAACCTTATCACTTCGCCCGGCTTCCCACCATGGCAGACACCCACCCTTGCTACACCTCTGAACTAATGGTGATGTCACCCCTCCCTCTTTGGTCTTCATGCACAAATGTACGTGCACTGAGATAACATTTTCTAAGGAGGGGAGGATGACCAACCTCCTTACAACCTCCTCCCGCCCCTCGCTTTATTAGGAATAACCGCTTTTAGGTGTTTTTTCGAGAATTTCAAGGGGGGCGGTCGCCTCAAAAACGGTGGGTGATAGAGAGTAACGGAGGTCAGATTTGGATTCAGGGGGTTAAGATACATAACAATCACCCATCAAAGTCCAAGGGGAAAAAATTTTCTTTTTTTTGCAGACCAGTGTTATTTTAGATTCGTAAATTTGTAACATACGTTTTGTTGTTAGTTATTTTTTTTTTATTTTTTTAACGTCGCATCAACATCAAGGTCATTAGCGACGACGTTGGGGTGTAACTGTGAGTAATGAGGATGAAATGATTTTTTGTAACGTATGAAAATATGCCGTGCCTGAGTGGGATTCGAACCCAGGACCGCATGATGAGAGGCGAGCACGTTACCAACTGCGCCAATGCGGCCGGCGTTGTTAGTTTTTTATTTCATGTTATAGTATTGTTACCAAAAGTTCACTTTCACCATCTGCTACTACACCAACAGGCGTTGGTGTAATGGTCAGCGCAACTTATATGTCAGTGGTCCCGGGGTTGATTTCAGGGTCAGATCTGGGATTTCTTTTTTAATTTAATTACCACCTTATAACGTTACCTACACACAAGCTAAGGCCATGTGGGTATCATCACCCAATATCTGTTATTTACTGTAAATTCCGGGGAGATTTGAAAAATAAATTGAATTCATAATCCTAGAACGAGGAGCTCCCGGAATGGATTCCCGGCTGGGGTCTAGAAATTTTTCACAAGTTTAAACCCACCGTAGTTGCTAATAACCGAGCTGTTCGTAGCCTAAAACCTTAAATTGACTGAAAAAATAAAATCATAATCACCAATAAATAAATTACTATAACGTTTTAAAAATTCCTGAATTTTAACGACCATTTAAGTTCTCCAAAGGATGTTGTAACTCTTAAAGTGTTGATTATCGCCTTTGACTTATAAATTCGTAAGAAACTGCATTAGGGTGGGCATAAAATCTTTAAATACTTTTAGATACAAATCAGGAATGGAATCGAGAACCTTCAACTTAGCTGTCAGTAATGCCACTGATCGAACCATCTTACTGGTCTTTCAATAAATCGGTTTCGTTCAAATGAATAATATTTTTTAACCAAATTCCTTTTTATTAAGAGATTTAAATAGGTAATATAATAATTATTAATATATTTAAACGATTTAAATTAAAATTGAATAGACTGTTATACTGTTATTGTTCATATCTGTATTGGTTTATTAACAGCATAGTTAGTAATAACCTAACTATGTGTATTATTAGAGGGTATTTAATAACAAATTAAAGTGGAACTGTTCGAACCACCGAGCATATTTCACGTTGTTTCTAATAAGTTGAAAATTGTGTTTGTAATAAACGAATAAGTTTGATACAAATTGGTAATTTATTTAGATAGGAAAATTGACTCTGTAGACTAATATTTTATTAATTTAACTGTAAGGTTTTTGATAAGATGCGGTCGGTGGAAGAGAATGTAAATTTATAATAATTATAAATGCAAATAATTAACGACAGTCTAGAGTGTAATAAAAGGAGTCAAGGAGGGTAATTCTTAACAACTCCAAAATGATATATTAATATTTTAAGTAGTAGATAGGCGGTAATCCGACGAAAACTTTAATAAATTTCTGTTCCTTTATTCCTTTTATTTTATTTTACAGAATTTTAATGAACTAAATAAAGAAAACTTAATTAATGTTTTAAGAAATATACTACTGTTCTTTTTAGGAATTATATTTTGCACCTTTTCTTTTTAAATATTTTCTTTATTCACCACGTTAAACAATATAAAAAACAATTATATTTTCTGGTAATGATGTTAATTGGAAAATGTTTTTAAAAAGTATTCCTCATTATATTTGTATTTGGGTTAAACTTTTATACGTATTTCCAAAAGACCCATGTCAAAAAGAAACGAGAGGAGCTCGAGCTAATGTACCCAAAATTGTACTGGTTGCAGGGGAGAAGATTTTTATTTTCTGCGTACCATAAAAGGTTTGCGTAGATACATAAGGATGGACTTTACCGCCATAACAACGTAGAAGCATTCCAGCTACTTGACGACGATGAAAAGGCTCAGAAGGAAAAATCTTTTGAACTGGTGAGCTGCTTGAAATTCGAATAGTGCTAGAGCGCAACTAGAATTTATGTTAAAGAGCGCAAGATAGTGTAGTGTACATCATGTACTATTTTATATCAATGACAGGGGTTCTGCTGATAATCTCTAGTATAGCGAAAATATTCTATAAAAGGAAAAAGTGACGTCACAGTGTCTTGGGCCAGTCTAAGCTGGTGGGAGTAGTCTGTATGGAAAAGTCCATTTAATAAGGAGAGGGGTGTGCGTGAGTAGTACAACGTGACAATTTTATAGTTGAGTTCTAACCTCAGTGTATTGAAGTGATTAAATTAGTCATAATTAATTAGTTAGTTATTGAAGTAATGTGTTATTCTACACTAATGTTATAATCTATCTTTGTTGTTCTATCTCATGTATTTATTTTTATCGTTTACTATATTGCTTTTTTCGGATTTTAACTTCTAATACAGTGTCTTATATTATTTAAAGCTGTTTACTTTTTTGTTTACTCGGTTCAGTTCTGAGTTTATATAAAATGAGTAAAAATAGGGGGAAAAATAAAGTCGGCAAAAAGAGTCCAGTTTTGCGTAGTCAAAGTCGTGAAATTATTAATAGTGTGATAACGTTTTTTGAGCGGGAAGTGAAAGAGGGACCGTGCCATTGGTTTTCATTTTTTATAATAGTAGCTAATAATATCAAGCAGAGTAGTATCGTTCAAGCTGCCGTTGTTATGCGGTTCGGCTAGTATTACACGTGATGTGGAGTGGAAGGGGAATTCCTTTCTCACTTCTCACGACTATAGTTTGTATAGTAGTTTCGGTTACAATAAAATTACTAGGTAGTTTTAAGACTAGGTTTAATATAGCAAATAAAATAGGTATTTCCGAAATAACCTTACATTTTAAGGGCTATATAGAAAAACGCCAGGAGTTATAGTGTTTGAAAAATTAGTTTATACCGTTACAACAATGGGATATGAGAAGGTTCCAATCCGTTTTATTAAAATTGTTAATATTGTTTTTAGGTCAAATAAAAGTTGGTTAGGAGAATCCAGTTGTTGAGAATCAGCTGATAGTATTTTAGAACAGC
Organism: Catonia carolina; assembly: GCA_035578175.1. Taxonomy (NCBI): domain Eukaryota; kingdom Metazoa; phylum Arthropoda; class Insecta; order Hemiptera; family Achilidae; genus Catonia; species Catonia carolina. Next base: position 27,466,108 of record JAQMRL010000002.1, on the reverse strand, counting down.
GGTTCCGTAACTTTCTTTTACCACGCCCCTTTTTGTCAAGAAGAAAACTTTCCACGCCTCCCTTACACAATTTTATGTGGTAGTGGAGAAAAAAAATAGGCACACTGAATAACCATTCATTTAATTTTTATTGTTTTTTCATAACATTACAAGTTGCAATTTAAAATTGAAGAGAAAATAAATCAGTGAGATGAATGACCCTGTAATTTGTTTTTACAAGATACCTATTCTTTTTCTTCTTATTTTTCTGCCTTTCAAGGATTAGGCATCTCTGCATGTTCCGAACCTCTCAAACCTGCCAATCTCTTTCTCGGGCGGCCTAGTTCTCTCCTGCCCTCCGGCTTGTAGCCAGTGTCTGCTTAGGTATCCTATCCTCCCTCATTCTGTTCACATACTCTAACCAGTGCACTCTGTTCTGAGATACCTTGTCGTTTATAGAGAAAATGTTGAGTTCTTTCCTTATCTCGGTATTCCTGTAAAGATCTACTACACCTATACGTACGTCGCAGAAATTTCATATCAGATGCTTACAATCTACTTTCCTCTCGCTTTTGTAACACTCAAGTTTCACCCCCTGTTTTTCCTTCAAGTTTCTATTCCCAATTCTTTGTTAATTTAGTAAAAAGTGCACAACATAAATCATTAGCAACATCAAGTTTGCCCGGATACTTTGTTTTCATAGCAACAAGTGCTGAAAACGCTTTTTCACAAAATCGGTGCCTGAAAAAAGGTAAATAGATGTGGGACAGCAAAGCTATCTCAAGGTCTCGCCCCTTGACTTTTCTTCACGTGTTTTGCTTTAGGAGGCGCGCCCCACACTTTGGGAACATTTTTTTTAGAAGATTTTGGAAGTAATCCGTTAATCCGTTCTTGAAATACTTAGTTCAGACGCGCGAGTGCGCACACACACATATTTTTTGGGGTTCAAAGAAAACGTGTACTTTCGGTGAAAATTTTATTTCCAAAAGTCGAAATGAAAACAATATTTTTATTCCCTACTTATTCATATAGAGCAATAGAATATAAAAATATATTATATTATATTGTATTATATTATATTATATAAAATATAACAATATTATTGGTAGTTTATGTCGGTTAGTACACACCCTAAAATAATACAAATGAAATGGTGTGGCATTGACTTCATTAATAAGAAAGTAGATACTTTTCCGCCTTGTAGAGAAAGACCAATAATAATGTATAATTGAATAGACCACTTTACGAAAATATAAATTAAATACGAATTCCAATATCCGTTGGGAAAATTAATTTTTTGATTTTTTGAAAATTATGTTAAGTGGACTTTAATTGTTATTCCTCATGACCCTAATCTATTTCCCTTTGTAGAATTTAATGAGTCAAAAGAATATTTTAATGGAACTTTCATGGTACAAGGATAAGATAAATGTATATAAATGACCATTGTATCATATGGATCGATGTTATTTTAATACATTACACGTCCAAGCTGTCTCCAAATTGCAGATTCCAGAGAATCTCTGTTCGTTCAAATTCAGTCCGCATCAACCCTGTCTATTCTAATCTATATACAGTAAGTTCACCCTAATGTAAAATAACCCTCCAAAAAAGAATTACTAAGACAGCTTACAATTGAAATAAAATCTTCAGACTAAAGTATAAACTTTACAACAGTACTTTTATAAAATATTACAATGTTATTGGTAGCTTATGTCGGTTAGTAACAACCCTAAATTAATACAAATGAAATGGTGTGGCATTGACTTCATTAATAAGAAAGTAGATACTTTTTCGCCTTGTAGATGATTACTGCAATTCATTTATCAAAAAATCGCGGCAAAATTAAATCATTACCTATGCTTTTTTGATTGTCAATGTTTCAGATATTTTTTGTTAAGCACACTATAAAAAACAGGACCATTTTTACTAGACTAATCCCAGCAAATAAGTACGATTAAAAACATTTAGTAGACAAAATACATGGTCATTACTAAACGAGACAATCCACAAGAACAACTTTTTGCCGGGCAAGACAGAATCGAACAAGTGGAAGCCTATAACTATCGGGGAACCCGAGTCAACTGCAGTGCAAGCCACTTGCCAGAAATAAAGATCAGAATTGAAAAAGCTAGGGTAGCATTCCTAAAAATGAGACCTCTTCTATCGGCCCGCGACCTGAGCCTCGAAACCAGGACCTGCCTCTTGAAGTGCTACGTCTTTCCCATCCTTTTGTATGGGGTAGAGGCGTGGACACTCACTAAAGAATGTGAGACCCTACTACAAGCGTTTGAAATATGGATCTACCTATGGGAGAATACTTCGAAAACCGTGAACGGACAGGGTCACAAATATGCAGGTCCTCAGAAGAATGGGAAAAGAGCTGCAAATCCTGCAGAGCATAAAGATAAGAAAACTGACATACCTTGGACACATCATGAGGGTGCCTAAATACGAGATTCTGCATCTCATAATTCAAGGGAAACTCGTTGGTAAACGCTCGATGGGACGCATACAAATCTCCAGGTTAAGAAACCTGAGAGAAGCGTTTAACTGCTCGTCGCATGACCTTTTCAGAGCAGCAGTAGACAAGGTACCACTAACCATGATGATAGCCAACCTTCGTAATGGAGAAGGCACCTGAAGAAGAAGAAGAAGTACGATTAATTAGTGCATAGCCTCATAATTTACATGTGTATAACGTGCTTTGGTAACAAAAACATTACAAATTAGATAATACCGTGCATAAATATTATAGGGCCTAATATCATGATCTTGTAAATTGCAAACTATTATTCAGATATTATCTACATAAAGGGTACCCGGAACGAAAGAAATTGAAAATTTTCACATTTAATTTTTTGCAAATTATTAAATTTCATAGTATTCTGCATCCAACGATATAGGTACAATTTGTTGGGGGTTTAGCAGTTTTTTTTTAATTAAAAATATGTTGAATCCTTACGTTATGTTTTAAACGTTACCATTTGCATAAAATCGCATTTTTTTGAATGACAACAGATAAATACATAATTTTTTGATTTTGTTTTTCGTTTCAAAATTTTAAGTCAGCACCAAACCACATGTGAATATAATATATTAACCTCTGAACTGTAAAAAAATAACATACTGAATTATTTTAACGTATAATGTTTTCTCTGTTAGTTTTTTCTTGTTTCCCGTAAATAGCAATTTTTGACGCATAAGGAACATTTTCTCAGCCAACTGTGAATGGATTTTAATGAAATTTTTGCACAGCCTTTCATACTATAATTTCAATGGACTGAGTTAATATTACAGTAAAATAATGTGTATAAATATTTATTTTCTACTTCAATAGGCAAAAATTTATGATTTTCAAAAGTAGTAATTAAAAAAAGTCTTATCTTCCTAACAATATATCAAGATGCTACTAACTCAGTGGGTGTAGAATAGCCTGAAAAGTAACCTCAAGAAACTTGGAAAGTGAACAGTTTTTGAGAAAATGTCCCTTACATTAACATTATGGAGATAGGCATTCCGGGTCCTTTTAATATTATTTTAAAATCTGAATTTAAATGTGTTGAACGATGTAGAGTTGTATCCTTTTTGTATAACAAAAAAAAGTATTTTTATTTTATTTATTTTTTGAGTTATCTGTTTTAAAAAGTAGCCTACAAATTCAAAAATAGGTAAGTAGGGAGAGATAGTTCTAGTTGATTCTTTTAATTTCCCATTAGGCCTATACGTACTTCCAATGTTCATTAATTTTCTTTGATTGTCAATCTTTCCTTTTAAATTTTGCTATTAATATATAATTTATCCCACTAAGGGCAATAAATAAATACTGTACTATATATTTTTTTAAATGATTTATATTAACAAATTTTAGTAGCCTAAATTATATAGAATTAAGATTTCATTACAATTAAATATTATGCAATTGTTACAGAAATTGCATTCATTGTTTGAAAATTATACTTAGTTTATATATATAAATATATTGTCCCTACAAAAATAGTTGGTTATATAAATAAATTTGAATTTATAATTTAGTTTCTTTAAACAAAATTGTTGGTTCGAAAACACCTCTAGGTGAATAAAAATAGACCTACTCTTGAAAACAATATGTAAATATACAGTGTACGAACTGAGTCCTAGAAATATATCTCTTTCTAAACGATTTTATCGTAAAGGGCTAATTTTAGACCACGTGAGGCGACTAGACGTTTCTGGAAGCTCTTTTTGCAGCCCACATTTTCACCATTCGTTCACTGCAGGCTTTTCTCCATTCTTCTGGTCACCTAGTGTTCCACTTTTCCTCTTCATAGAACTCCTTAAAGTCCGTAATTAGTTGTCTGAATTTGATTATAAATGGTGAATTTTTCGGAGTCCACCGTTCATCTTCCCCCATCTGCTGTTGTTTGCTTCCTTTTCGTTTTGATCTTCGGTTTATTATCTCCCCAAAGTACTAGAAGCTATCATTTTTTCCAATTTTTCCTTATTGTGTCTTTAGCGGGGCTGTTTCGATGTGTGTTATGTATTTAGTTTATCGAAGGAAATCTGTAGTCCTGTTTTTTGTGCTTGTTCTCGGTCGAAAGGTATAGAAATAAAATTTATTTTTGTAGGGTAGTTACCAGTTTTTCACTCCTTCAACCCATAAGATCTTCATTAAAATTCATTATATTTCCTAGGTAGCTACTGCATAGAAAATACACAAGCCGATTTTCGAAAATGTAATTTTGTGGGAAGATGTAAAAATAATACCTTATGTGTTTTTAGTGCCATTATCCCTTTTTAACCAAAAAATCTGGTGTGAAACACTCACACATCTCTCTCTCTCTCTCTCTCTCTCTTGCTAATGCAAATAATTAACAATATAACCTAACATTAGTAATAAAACAGTAGAAATTAAAAAAAACTAACCCCAATAAACATAAACTCATTTTAATCATGATTGAAAGACGCAAATGAAAATCAACTTCAGTTTGGCTTAAAAATACGGAAAATCTATCTTTCACGCTAAAGTAGGCTCTGTAGAGAAAAATGCTCTAAATAACAATAGACCTTTTAATATCCTATAAATTTGATTGTATACACTTTTGTCGTAAAATTCATACTAAGGCCGAAATCTTACAAAAATCGATTTTTCACACGTTTTCGTGAGAAAAAAACAGAAAATCGTTAATTGCCGCTAAACTAAGCGTTATACAAAAAAAATGTTTAAAAATTAAAGGTGTAGAATTTTAAATTCTCTACAATTTTTCTAGATACATTTTTGCGCTAAAAATGCAATATTAAAGTGTGGGAAGATGTAGAAATAATACCTTATGTGTTTTAAGTGCCCTTATCCCTTTTTAACCAATAAAGGAAAAAGTAATGGCAATGCAAATGGTTTAGTTTGTTGTGAAGTACTAATTTCAGCTTTTTAGGCGACTGTGAATTTACGTAATTAGATATGAGCGAGTAAGGAAGTTCGTGAATACGTTCTAAACAATATTTTCTAAATCGTAATAATTATTCCAAAGATATTAACCGTTTTTAATTAATACTGTATATTTATTTAGATAATTATTTTCTTATTTTATAAACGACTGACCTTTATTAGCAATTATTTAAACGATTAATGTTGACTTGGAATGGACGTAATTCAAGTAATGAACTCCAGGAAGAAACAGTCGCTTTCTTAGTCTCATACTATCTATTCTATCTACTTATACCCAGCTCAACCCTTAAGGAAAACACATTTATTATTGTTTGCAAACTGTATTACCAGAGTTTTCCTTGAGAATTTAGTACACTGCATGCTCTAGTTCAGTGATATAATACTTCTACAATGGTTACCTCTTATTTATAACCGAGTACACAATGTTACAAATGTCAAAACATATCATTCTTTTTACAAATGCAAATATTATTAGATTAATGATTGCTTTTGTTGGAATATTCTGCCATAAGATATATTTTTCAATACTTATATTAAAATTTGTTTACACGAGTAATTTTATACTCAATCACCCCAGACAGTACTGATTTTTTCAGCCTATCCGGGGAATGGTTCTGAATTCAGAAGTGTCCCGATTTAGGAAAAATAAATAGTCAAAGTTCTGTAAAAACAAAAATTTGACCACAAACATCCAGAATTATCCCGGTCTACTCCGAATTTTCTGAAAACTTTTCCAGAATTATTTAGTATTTTGGAAGTTTTCCGGGATTACATCAAACTTCCCGAAGGAGAATTCCAGAATTTGAAAGTGTTATTCCTAATTTTCTTAGAATAACCTCTGAATTTTTCTGCAGTGAATCAGTTATTTCGAATTTTTTCTCAAAATATTAAGGAATTTCCAATATCCCGAAATTCCCAGTAGTTTTTTCTGAAGGATGTCAGAGTAAAGTAGTTACAACGAATTTCCTGTGATTATTTCGGTTTACTTCGATTATGTTTACCAGGAATTTTAAAATATTATCCTGAGTTCACCAACCGCTTGATGGTTCTGAAGGAAGAGATGTGTAAATTTATGATATAAATGAAGTATCTCTTACATTTCTTTTTGGTTGCACTTTAGTTTTTTTAAAAACTTACGATCGTTTCGGTGGTACCACCGCCTTCAGAGTATTTTATAAAATTAAAATTCAGAATAGTTATTCCACGGTTATATCAAATAAAAAACTCTCATATAAACTTAAAATGAGTTTTATTTGATATGACCGAGTGGAAAAACCATTCTGAATTTTAATTTTTTTAAATACTCTGAAGAAGGTGGTACCACCGAAAACAAGTTCTTTGAAAAACAAAAGTGCAAACAAACAAAAATTAAGAGGTATTTCATTTATATCAAAATTTATAAATTAAATGGTTGGCAGAATGCAATTCAAGAATTTGTTTGTACAGAGGGTTGTTTTGAAAATTCCATGGTTATCCTGATTTCAGGAGGCATCCTTGGATTATCTTAACTTTTTGCGTTTATCCCAGAATTTCTGTTAGAATAATTCCTGGATGATTCGCTTTCCTATCCATTATAAAAATAACCCAGAAGATAATTCTGGATCTTTGCACTCGAATTCTTGAATTTTTGAATTCTTGAACTATTGTCCGTAATTTTGATTTACTAATTTAGTTTAATAATTGATTGTAATTATTAATTGTGTAAATAGATAGCCTAATTGTAATAAGTTTAAGGAAATTTGTTTATTATTCATTATACCTAGATCCCGAACGAATCTAGGCGTAGGTGTTACAATATTATCAACTGCCCTGTGTTTTTGTTGCCACTGTTCTAGGTTTGCTGAAAGACAATATTGTAACCACATGCAAGCTAGTGTGACTAAATATACGTTATTCCAGAGTGACTGGTAATTAATTATTGACCGTTATAATGTACATTTCATAAAACTATATAATATTTGCTTTATAAATAACTGTATTGATTATAACTTTTTATACTGTTTATGCATATAATTAAAACATTATAATTATAAGTATTAAGATATAAAAATATTGTGGAAGAAATTTTGAAACATCGTTATATAATTTATATATTATTTCTAACACGTAACAAAAATACACAAACTAATCCCTTATTTCTAACATCTAACCTGTTATTGAAACGCAGATGTTTATAAATGCATTTTATATGCAGCTTATTAATTAGACAGAAGTTGGCTGGCAGGTACAAATGATGCATATTTTATTCACTGTTGCAAAACTAGTTTGCAATTTACTTGGTATTAAGTCTATAAATAACCGATATACATACCAATTTATATGTCAAGTTTTATTGATCCTCGTATCCTTTTCTGTATTCAAATGAAGTACACAAAATATTATATTTTTATAATTAATTATACATTTTCTATGTATTTAGGTAGCTTATAAATATCATTATACACCGGGACAATATTCATGCTGATTGGGAATATCAATACATACCAGTGATTCTGTATTCCAACATGTCTGAAATGAAGATAATGACGAGTTTTATTCCTTATTAAAATGACTATTTCTTTTTATCTGCCAGCATAACTTAAAAAAAAACCAGTAGTTATTCTATACATTAAAGAAGTCGCATAGTCACTTTTAAAATTGTAATATATTTTACTTGTCCAACTATGTTCGTTTTAATTTATTAGTTTTTTAACACCATAACTTAACATGAATGTAATATACCTGACTTCATAGTCGAATATCATATTTTCTTTTATGCCTTTATTTTTATAGTCATGTAAATTTAATTCAGTAGCGTAAGTTCTTTATATAATATTGCCACGTTGAGTTATTGTACTGTAAGGAATGCTGTATTTACCAGATCTTGTCCGGTAATCGAAAGAAGAAACATTGAATTCACTACTTAATACATTATCAACTACCTCACCTAGGCGATATTGTTTATTTTTATTTTTTCTCTCCTCTTCAAAAATTAAATTCTCTCATTCAGTTAATTATAGAAGATGACGAAGAAAGTAGTGATGAGATCTGTATTTGAGTCCATAATTATGCATGGTGCTGAATGCTGATAAATAAGTTCTAGGATTAAACGAAGGTTTGAGGCTGGTTGCAAAGGTTCTTCAAGGTCTCCTGAAAGAAGCAGACAAAACAAAGACCTAATAGTTGGTACAAATAAATAAGTTTATAAATAACAATAAGTTATACAGTTAACTCAGAAAGCACAAAATAAAACATTATCATCCATTCATCAAATGAAAATAAACAATTTTAAAAGATTTGGTGAAGGTTCTTGGTTCAAATCGTACTAAACGTTACTTTTATACAGATTTGAATACTAGACAGTGGTTACCGGTGTACTTTGTTGGTTGGAGTTTAATTAACCATACTCTCTCAGGAATGGTCGGCTTGAGTCTGTACAAGACTATACATCATACACATTATCCTCATCTCATGGGGTTATGAGGTTGCTTTTTTGCCATCAGTCTCTCGACTGGTTTGATGCGGTTCTCCAAGATGATTTAGCTTGCACAAGTCGTTTCACATCTACATACATGTGTAATTTCATATTTGAAGTTCTCGATGTTCTTGATGTTCTCGAAGCTCTTGAAGATACCGCATATACTAAGTAAGCCTAATCAATCATACATAGCACGATAATTCTAGCCAAACATAAAAAGTTGTAATTTACTGTTGCTTTCTGCTTTTTGGGTGGCAGACTGAATGCCTTAAGCCACCGTCTGCCAGGGTGGGATAGGCAGCCCTTCTAGTTCCGTTCACCATGGGACGGTCATCGTGCTGATGAGCGGTCACACGGTTCCTAACAGGCCACACAACGTGAATGTACGGATAGGACACTAGCCTTTTATTACGGCGGCCGGTTCCTTTAAGCCTTTTGTAAAAGGAATTAAGGGGTCTCTTTCCAGTTGATGAACATATTATAACGTACACACATTACGGATTAAAAAAAGTCGGCCGCATCCGTAGTGTAGTAGTAGCGCGCTAGCCTACACCACAGAGGTCCCGGGTTCAATTTCCGGCTAGCGTCTAGAAATTTTCACGGGTTAAAACCTACCGTTACATAACCCACCGTAGTCGCTCATAACCGAGCTGTTGACGCAGTTTTAAATAAACTAAATAGAAAATTAAAAGAATTTTAAATAAAATAAGATTTCTGTAATAAAGTTTAAACGTTATTTGTTATCAAATCTGCTACTTAAATCAAGTACAACGTATATGTTAAGTCTTGTAAAAGTATAGTCGCTGTTGTCCAGTAAATTTAACGCGAAATAATTCGGATGTCCATCCAGTCTCTGTATGTATGTTCTGCTAAATAGTGTAATTTCCTGTCTAACTGATTTAAGTCCGAATTCCTAATAGATGTATCTGTTTCGCATATACCATGGAATTCTAAGAGCTGTTTGTAAAAACTTTTGTATGAGAACGTTCTATAATATCGATATAAAACAACCCTCTGAAGCAAATTATACAATACATGTATCATTTTAGTCGAGCAAATTTAAAATTAGTTGTCACATAATCTAATATCTTGTAATATTTCAAAAATAATTAGTAAAATGTTTTTACAATAGGAGTTCCAGAATAATGCAGTAGCTGAGCACTCCCTTTTTATAAAATGTTTCCACCAGATTCGGCCTTAGTGAGCCTATGTTACATTTGCACTTGTGAAGTGAGAATATTTGGATTGGTTACTCGAACTGGGCTTCGGTCGCTGTTCTTGGTCGAGCTCTAATTAATAATGCATTACTGGTTAGCGCTCGGTAATGCAACATAGCTTATATATTCACTATAACATACTGGAACAATTTGTGCAATGTAACCGGGTCTTCAAACCTGCCGTACAATTGCTGAATGGGGCGGCAAACCGCAGTAGTTTCTCACTTGTCTTCGAACAGTATAGCTTGAATCAGTAAATTTTATATCCTCCGAGCTATTAAAGGTAAAATTGTCGAATATCATTCGTCAATATCACGCCGAAACAACAGCGATTAATTGGTTGGTTTGAAAAAACAAAAAATGAAATGCTAAAAATATATTAAGAAAATTAGTACATAGTTTTTTCGTTATAAGCACGAATGTAAACAAATTGATAACAAATTTATATTCTCTAGTTATTTTGTAAATCTGTAAAAACAGTAGATCTGATTTACACCAGATTTTTACGGTATCAACTAGAAATAATTTTGAGTAATGTAAAGAAGAAATATTTACGTTTTAGTATTCATTTATTTATATTATATATTATATTTCGGTTAGCAATTATTAATTTTATGTTAGTTACGTAAATACTAATTAAACTACTAAAACGATTATTATGACTTTCGCGGGACTTAGGTCAACGACATATATCTAAAATTTTACCGTAGGTTCAGAGACAAACTTCAAAATCATAATAATCCCTTAATATGAAACATGAATTCTCTAGACCTACTAGGAATTGCACAACTGAAACGCCTACAGAATAGAGACATGATACATTAAGACAACTCTAACTGTAATTACGTGTACAAAAATATGAGATTAAAATTTAACAGATTTTTTTGTAGTGATTTAACAGATTTTGTTTGTTTCTAATGTTATCTGGAGAGCTATCGCTGGGTGGTGCCCTCCTCAAAGCCAATAACGCGGTTTCTTTTTTCAATTGATACACACTGTAAACAGTTTTTTCTGGTTGTATTTATACAGTTGCAAAATGAAATAAGTAGGTAACCAAAAATAAAGAAGGTTATTAAAATAGTATTAGGTATACACGAAAACAAAACAAAAAACAAATAAAATATGAAAATATGCAATTCAAAAAAATCTATTTACAACTAGAAAAACTAATCATCACCGATTTTTTTTAAAAATCGCCTCATTTACTATAATTTGTTATGCTCTACAAGATAGGGTAGGCGCCATGTCTGCTGAAATTCTTGGAGAGGTTGTTTTCTAGTTAAATTTTTTTTCAGATTGTGACTTTAATATGCATTTTAGCGCAAAAAGTTATACAATAAAGGTTGTAGAGAATTTTAAATCCGATAGCTTTAATTTCAAACATTTTTTTGTATAACGCTTAGTTTAGCGGTAATTAGCGATTTTCTGTTTTTTTCTCACAAAAACGTGTGAAAATCGATTTTTTTAAGATTTCGGCCTTAGTATCCATTTTACGACATAGTTTATAATCAAATTTATAGGAAATTAAAAGATCTACAACTTTTATTTAAATCATTTTTCTCCACAGAGCCTAGTTTAGCGTGAAAGAGTGATTTTGCCTATTTTTAAGCCAAACTGAGGTTGATTTTCATTTTGCGTTTTTAACTCATAATAAAAATTAGGTTATGTTTATTGAGGTTAGTTTTTTGTTTATTTCTAATGTTTTATTATTAATGTTAGGTTTATTGTTAATTATTTGCACTGGCAAGAGAAAGTTGTGTGAGTGTTTCACACCAGATTTTTAATGAACAAGTAATATCATACACGTATTTAATATAATATTTTAACTTAATTCTACACTTTAAGAATAAAATGTTGGTGGAAGCTAATAAAGGATTTTGACTGGGTTCTTTACATTGAAGATAGTCATGAGAAGAATAAATAATTTTATAGAATGATAATGGGGATATAAGAAGAAGAATATTGGTTAAAGAGTAACTGTCATTAATATTGATTGGGACCCGACGACCATCGGAGCGACCTTACATATTGTAATTTTCTGCTTGTAAATATCTTTGCGAGCAACCCTATTACCAGGGTATAAGGGTAGGAAGAGTAGAGTAAAGAAGACCGGGAAGGGTGCGACTTATTTGATTGGATTAGGGAAGGTTACGTACTATGAATAATAATAACTGCGTGCTTCTACTGTATTCCTATCCTACGTTCCATATAGCAAAGAGGGAGACATATATATAGAGCGAGAAAGAACCAGTGTGATAGAGTTTTATTTTTGTTTCTTCAAAAGTTACTAATGGAGAAAATCTTGCCAAAGAAAGAAGACTCGACGCGACCTTTACCACATAATAATTTTCTTGTAACATGCACATTATTACCAACCTACTAATTCGGAATTATACTACACTGCTTACATTATAATATGAATGCACTACTGACTTATTACCACAATAATATTACTGGTCATAAATTATTCATTTATTGGCAAAACCTATAAATAAATTTTAATAAAATTACTCGTATTATTAAAATACACATAAATATTTTCTTCTTCATCTTGAAGCTAAACTAAAATAACAATGAATTGGGGGCTACTTCTTTCATCAGAATTCTGTTTATGAAATATTTTAATAAATAAATTATAAATCATATCTTATAAAATTGTCCTGGCAACATAGAATAAATTAATTGACCAAAATGCAACACATAACCAGAGACACATCCAACCAAAAAAAGCTTATCCATAGCCACTAAAATAAGGTATTATAAAATGGTCACATTACCAGTGATCATATGCGAGTGAAACCATTTTCAACATGAATCACTCTATAGAAGTGGATAAAATTCTAAGGTTAGAAAGAAGAATAATTAGAACATGCTTGAACAACAAACCATGGGAATATGGTCACTGGAAGATAGCATCAAATAAATCTGTACATTAGGAAATAGAACCAGTAATAAGCACCAGAAAATAGAGTACTTAAAAAATTCATAGAAGTTATTTGGAATGAGAAATATGATAAAATGGTTCAAGGAAGTTAAAAAATATATGGAAGAAATGCAGATTACACTGGAAGATTTTAAACACAACACAGGAAATGCTACAATACTAAAAAACAAACACACTATATTACAAGCTAGAAATAGAAAATACACGGAAAGGTTGTTTTCAGACGAAGAAAGTAAAACAAGATCCGATAGAATGAAAAAATACTGGGAACAAAAATTTCAAAAGAGTTCCAAGAAGTAATGGACTAAAGTGATCCAATGTGGTCTAACAAAAAAAAATATATATTCTAAATAAAAACATGAAATTCATTAAATCAGGTTCCCAGGTTTACTAGGTATGTAAGAAGAAGAAGAAGAACTTATAATGGTAACTAAATTTATTACAAATGTAGACTTTATCTATACTTACCTAGAATATTACAATCACTTATAATCAAAATTTAATCATAAATTAAATCATTTATAATCATACTAAATCATATTTTATAATCAACCATTTACAATTGAAATTATTAATTTCTTACTTACGGTTGTACGGACACAATAACAATACTTCACTATTTGCCTACCACAAAACCAAATAAAAATTTGATTTTTATGTAATTAAAACTAATATTTTAACTAGTATTTTTATCTACTTACTGATTTTCTAATCAGTTTTATTATACAGTAAAACCTCTCTAAAGCGCCCACCAAAAGTTTAAGAGTGAATTGGTCTTTTTGAGGGGTTGTGGCTTAATAAAGGTTTATAGAAATGTTGGTGGTTTTTTTATTAAGTATTGTAGGCCTACGTTTTGCATAATGCGGTAAAAAGGCCTTCTCACCTTTTTTTAACATCATCCACAACCAAAAAGTGCTCAGTACGCTGCCTTCTTCATTTCAACTTTTCAAATTCAAATACGAAGACATTGAAATAAAATTTTTCAGTTCTATAGAAAAAAAACACTTTTAATGGCTACACTACAGAGTAAGACTAATGAACATAATACAAGAGTGATTACAATAATAACAATAGGTTTGAATACAATATTTTTAATAATTACATTTACCTTTTATAAATTCCCTTTTTATTGAAAAATTCTTAATTATAACATTTTAAACTTTAGAATAAAAATATATTGTAACCATATGATTATTATACGGGTGAGAATTATATGGTTCTCAATCTAATTTATTAAAAAATAATTATAAGTGCCGTTTATTTCATCTCAAATTTAGCTCTTCATAATTATCTAAGCCTTCCGTTTGTGTAAAGAAACTTAATAGAAGATGTCTTCAAAATTTTTATAGCCTTATTCCTTAGTACAACTAAGAGGAAGATATGCGACGCGAACAAAGATACTAAAAAGAAGAGTGGATCATTATCTGTTAGAAGCAAGAAAAATTACCTGAACCGAAAGTGTTTATTGTCAAAGGATTTTTTTTCAAAAATTATGCTATCTTTACTAATTTCTTATCTTATTTAACTGGTTAAATATTGTCCTTGAAGATTTAGAATTTTAATGTTTTTGTGTAATGTTGTTGTCAACGCAACCTTTGCATTTGTCTGGTAAGTAGATTTCAAAACCTGAAAAACAAATTAACTGATATCAAAACCAGACAAAACATATTTGAGGTTATAAACGTTTTTGTTTTTATTCATGTTCTGATTTCTAGTTCTTGGTGACATGCCGATTATTCTTGTTGCAACCTGTAATATTTAAAATCCTTACAATACTGTGAAATAAATAAGGTATAGATTGGCTAAATAATTTGGAAATAGAAGTAAGTAACAAATTTTGTTGAAATCTTATTGATGTTATAATTTTACAGTTTATTCCTTATTTTACTATAATCGTTTAAAATAAATAGAATAAGGTTTTTACGGTCATTTATTTTGTCAGTTTTTTAATAAAAAAAAGTATATAATATATTTGTAAAAAGTGAAACAAATTCAGTGTTGTAGACAAATTTTGAAGCCTTTTAATGAATTTTTAAATTTTACTGTAATTATTAATGGACTCCATTAAGTAAAGCGTTCATACACTTGACCGCGTTTTATTTTTTGATAAAATTGTTTTACTAATGGCTTCTAAACAATTTGTCCGTCGAAACCAATTTTGTTCTTGAATTTTTTTTATACGTTCATACATGGTAAAAATTATTTTTCCAAACTCAAGGACTATTATATTTTACAGTAATAAGAATTACTGACGCAGATTTTCCGTGACAATATAATGCACGAACAGAAGTAAAATGCACACTGTTTCATGTTATTTCCATTATCTACACATACTAAGCTTAACTTTTTTATCTGATGATTTTCTAGGTTAAATTTTCTATAATTAAATGAAAAATTCACTTATCCTACAGTCAGGTATATTGCATACTAAATGTATAGATAAGAAGCTTAACATGAAAGACAAGGACGTGTACAAAAAAAAATGGAATTATCACACCCCTTCATTTAAAAAGAATTGTATTAACGAAATGCACTTTTAAAATTTAAAAAGTATGATCCCGATTTTAACATCTTTCTCATCGCAAATCATAATTACATGATAGGAAAAATCGTTCCGTACACAGTAAAAAATTATCAGATGTTTTAAAAATGTATTCTGAATAATAATTTTTAAATCTAATATCGCCTGATTGGTTGTTAGTGACTACAATGGGTAATTGAATAGTAACAGTGTTCTTAAAACGTTGCGATCTTCCAGATCCTGATAATCGAATTCTGGTTTGCAGCATACACAACAACTCCGTTAATCGGAAATAATTGGAATCGGGATCTGTTCGGATTATCCGAAAAATATGCGTAATAAAAAATCTAAAAATAGCAAATAGCAAAATTTAATTTTACACAGGTATTATCGGAATGGTGTAGGTCTACCCAACTTGTATAAATAGGTGAGAATAAAATGAGAATTGACGTGAACGCGTGGCTGTCAGCTGACGATAAATGTCTTCAGTTAACAAACGAAGAAATAGTTTTCGTAATCATGCCGGGTTCCGGCAAAGCTACAGAAGAAACTAACAAAATTTGTGTAACACGGATCGGCTTATTTCCCATTCAAAATCAGCAAAAAACTAGAAATAGCTCTGCAGTACGTAGAGCAGCACAACAACGATTAGCTTACAGACGTCATTACGACAAAAAAGAGACTAAGTAATCTTGTGCAGCCAGGCAGTAGTGAAAATACACAATTTCTTGTATTTGTTAATGAACTAGAAGATATGTGTTATCAGTAAGCAATTTATACTGTTTATGTTGCTTTTATATTCTGAACTTCTCTGTTTACAATTTTTTAAATTTAGTTGTTATACGAGGTGTAGCTATTAAATAACGAGACTGACGTTGTGAAAAATTTTATTTTTATTTTATACGTAATCACTTATTGTCACCTTCAATATACACTCCTTCTCTATTCCTTCAACGCTCCATGCGAATTTTCCATTGTTGGAAACAGTGCTGGAAACAATGCTTCTATCAGCTTCTTCAGGACACGTGCTGCTCAAAAATGTTTGAAATGAACCTCGCAAAAATGTTTGTACTGACACTTGTACGCGATTGAAAATGACCCAAATTTTTTGGAACCGATAATAACATGTGAAAATGCAATTGAAACGTGGTTTTTTACCATGATCCAAAAACGAAGCGCCAATCCATGCACTGGAAGAGCCGAACTTCACCGAGAGCCAAAAAAAGCTCGAATGAGCAATTCAAAATTTAAAGCAATCATGATTGTTTTTTTTTTTATATCCATGGGATTGTGTACCTTCACTGGGTTCCTGCAGGTCGAACAATTAATCAATATTACTACCTTAAGGTACTTTCTAAACTACGTCAAAGAGTAAGGAAAAACGCCCCGAAATATGGAAGGACAAATCATGGGTTCTCCACCAAGACAATGCTCATTCCGCGTTATCTGTCAAGAGTTTCCTAGCCAAGTACAGCATCTCAGTGCTAGAACATCAACCTTATTCACCAGATCTTCCATCATGTGACTTCTACCTGTTCCCTAAGGTGAAATCTGCATTAAAAAGAACACGATTTGAGTCTGTGAAAGCTGTAAAAGAGAAAGCGGCACGTGTCCTGAAGGAGCTGACAGAAGATGACTTCCAGCACTGTTTCCAACAATGGAAAATTCGCATAGAGCGTTGTAAGGATAGAGAAGGAGTTTATATTGAAGGTGACAATAAGTGATAATGTATAAAATAAAAATACAATTTTTTACAACGTCAGTCTCGTTATTTAATAGCCACACCTCGTATTTAGAAGCCCATCATACGTAAAAAGCATGTTAACAAATTCGAAATTTCGGATTAGCGAAGTTGGAAAATATAATAGTATTATAAAATATACTTACCAGTTATATAAATTGTTATCGGTTTTAACGATTATTAAAACTACAATAGTGAGTCCGCGAGAGTTACGTCTAGTTGTTGTTTTGATCTAGAAGATATAACAGTTGTTAGAGCTTCATGGACTTTTAACTGGAAACGGTGAATAATTTGAATGCTTGAATTACTGAATGCAACTCGTAACTGGATGCCGTAGGTCTAGATCGGTTTGAATACGGTGTTATTAATTAAAATTATGTTTTAAAGGGATGATCTTTAGTTTCCTAAAGAACTCAACTATATTTACAAATTAGATATTTTTATCTAAGTATGATTGAATGTTTAAGAAGTACAGAAAAATGGTGTTACAATAAATATTAAAGATTATCGATATTATGTTTCAGTTATTGAAATTTCGATTAATTTGATTTGTGAAATTACTTTCAAACCTTTCAACAACATTTTGATATTAATTACATTAAGTTTTGTAAAATAAAAATCTTACAAGTGAATTTATCAAGGTACGAAAATAAAAGTAAAGAAAACAAAACTGATAACTTTTTTAATATTTATCATTTTTCTTTTGCCATAATTATTCCACACTGTCTTCTTACTAAGAATCTTGTATGGCGTGAAAAGAATAATGATCTCTGAACATTAAATTTTTATTTTTTTTCTTATATTTCTACGCATCGTTGCTCGAATCGAGATCCCATACCCTCTGAAAAACACTCATAACGTCTCTTCTTCTCCTTCAGTGTTTCTCTCGTAACGGCACGCTTGGGATTCCCAATATTCCATTCTTTAGTTCTCACACTACACTAAACAAGGGAATATTTCCTGAACCAAACTTATGCAGAAACATATATTAAACCGCTTACACTGTATTATTTGAATACATTTTTATTCAAATTTTTCGTTTCTACTAAAAAATTTTAGTTCCCAAATTAACCTATATTTCAAGCAATTATTTCATTCTTCATAATTGTTATCACTAAAATATTAATAAAGGCCATCTCCATAGCCCAATGGTTAGCTTTGCTACGCTGCAAAGTAAGGTTCGAAATTCGATTCCCTATTAAGTTTGCGAAAATTATTACACGCTCAAACCCACAGTTTCCTAACCCAAAAAAGTTTCTGGTAATTATCACGTTGATGCAACTTTAAATAAACGGATGAAAATAGTATTATTAAAGATAAGAACCCAGTTAAAAATTTCTTGATTTTTAATTTCAATTAAAATTAAAATAATTTTCTGATTCACTAATAACCTTCTTCTGTGCTGTTTGGGTCAGCTCCCAGAAAACTGGTTTGGTTTAGTGAGTAAAAAATTTAGACTGAAAAGTATGACTGCTTGTCAGTATCCGATATCCCTGAAAAAGCACTTGCTTTCACTCTGCAAATGGTAGCTTCACTTCATTCACCAAAAGGTCTGGCTGTACAATAAAATGCATTATTTCAAAGGAAATAATACTGAGTAGCATAATTTGCGTCTCAACCTCTTTCTTTTACCAATATTTGAGCATTCAGTTCACTGAATATGAGAATTATGTAGCACTAAACTTGCTAGTCCCAGTGCTAATTAATTCACCTCTTCGAGTATATGGCTGAAATCATCAATATTCCTGAAGAATTTTCAGTTTACTTGTATTGAGGATGAGTTTTAAATCATTTTCTCTGGTAATTTACCACCTCTCCTCAAAATTTGTCATAAATAACTACCAAAAAGATAGAGCTTTCAGTAACTTACCGCTAAATTATAATTTATTAATTTTCATTGAAAAATAAATAATTAGATGGCGAAAAGTGAAAACCATAAGAATGCCAGCCACTAAATTCTGCTTATAGTATCTGTAGGTATCTATAAGGAAATTTCAGAATATCAAAACTTTCCATCATTGAATTTAAGTCAATTATTTTTTAATGAATTGGTAGAAAATAAAATTAACTGCTAGTAGATTTTGATATCCGTACATGTTATCCAAAAATTTGAAATATTGAAATTTCTTATTTTACACGAAGTTTAGATATTCAAAATAAACTTTTACTAAGGTAATTTTAGTCGCTTTTGACTGGATTGGTGTAATGTTTTGACGGTTAAATTTGCAGAAATTCATCATAGTTGTATTCGATATGCTCAAATGGGTAATGTGTCTGTACTTATGGTTAGTTAATGAATACTTGCGCGGTCATATCTGCGTCAAAGTACATAAACTTTTAAAATCGTAATATTTTTTTTAACAAATTAGGCTACTTTTAGAGAGTTTCTCATTGGAGATTTGTGAGGGTTCTTCTCATTAGAGTTCCGTGTATGATTTCGCTATTATTTCAGGTGACAGAATCTGCCTTAGTTCTGAGCTTTAGTAGAAAAGGAGGTGTGGACTTTATGGTCTGAATGTCTTGAAACGTCGAAATAAGTTTTGAAGAATCTACATCGATGTTTACTTTATTCGTAAAATCTCACTATTTTTTTTAAAATTGTTAACATCTTGTGATAAACAGAAATTTGATATGTCATAATATTGGAAGCGTATGAAAAGCCATTAAACAATTTAAAAAAACAATGGTGGTAAATTCCAAGGCCTTTTTAAAATGCTTGGTTATAATGTTTGAACATTTGGAAATAATTGATTGTTACAACAATTAATGAGTATAACAAAAGGATTAAATAAAATGGGTATTAATCTATTTGAATAGTTTTCCTTGCTTTGTTATGATAATTGTATTACTCAAATGTTCTTTGCTAGAGTAATTTAACAGCTTTACTGCATACAAGTTAGGAGCTAAACATGACTTTATAAAGTGTACTTTTGATTTAGACCACATACTGTTGTAGTACGTGACTAAGAACCGCATGCAATACATAATACATCACGTAAACGAATCCTTGGTATTTCTTCAATACTACAAGGAATTTTCCCGTTTGTTCATTAAAAGTTATTAAATATACACACTATTATTACAACACCAACTGAGATAGTAATTAAAAAACTGCAATCGGAAGATCTATTTCTAGATACTTAAACAAATCTAGTGTTAAACACTCACATGACTATATCTTTCCAATGTAAATAATGAAAATATAGCCTATATTGAATCATTAGTAACCATAATAATGGCTTGCAACCATAACAATGTAAATAAATAAATATATTTATTTATTTGTAAACAGGGCTGCGCCCTACACAAAGGAGCTGCTCATGATTAAATATATAATACACGTGAATCAACAATTTGATTTAAACAAACTTGAACTCAAATTAATTAAATCAGTAAGAAAACTCCTCTCTTTGATCCCGCATGAAACTGGGTGACACCTAAATTTCTGCGGAGACTGTACTTTCTATCCCTTCAATGTAAAATTTGCTATTTTTAGGTACTTTTTTCATAGAAATGTTAAAAGATAGCGAAATGAAACTTTACACACTTATAGTTGTTGGGTTTCTCTAGGTACTGACATTTTTATCAATTATTTAATCTGTTGGACCATAAAATTGAAAACAAAATAACAAATAACATAAAAGTTTTACAAAGTTTCTCGCATATTACTAATTTTTACAGCATCTTAGGAAGTCATAAAAATACCGTGCATGTACAAGATAAATAACTGGTAAAAATTTCAGCTTAGTAGGTTTAATAGTTTTCGAGAAAAATGTACGTAAATGTTAAAAATCTAAATTTACGGGAAGAGCCAAAAAAAAGGTACAAATCAAAAACTAAAAGTACACAAACAAGTAAATTTCCCATCAACAGTTGGTTAGAAAGCTGAACTATCTGCTGATAATATTAAAAACAGTAAGAAGACATTTTAAAAAACTGAAATTCCCTTTGCTCTAAAACGATCAGTTATTAAAAAAATTCGTTAAAAATATTGTTGACACGATAATTTTTCTGGATAAACCTGCTAAAAACCTTATTTTTTGTCATAGTAATTTAATGTTTTTTCTGGCAGATCTAGGTCTAGGTCTGGTAGATCTAGGTTTCTGTTTCTGAACTATTGAAAACCATTAAAAACCAAAAATCAAAATTTTCAGTCAAAACCATTATACAGTCTCACTTAAAATTAATTCTAAATATCATCTGATCCCCGAGTGCAAAGCTAGGATTCCACCGTCGGTATTTTGGGCTTAGTTGGGTATCAAGAGCTCTCTGAATGTCAGAATTTCTCAAAGCTTTCCGACAACGATAAACTATCAATTTACTGACGTAATTCTTGTAATGAAATACCACAATTATCGATCATACCATCCTGATAATTAAAAAGTTTAAATATCTCCTTAATTTGTGTGACCCGGTTATTTTTACTATCACCGGCTCGAACAAGTGTGCTTTGAAACACCTCACATGATACCTATCAGGGGTCATTTCTAACATTCTTATGAGCCAATAACTTATTAATATTATTTTATTATATAATTATATATTATATAACATACACTATATTATTTTTCCAGTTTCTAATCCTATCAACCATGCAGGTGTACATGTGTGCACAAGCAGAATTCGTTTCAAAAATGTACTTGTGCCCTTTCCAACGTTAATTTGAAGCGTTTCCAAATATCTCTGCAAAGTCAACCATCCTCACGACGTTTAAATCTATCCAAAATTTGAAGAAGTCATTTAAAAATATATTGAGCCTCCATTTCAGTTCCATTTTCCATTTCACCACCAACTAAATAGTTTAACCTACTCCGGCTAAAATGACATCTGTAATCCAAAAAATACCCAATTTTCAAAATAGTTATGACCTAATTAATGGCGAGATGTTTAGCAACTTCCAGGAATATCTTCAATGTCGTTTTAAAATGCCATTTTGAGGATGAGATTCTTTCCATCGCAGTGGAAGGTTGCACAGATAATAATGGTTCCCAAACATGGGAAGT
Source organism: Catonia carolina (assembly GCA_035578175.1). Taxonomy (NCBI): domain Eukaryota; kingdom Metazoa; phylum Arthropoda; class Insecta; order Hemiptera; family Achilidae; genus Catonia; species Catonia carolina. The sequence continues at coordinate 27,443,821 of JAQMRL010000002.1, read as the reverse complement.
AACCCACCGATTGATATGTAATACTGACCGATTAGTCTTCAAGTCTATGACATTAAAAATTGTTGAAACATTACTCCTTGACCGTCTGAAACCTTTTCCTCTAGAAAGTATTGAACATTTAAGATTGTCGCCTAAGTGGGTTGAAAAAATATCTTATAAGGTGTACAGATGCCCATAACAGGCAGGTGGTCTTAAGTTATTTGCACTTGATCTGCTAGTTCCAGGGCTACAACAAAATAGTTCTGTTTTTTATCACATGGTCAGTCAATTGTATGACTGAAACATTTAAGAATAGAAGAGGTAGAGATGTAAAAAAACACTAGTCAGAGTTATTACTGAGATTAATGAATTTCATTATAAAGCCAGACCCCGTTGTGAACGAAGTGAAGGTGTAATTTGCATGGTGAAAAGTAAATGCTTTTCAGAAGACGACATGCTGATAAGCATACTTTTCAATTCACAGAGGAAAGCAATGGTAAACCACCTCACTCCTTGTTTTACTTAGTAAAGCCTCTAGAGTTTCAAACCAGCCTTTCGGCTGATGACCTAATTAACAACAAGGTGTATCGGCAAAATAAAATCTGTCCTTCAAAAAACCGGTCGTAAGCAGGTTTGGTCGCTGTAAAGAGGTGGGCATTTAGAGAAATTTGACTGTGCCTACTTCTTCAGTTTAAACTTGAGCCAGAGTACGAGAAATTAAAAGGGAATAGTGAAGATTTCAATGGATTTCATACGATACGGAGAGAATTGATATTAATTGACAACATCTTTTGGTAAACTATTTAGTTTGCGCATAACTCTCAATGTGATTTCATTATTTAAAAAAATGAAGAGGCCAGTTTCATGTAACTATATCAGAAATTAAGATAAATGAAGAAGAAATATGCAGTGCAGTAATCAACCCAGTTTTAATATGCACTGTATTCCAGTATTGTTCTACCTAATTACGAGAACAAAAGTAATAACTAACACGATACTGATTGTTTTGTGGGCGGTGGTAGGCAAAGGAGCGGGGGTCAGGTTGTAGTTAGTGTAATTTGCAGCATGGCATTGGTCGTGTTGATATTTGATATAAGGAAGGTTGCATGCGGATCGACCAGACCAGCTCGGCGCCAACTCGGCGCCGGTTCGAGTCGAGACGGCGCCCATGATAAAAAGTAACCGAGCGCCGCGACGCTTATGGGCCCTGCCCATGCGACGCACCTGCCTTTCACTTGTTTGCTTCATCCCCATTTCCACTGCACTCCGAAAATTGAAATTATATTATCTTCTACCCCTTTATTTACATTAAAATATTACAGCGTATTTATTACATTTTTTAAAAGACAAAATGAACAACGGCATTACTTTATTTTATTTACATAATTCCTGTAATTTGAATTTTCAATGGTAAGCTGCCGCAGACGTATTTCTTACATTTGCTCTGTATTAGCTACTTTTTTAATTTTTTTTTTTTTTTACTGCAGTTGCGCTATTCATTATACTTTTCATTATATATTTGGTAAAATAAATTATTTAATTCAAGGTAACTTTTTTTTAAACTCAAATACTGGCCTGTTTTGAACCCCTCAATTCCATAAAGAAAGATACAATACGATTTTTAATTTTCCAAGAGGAAGTATTAAATATCAATTTATGAAACCATGTGAGCAAATTTTTATCTCCAAATCTGATATTGTACAATTTTTTATATTTCTCTTTTCTATAACACTACCAAGTACTAAGACTAAATCGTACAAATAAGCACTTCGTGATAATGTGCACGAATAAGTACCACTTGTTCGTGCTGTGTAATCGGTAAAACAACACATTTTCGTAAATAAAAAGTTCATAGTAACAAAAGTAGTTATATAAAAAAAAACAATCCATAATACAAATTTTGCATGTGCAAACGCAGTCTGAGTCACGTTTATAAAACTAAATTTCAATAATATGTTAGAAAAAATAACAGGTACAAAGAAGCCTTCTAAATTAGTTTAAAATAAGTACTGATAGATAAAATTTCATAAAAAAGTTTCCAAAATTTTGTCGAGAAATTTCTGAAAGAGTTTATCACCGAAACAAAGGCTTTTATTTCAGACTTGGCAGCGAATCTTGGATACATGCGAAGAACATCGATAGCAAGATCGATGCTGCAGTAATGAGATTTTTGCGAAGTGTGTTGGGATGCTCTAAAACACACAGGATAAGGAAAAATAAAATAAGAAGAGTTCTGTCTCTTCCACCACTACTTGACAAGAACGTGAAAAATTGAATAAACTGTTGCAGTCATTTAAACAGAATGCCATTTGGGAGAATTTCAATAGAGACTCAAAATTATAGACCAATTGGTACGAGAGATATGGGCAGACCGAAGAGAATATGGGTACCGCAACAGGTTGAAAAACCACCCGGTGGATGAACTTCGTAAATTTGTTTCATGTGCTTTATTGTCATTTTAGAATAAGTCCGTAGGGTGTCTTCGTTTCAGTCGGCGAGTGTCGTATGACTTATCTAAAAGTGAGATGAGATAATTTTTGTGGGTCTTCTTTGACTTTTTGTACTAAATATGTGGATTTCTAATTGAATAGTAGGAATGTTTTATTATACGAGGTGTGGCTATTAAATAATGAGACTGACGATGTAAAAACTTTTATTTTTATTTTATACATAATCACTTATTGTCACCTTCAATATACACTCCTTCTCTATCCCTACAACACTCCATGCGAATTTTCCATTGTTGGAAACAGTACTGGAAGTCATCTTCCGTCAGCTCCTTCAAGGCACGTGCCGCTTTCTCTTTTACACCTTCCACAGACTCAAATCTTGTCCCTTTTAATGCAAATTTCACTTTAGGGAACAGGTAGAAGGTAATAACATGTGATAAAACGTGGTTTTTTACTTATGGTCCTGAAACGAAGCGCCAATACATGCACTGAAAGAGCCGAACTTCACCGAGAGCCAAAAAAGCTTGAATGAGCAAGTCAAAATTTAAAGTAATGATGATTGTTTTTTTTATATATCCATGGGATTGTGTACCTTCACTGGGTTCCTGAAGGTCAAACAATTAATCAATATTACTACCTTGAGGTACTTTCTAAACTACGTCAAAGAGTAAGGAAAATACGCCCCGAAATGTGGAAGGACAAATCATGGGTTCTCCACCAAGACAATGCGTCAGCTCATTCCACGTTATCTGTCAAGTTGTTCCTAGCCAAGTACAGCATCTCAGTGTTAGAACATCCACCTTATTCACCAGATCTTGCAACGTGTGACTTCTAACTATTCCCTAAGGAGAAATCTGCATTAAAAGGGACAAGATTTGAGTCTGTGGAAGCTGTGAAATAGCGGCACGTGTCCTGAAGGAGCTGACAGAAGATGACTTCCAGCACTGTTTCCAACAATGGAAAATTCGCATGGAGCGTTGTAGGGATAGAGGAGGAGTGTATATTAAAGGTGAGAATAAGTGATTATGTATAAAATTAAAATTAAATTTTTTACAACGTTAGTCTCGTAAAGCCACACTTCGTATGTGTAGTATGTCGTTTGTTATGTACCAAGGTAATGAGAGATTGTTCTAAATAGTTTAGTTTGAACAATTTTGAAGGAATTATTTTTTTAATTTTGTTGAAGTGGATTCCCGTCTTTCTAAATTGGATCCTATAAGTCCAAATAGGTTGTTTTAAAATAGTTTTATAAAAAATTTATTTTATTTGTTAATATGAGTAGATCGTTTTCTAGAATCCAATAAAATTGTTTGAACTTTTTCTTTGTTGTTTTCTTTTCTTCTCTAAATGGGTTTACCAGTTCAGGCGTTTGTCAAGATGAATACTGAAGGTATTTAGCGGAGTCTGTTTCACTTAAGGGTGTTGTTTATGGAAACTGGCGGGCATGTGATAACATTTTATTAGTGTTGGTTTTCTCACACTAACACAGATTATAGCGCTTATCATTAGCGGTTATAGCATTAATTAGTTTAAGTGCACCGTTAATTATTTGCTACGTATTATGAATATTATATTACATCTAATACCATCAGTAGAAGGAACCCCGACTTATCGAAAACCATGGTATGAATAAAGTAAAGAAAACCCTGATGCAAATCACTTACATGATATTCTGTATATCGTAGACGTCGTTTCGTTCGAAGCGTTCAATAAGTGAGTGCATTTCTGTGTCAAGAGGAGTGGTCCTAACTTTGTACCACTTCTTCCGACCCATTCATTTCATCATTCTACCAGTTCCCCCTTGGTTATTCACGTTTAATCATCCGCATAAGTTAAAACGTTGATATTAATATTGTCGAGCATTTATTTCCAACTTTCTCATTCACTTGAAACTATCTTTAATGTATAACTTTTGTATTTATTTTATGTAAAAAGAAAATGTTTTAGACGAATATTTTTTAATAAAATTATTTACTGTAAAATATACATACATTTTAGAACTAGTTATGTAGCCCAAAATTTAAGGTTACTGTATCACAACTTAAAGTTGTAACAATTTCATGAAGGAAAAATAATTGAAAAATGTTGTTTAAGTCATCAGCCGAAAGGCTGGTTTGAACATGTAGAGGTTTAACTAAGTAAAACGTGGAGTGAGGTGGTTTACCGTCGCCTTCCTCACTGAGTGGAAAAGTACGCTTATCAGCATGCCGGGACCTCTGAAAAGCACATATTTTCCACTCTCCAAATGACACCTTCACTTCATTCACCACAGGGTCTGGCTGTATAATGAAATTCATTACTTTCAGACGAGATAAATCTGATTAGTGTCTTTTACACCTCTACCTCTTCTTTTCTTAAATGGTTCAGTCATTTAATAGGCTGACCATGTAATAAGAAACAGAACTATTTGTTTTAGCCCTGCAACGAACAGATTGAGTGTAAACAATTTGATACTTTACCTGTCCACCTGTCGGTTATGGGCAAATTGTAAAATAATTGACAATGACAGTTGAAAAATACTATTTGTAATAGTCCTACTTTAATTTTTCTTTGTAACATAAGAAAATTATGAAGGAATAATAATCGTAACCTAGACACACATTAAAGTAAAACAGATATTTTTAATTTTTACTGTTATCTATTACTTTACAATTGTTTGAACTTCAAGAAATTATAGAAGTATATTAACTTGCGTTACAATTATGTTTTCTTCATATTCTGCTACTCTCATTCGGAAAACTCCGGTTAAGCAACAATTAATTATAAAATTTTATTACTGGTAAATAATCATGGTAAGTGCGACAGAGATAAGTCTTTATTATATTAAATGTAATTATTAAACTTAGAACACATAAACGACATTACTCCTAGCCGAGCTGGCCTAACGCTTAGTAACCAATTGACCAATCACCGTCAAGCAAGCCAACTACCCAGCCACGCCCTTGGAAACCAGCGACCAATCAGTGTTAATCGAGGTAAACTCGTTACTACGCTGTTGTTTTAAAATAACTTCAAAAAAGTGTTTTATTCAGGACGATATCTTTTTAGGATGAAAATTGTATCTATAGGACGATGTTGATCACCGATTAATAAATCTTTTTAATCTCTTTAAATTAACCTAAAACTTTTTATCGCTGCAGCGTGAATTATAGTTTTCTAGTCTCAAACTTATTACCCTGATAAACTTTTAAACTATTGAAACTAATAATACATTTTCAATAAGATCAAGTGTTACAGTAGTTACTCCGATGCAAAAAAATATATAATTTTCCCACAAACAACTCAAACGAATTTTATTAATACTGGTTATTGTTTAAAACCTAATTTATCACTTTTTCTGTTTAATATTGTAACATTATAAAAGTGATATTCTAGAAAAATTAAAGGAATAAATTGATTATTGTTCAATATTAAGTGTATTGTATTAAGGATAAAGAATGGCGGATGAATGAAATGTGTTTAAACGGAATTCTTGGAAGCGCAGTTGAAACTAATGTGAAATACGGGGAATAGGTCTTTGTTATGGCTATTATTGATCATTTCTACTATGTTGTGGTAAATTTACTACGTTCAGGTAAAGCGGAAAAGTGTTAGAAGTGGAAAGTGTTGCTCTCGATTGTTTGATAAACTAATAGACCGCAGACACAAAAACAGTTAGCGCCTTTGAAGTCAGTTAGTTAGTACTTGGGCTGTGAATTAGTGTTTTCGGGCCGTTTCAAAATAGTTTCGTTACAAGACTGATTCTGAATTACTTTAATAGTGCGTGTAAGTACGGGGGTAGCAAATGGTTGTGAACAGGTAAATCGTTGTTTCGATTAAATTATTGTATCTTATTAATAGTCGACTTTAGTTTAACTTGAAAACTTTAGTTTAACTTGACAAGTTTTAACGAAAAAACTTGAAAATTTTTCTTTCGGTTATCCGCTTGTGATTCATTAAAATAATGAATCGAAAATATTGAAATAATGAATTTCAATTGAAGTAATCTAATTGTAATTTGTTAGTAATGTAAGCTTAATAATTAATTGTTATAAGTTTAAAGGACGCTTGTTTATTAATTAATTATTATACCCAGATCCGGAACGAATCTAGGCTTGGTGTTACAATAGTATAAGGTATAAAAGAGAAGTGTTTAATTTTTGGCCAATTGTAGATCAAGTTTTTGGTCTACATTATTATATTACCTAAACCTTTTCCCAATCCTTTACACGTTAACATTTATGCATCATGCCATGAAAACGAATTTAAAAATTTATTTAAATTGGTTTTATAATTTGTTTTTCCCATAACTATACGTTTTATACACTTTCGATTAAGGTTAGAGATTCATTTAAAATTTTCCTTTGTTTTACAGTACGAATACGTTTAGATTTCTTGATCTCTTTGCTGCTAGAAGATATTTTTAATATTTTTACGAGTCCAATTTAAATTCTTCTATCTGATTACATTTTAATACATTCAATGAGATAAAACAAAATTAAAGAGACTGGTAATGTTCTAAAATTCTAGATACTGCTTTCCATGGAGTACTGTTTCTAAATTACAACCAAATGGAAACGGAGTCTATTGTTCTCAGGGGCACCCTTTTCCGAGCATTTACATATTTACTCCCGTTCTCATATATTTATTGTACCACCTACATACATTACTCGCTTCCAGGTGAATTCTGTTTTTGTTTTTTTTTAAATTCATAATTATGAATTGTAAATATACGAAAATTACTTCAGTGTTAAATCTCTATATTCTAACGCTGTAATATATATATATATTGTTAACAATAAATTCATTATTGGATAAAGATATGAACAGCGTAAATTTGTTATAATTTAAAACTGCGTTTTAAATTTTCAAAATTCTTCGGTGAACTACTGCACGGTTTTTGTATCAACAGCCTACAGTTTGGGTTAATCCCTATAAGTTTTGTTACGTAATACAAGAAGTAACCGATATCTTCCCCATTAGGTTAAAATTATACAGGAAAATTCACAAATAATTTCTAGCGCTATTTCAGCACATATATCACAAATCAAAAGAAAAATAAGTTTTGACATAAATGTCCTAAAGCGCTTCGTTAACGAGTTATATCAGTCCACATATTCCAGGAATTCCTAAATTATGTTAGCAGAATTTCCGCTCCAGCGGTTAAAGTCTTACTACAATTTCTGGAATCCAAAGTTAGCTTTAAATATGGTGGTTTTAATTGGTTTGTGATCTGAAATATTTATCGAATAGGTTCCAAAATTTAAGAGCTGGGTGGACGAAGGCGTATTACGTAACATTGTTCAAAAATTTAGCAGTTGTGATTGATTAAGGTGAATTACTTTCTCTTGCCAATGTAAATAATGAACAAACCTATTTTTAATCATGAGTAGGCTAAACAATGAAATGTAAATCATAACTTAAATTTAACCATGAGTAAATTGCATAAAATGAAACTCAACCTCTGTTGTATGGTACTTAATTTTCAAAATACAATACGTGACTACAGGTACATACGAAAAATCATTAATTAACGCTCAACTGCGCTCCGTAGAAAACAATATTTGAAATAAACGTTGTAGGTTTTGTAATTTTCTACAATTTTAATTATTATATACGTTTTTGCCCTAAAATTCATATAAAAGCTGAAATCTTTAAAATAAATTCACTCAGGAGCACACCCCTCACGAATTTCAACAGAAATAGCACCTACTCTATTTTTAGAACACAAAACATTTAGTTAAAAAGGACGTAAAACTGCTTTATTTTTATTTTTCAGAGGATAAATATGTAACGATTCCTTAACAATTTTTCCTCCACCAGAATACAGGAGATTAACACTTTTCAAAATAGTAACGGTTAACTGTGTTAATTAATTGCTTATTAACACAGTTAACTACGTTAATATGAAATTATCATCTTCAGTTATAAGTGTTAAGGATTTTTATCATTAAAAATACCCTTAAGAAAAACATTTTATTCCGTTTTCAGAGAATGCAATGTACAATACAGAGTTATAGTGATGGATGTGACTATTGAATTGATAAAAATCTGGCGTGAAACACTCACACGACTTTCTGTTGCCAATGTAGATAATGAACAATATAACCTATGTTTAATCATGAGTAAACAATGAAAAATAAAAAACATAACTTAATTTTAACCGTAAGTAAATTATTTTTGTTACTTCTGTTTGATGTACTTCTTTTTTCTGTTACTTCTAATTGTAAAATGTCTATCAGAAGAATAAAACAGTACACTGTTTAAATAGAAATTAAAAGCAAATTTGTCTGATCAATTTTTCTTCGCATCGGAATACCGCAAATGTTTTTCCAACAACCAACAGTTTCAATTTAAACGAAATAAAGTAATTTATTTTTAACATAATGTCAATTTAATAGAAAAACCCCAATCGGGATATTGTTTAAGGGTTTTTTGCACGGTGTTAATCAATTTGAGTATTTATAAACTAACAGCACTTAAATAGATTCAAATCTTGTAGACTACATTATTCTGTTTTATCAAGTTTTAATGCCTCTATGAATATACAGGAAGGAAAGTATTGTTTTCATGTCAAATTTTCGAAACTGTGTTTTCACCGAATCTACCCGTTTTTAGACCCCCTTAACCCAAAAAACAATTTTTGTAGCGATTGGTCTGTGTGTGTGTGTGTGTGTGTGTGCGCGCGCATTTGAACAAAATATCTCAAGAACGGAACATTGTATGAAGTTGAAACTTAAAACTTATTATTCATAAGTATTTCCGTTATTCTTATTTATTTATTCGTGTAATTTTTCACTTTTTTGGAATTTTCTCAAAAACGGCTCCTACGATTTTTTTTAAAAATCGTCTCATTACTACATTTGTTATGCTCTACAAGATAGGGTAGGTGCCATGCCTGCTGAAATTCTTGGGGAGGCTGTTCTCTCGTAGAAAAATGTTTTTTTTTTAATTGCGGCCTTACATTTTTGGGCAAAAATGAATATACTTAAAGTTGTAGAAAATTTAAAAATCTAAAACTCTTATTTCAAACGTCTCTTTGTACAACGCTTAGTTTAGCGGTAATGTGTGATTTTATGTTGTTTTTTTTCATGAAAACCTGTAAAAAAAATTTTATGAGATTTCAGCCTCAGTACCCTATGCATTTTACGACAAAATTGTTTATAATCAAATTTATAGGGAATAAAAGATCTACAGAGCCTAGTTTAGCGCGAAAAAGTGGTTATGTTTTTTGAGATGGTTAGTTATTTTGTTTATTACTAATGTTAGGTTAGGCTATGTTATTATCAACAGGGTAAGGAGGTGTATGATAGGATCCACCAATTTCAACACATATGTGGTACTATCCACAGGAACTTGAAAAACATCACAAGTAAAGACACTCGAATGAGATTTTATAAAACGATAGCTGCTCCAACAGTACTTTACGGAAGTGAAACGTGGGTTCTGTCAAGACGGGAAGAGAGCCGATTACAAGCAGCAGAAATGAGATTTCTCCGGCAAACGTATGGCTGTAGTAGAGAGGACCGTTACAGAAACACGGAGATACGACAACATCTTAATATCTTTTCCATAAATGATAAAGTAATGGAGGGCAGGAAGAAGTGGATAGATCACTTAGGTAGAATGAAGGATGAAAGAGTACCCAAGCAGGCACTATGGTACAAGCCAAGGGGTAAAAGGGATCGAGGACGTCCAAGGAAGAGATGGGCAGATGGTGGAGGTTCGGAACAGGCAGCAACGCCTAACCCGTGAAAGGAAGAAGAAGAAGAAGAAGAAGACTAATGTTAGGTTATATTGTTCATTATTGGTATTTGCAAGAGAAAGTCGTGTGAGTGTTTCACACCAAATTTTTCTGTATATTTTTTCCAATTTCAATGGTCTTTTTAATTATTAATACATTAGATATGAGAGGCTCGTTGAATTCCTTTCAAGAAGTGAATGAAAATTATCCTTATTCTCGCAACATTTAGTTTTGGATAGTCAAGGAAAATATCTGTTAATTAGCTATTGATACGCTACCAATTCATATTGCTATACAGTACCCGATGAATACGAGCTTGACCTTTTGTAAACGGCTCGTGACGTCACAAGTTTGTATGTTGGTCGGGTAGACAGTGGAAGTCATCAGTCAGCAACGCACACAACATTCCCAATGATTAATAACCACTATTTACACCGTCTGCATTAGCAGCAATATTGCAAAACAGCCAGATGTAAAACAAAAAAAAACATAAATAATCATTATTTACTTAAATTTTATAGCTTTGGCGACTTTTGATAATTCATTTTTTAATAGAAATGTAATTCAAACAAAATATTTTATAAGAAACCTCAATTAGAAAGTAATTTTTCTTGTGACTGATAAAAGCCTTGGAATTTTGTTCTGAAATCATAAACTTATTTTAAGCAGCTTTGTTACAAAATAATATTATATTGCTACCAAACACTTCAATGCAATACAGAATAAGATATTCTTAAAATCGAATAAGACAGAATAAGATAGAATTAATTATTGATTCGAGAAATAAATTTTAGAGTATTTTAGTTTAAGAAGTTAATATATCTTAAACCTGAATTTAAATTATCAAATTATTTCAAATGACATATTCATAGTTTATAAAATTCTGACAATTCACGCTCGCGTCACGTCTTATTCATAAAAAATTAATTTTACCTTCGGATCTTATGTAACTGCGAAATAACTGATTTGAACCTTCGTTTTTTAGTAATATAAAGTTTTTCTAAAATGGAATAACAGGCATGATATATATGAAGATATATTAGGCACAAACTTAATACCAGAGATGGTATCAACTATTCGGAAATACTGGCAAGAGTGGTATATTTTTGTGCGGATTTCAGATGATCGAACGCCCCACCACCGAATGGTGACATTGAGTGGGGTGACGGAACTTTAAATATTTGGTGGCCCTGAAAAGGGCCGTTTAAGTGTTTGCCGAGATGGTAAGAGTCGGTTAGTGAACGTTGATAGCTGTGACGGTGGAGGAGTTGGACGACACGGTGTCTCGTCATCTAGCTGTGACGCCATCTTCGCCCTTCACAGTAATGCGTCGATGGCTGTTTCGCAGGCGTATTGCATGGGCAGAGGGATCACTGTGGGCATCGCTCGCGTTTGTGGGTGATCAAGGTCCCGGTCGACGGCGGTTACGACGTCGGGGTGGTGAGAGGAAGCATCATCTTTTCTCTTGCGGGGTCGTTGATGGGTCATCGTCTGAGACCGGTAGCCGTGTTGTGATTGTTGATCTTGGTTGGAGTTGTAGTAAAGCAGACTGACGCCAGGCCAAATGCAGTATTTTTTTATGTAGTATGCAGAGTGCAAGTGTAGAAGCAGTTACTCTCTCTGTACTTTGCTGGTATTGTCGGAAGCATTGTCGGCTGGCAGCACAGAACCTAATTAGAGGGAGCGACGGTGACAGCCCAAATAGACGTTTACTTTCAAGTCAACTGGACTACATAGTATTGGACGCTCACGGAAGAAATGGGCTTCCCAAACTCTTTTATAATTAGCAGGTTACTAAGCTTGAAATTGGAATAGTCCAGGAGATCTAAACCGTAGAAACGATTCAATCGGCGACTAGTAACTGTGTTTCGGCAAACTTCTTAAGAACCTAGTAAAAAATACAACGGTATATATTATATCGGTTCAGTAAATAATTCGATGTTGATGTAGTTTTTAAAACAAAATGATAAATTTCTGTTGAACCTTTCTGCATAATCGGATTGAAAAATGTTAAAAAAAATATCGTTCAAATTATATTTTTATGATTTTTTACCTGAAACTATGTAATTTTGTGAAATAATTTATTTTAACGCGGTTTTCTGTAGATTATTGCAAATTGACGTTAAACTAAGGATCGGATGAAAAAATATTTAACACAATCTGTTGTTTACAACATTTTCTTTAACTTGTCTTATTCATTTGTAGTCTAAAATGCACCTTAATTTTGTAAATTTTAAAAACTGATTTTTCATTAACAATATTTATTTAGAAGTGGAATGTATAAAATTGTTATACCCAAGATGAAAATTACATATTAAATTTCAAGTTTTTAGGATACGTGAGTCTAGAAATAGTGATTACTGAGTAGAGTTCCATTTTCTATTTCATTAAAATTGGCAAACGTATTGGTTTGAAGTTTATCACCTGCTTTAAGACGATCCCTAAAATTATTAAATTATATCACGATGACTTGGAATAGTGGGTAATTTAAACTCGTATCAATTCAAGACAATGTTATTTAGATTGTTTGCAAAGGAAATATGATATAGGTGAGATAAGATACGGTATATAATAGGCAATAGTCGTGAGAATTTGGGTAGAATAATGTTTAGAAGTTTGATGAGAATATAGAGTGATGGAGCGATAGTGTGAGTGATGGTGCATGGTGTAAGAATGAGAGAGAGATGGACGGAGAGTGGGTAAGTAAATATTGCCACTGCGAAATGTGATGAATCCCGTTGTTCAAGCGATGATCGTGAAGGAGAATTTACCAGACAGACAGCTACCACCAAATTACATGCCTTAACGCACAGCTATCCTTCCTTCACCTCCTCTACTAATAATAGTGTTGATCACCAAACTTTCAGTTCAACCCTCGATAAACCACTAAACCCCTGCCCTCAACAGTAGCAAAGTTTTACCCTATAATTGGTATGAAAACAAGTCTGTAAATCTAAATTAACAAGTAAGCCTAACCGACGTCCATTATAACTGTCTTCCTTTAAAAAAATCAGTTTTCAACATTGAATTATACATTTTTGTTTCTAATTTTGTTAAATAAATTTCTGTATATTGTTTATTGGCTTGTTGGGAGGTGGTCACAGCTATCTTTTGAAAATAAAGTAACACTGTACAAGGTGATAATAAAACCAGTTTGGAGTTATGGAATTGAACTCTGGGGCACAGCAAGTACGTCTAATGTAGAAATATTGCAGAGACTCCAATCAAAGTTTCTTTGACTAATATGCTGTGCACCTTGGTATGTGCCTAATGAAGTACTCCACCATGACCTGGGTATACCTACGGTGAGAGAAGAAATTAGTAGTCGGAGTAAAAAGTATTTAACCAAGTTAGACACTCGTTCTAATCATTTGGCTATAAATATTCTCGACGACAATATTGAAAATCAAAGACTCAAGAAGGCGAGAGTATGAGATCTTCCATTCCGTTTCACCTGATCAAAAATGTTTAACCATCCTTTCAAGATTAAAAGCTTAAAATTTTATTACGGATGCTCAACTCTAATTTCTCAATAAACTAAATCTTGAAAACACTCATTAATCCAAAATTAATCATCAAATAGATATTCAATCATCAGTATCACGTCTTCATTCTCTACTTTTCACACCTTCATTAACTTCATCCGTATAAAGAAAAGTTGTACGTCACCAGGACCCAAGAAGAAACCCTTTATCATTTATATCCAAACGGTCGCACGAAAGCAACGCTTCTGAGCGCTGTATTCTTCAAGTTATATTTGAAAATTGTTAAAACATTACTGAAAGTTTTTGTTTAACTGTTTGTAAATAATTCTAACTGTTAAAAATAATATTGTTTAAAATTATACGTATAATATAGAAAAAACCCACCAAATACACAATAGATGACTCTCAACTGATTAAAATAGTCAATAGGTCCTTTCGAATATCATATATAAATCATCAGTGGAAATATAATATATCAATGTATGCACAGCCAAATGTATAAATATTTAGGTACAATAGTACATGAAGATAATGATCACACAGCCGAAATAAACAGAAGGGTAGATATGGCTCGTTCTGCATTTGTTAAGGAAAAGCCTTTTAATAGATAAATCCTTGAGCTTTGACCCGAGATTGAGGATGGTTCGATGTTACATCTTCTTAAGTGTAGTATGACGCGGAAGGTTGGACGTTAAAGAAGACGAATATCAGGAGAATAGACGCGTTTGAGCTATGGTTGTATAGGCGCATGCTAAAAATACCATGGATGGTTTAAAGTAACCAACAAGACAGTCTTGCGGGAGAATGGGAACAGAATAGGAGCTTGTTTACACCATCCAAAAAAATTAAATGGAATATCTGGGTCATATTATGCGTGGACCAATATACGAAATGTTTCGCTTGATAATACATAGCAATATTCAGGGAAAGGGATATGTGGAAAGAAGAATAATTTCTTGGTTGAAGAATATTTGCGACTGGTTTTGTTTTACCTAAGCGGAGCTGTTGAAAGCTGCAGTACCCAAGGTCCGAATAGCCTTCATGATTGTCAACCTCCGTTCGGAGAGGGCAGGTTAAGAAGAAGAATATATGCACTCTTTCGTCAATTTGTCATCAATGCAATCATGACAATACTAATTTTTGGTATTGTCATGACAAACTGTATTTTTATATTTCAAGTGAGGATAGATGTATGATATCCAAAAGGATCTATAGACTTAATCAGGTGAGAGTCATCTATTGTGTATTTGGTGGATTTTTCTATATTATATAATGTTTGTGCCTATAGATTAATTTAGTATATCAAATAAAAATTAAGTTAAAGTGTATCCTCTTATTCTAAAATTTTGTTTGATTTCTTAAGAATCTTATCACAGAGAAGTTATTCAACCCGTGGAAAATATGCAAAGGGATCTTAGTAATATGAGATGGATCACAAATATCTCTTTGTTTAGGTCATCAGCCGAAAGGCTGGTTTGAACTTCTGGAGATTTTACTAAGTAAAACGAGGCGTGAGGTACCAATGCCTTCCTCACTGAGTGGAAAAGTATGTTTATCAGCATGCCTGGCCCTCCAAAAAGCATCTACTTTCCACCCAGCAAATGACACCTTCACTTCATTCACCACAGGATCTGGCTGTATAATGAAATTCATTACTCTTACAGGAGATAACTCTAACTAGTGTCTTTTACAACTCTACCGCTTCTATTTTTAAACGCTTCAGTCATATACACGTTTTAAATTTTAAGCGATTTCAATGAAACTTAAATCTTTGAAAAACATAGTCACTTTTACTACAAATGTTTTCTATTAAGTAGTCTGTACATAATTATGCAGTTATGTTTTATTATTTGTTAGACAATAACTACCTATGTTTTATTTCCTGTGGTAACCTCATTGTTTCCTTTAGAATACATTTCTCCTTTGGACGAAGCAAATGTATAAAGTAATAGCCAATAAAATCGAATAGTTTTGCTATTTTAAGCATTTTTAGACTTAGTTATTTTATTTCCATACACATTTTATAAAGTTACACATTGCACATAACCGAAGAATTAACATATATAATTAAACTTGAGTTTTTGCTTAAATGTACTCTTTGAGACTTTAAAGTCCAATTCGATCCAAGAAAAAAGAATCTACAAGCATCTAGTTTTTACGTGGAACGTGAAGGAAACTTCACTTTTTAAAGTCATTTTAATAAAAAGAAAAAATAAATTGAGCTTGTACTTTTAAACTTGCAGCGGAAAACTTAAAGAATAATTTTGTAGAATTTTGATTAACTTAGCTTTTCAAGCATTTTGTCCACTACTACAAGAGAACAAATTGTAAAGTTTTAAAAAAAGTTTGACAACCACTTTTGAAAAGAATTAACACTGGGATGCGAGTACAAGACAAGTCTGCTAAAAGATTTCATGAATTGAAGCAACTCACGTTCTTTCCTCGTTCGCCTAATACGAGAAGAACGTTTCTTCAGACTGCCTGCTGGTATTACTGAAATAGTCCTCAACTCCTCAACAACTTTGTTCCCACCCCACTCCCTATTACAAGTTCACTCGTAGTTAAGTTCTACAAAGGGACTTCTCTGAATATTAAGAATACAAAGAGCCCTCTGTTGTTCTATCGATTACTAAAAGCTGACTAATATTAAAATTGTAACATCCTACTTACATTAAAAAAATCTGCTTTAAATTCTTCTAAATTTTATAATATACAACCAATTTCATGCGGGTTTCACGGAAGAATTGTTATTAATTGCATCTGAAATAAATGATTCATACAAGCCAACTTCTATCAAACCTGTTATTATAGGTCTATCAAATAGACACATTCTATCAAATAGATACATTGTAGTATCAAATATTTGCTTTGAACATGTCACTGCAAAATAAATTAACTAATTTTGATTTAATACTCGTTAAAGCATCATCAATTGTTTCTAAAACCGACAATAAATAATTTTTATTTTGTTTATTTTAAGTCACATCAACATCTTGGTTATTAGCAACTACTTTATGGTATGAAACAATGGGTAATAATTTTCAGATCCTAGCCGAGAATCAAACCTTGGTAGGGGACCTTCCGCTCAGTAGGCTGGTGCACTAACTATTACGTCACGGAGGCGGGCAATTTTTATTTTATTTGTATTAATATATTCATTAGGCACTACAATACGATGGTCATATCGGAAAATCTCTTCGCTTTATAATGTATAACGATTTATAGGGAAGGACTGCTTGACAAGACTCAAAAGAAAGAGTGAGAAACCATAAGAAAACTATTAGGTCCTAAGATATAATAACAAGCTCTTCTTTAATAAAGAACTATACTTTTGACTGAGAAACTGACAAACTCGTTCAAAAAGAGAAAACTGTGCGTTTACTGATAAATCAAGGGCATGTCAAACAGAAAGAATAACCAGAAGGATTCTGGAATCGATGGAAGAGAGCTAGTCGACTGGTTCAAGAAAGTCAAGCGGGTCTAAGAGAACAAAACACAACACAAAAAAGTTATACAACAGTCAAGAGTCATTTATACTATTAAGGGACTCCAGGAGCAAACCAAAAGAAGGAAGACAGAAAAGATAAAAGAAAAGAAAAAAGAAGGAAGGAACGATGAAGGGAAAGGGAGGGACGGAAGGTCGCAGGACAGAAGAGCAGCACATATGCACTCCGTAATGATGAAAAACATAGAGTTACTCGAAAGAGGAAAGAGAAAGAACTGACACGTAGAGGACACCTAGCACGGTCTACAGTGACCTAATTGAAAGCAATAAATAGTTAATTTGAATTA
The DNA here is from genome assembly GCA_035578175.1 of Catonia carolina. Classification (NCBI taxonomy): domain Eukaryota; kingdom Metazoa; phylum Arthropoda; class Insecta; order Hemiptera; family Achilidae; genus Catonia; species Catonia carolina. The sequence continues at coordinate 27,426,392 of JAQMRL010000002.1, read as the reverse complement.
ACTATATACATTTGTTATTTTTCTTTCATAAAAAATTATAGAGTAATTTGGAGACTCTGTTTCTCTAAAAGAACGCCAAACCTCTTAGAGTACTCAAACATTACGTATATCAAGAAAAGTTTATAAAAATCTGGTAAACTATATTGAGAAAATTATTAAACTGAAGCATTAGGAAATGTTAGAGAACTTTCTGCTCACTTAACCCTGTATAAACCATTTAAAGCAAAATTTTCTGTTTCGACCAATATAAAGTTGATCGAAGCTGTGTTTTCACAATAAGCTAATGTTAAACCTCCGTCTCCCAAAAATTGCTGATGAGTATCAGCCTGTTGGGATGACCAAAGGGAAAATGAGGGATTTCTTGAAACCGGAACATGCTGCTCCCGCCTGATTTTTCTTGCGAAAAGAATAAAAAGAGACATTTCAAACTTTTGTTTTTCGAGATATTGTATTTTATTTTTTGTTGTACCATACATTACAAATTTAAATTTTCCACCTCCTGAAAAAAGGAACGAATTCAATTTCCTAATTTTTCTTCGAATAACAGATAAAATATTATTTCCACAATTAAAATTTTATGTCTTGTACAAGATTAATGAACTGTAAAAATTTATTCTCTTAAATATTGTTATAACGATAGAAATATGTTTTTTATGAGTTCCTTGATTATTGCGATTGTGTTAGTGTAGCAATAGTAATAATAAGTTATAACGAGTGAATTTGTGAGTGCACTAAAACAAGTGATTAAAATTGTTTTAACAATCATTCCAAGTGGATGAGACATTTAAATTCAGTCTGCAGTTTGGCTGTCAAAAATATGTTAATTAAACTCCGATCCGACTAGGTGTGCTCGGAATTCTTCACCCCCATTCCTTTAATTACAGGGGAATCGTACAGTTCCCCTATCGGAACGTTCACCGCCAGACTAATGACTCCAAATAATGATTTCATTCCATCTACATCCACTATTGTCATCGCAATTTCCATACAACAAGCGCCACGCCGCTTGCCTTCATAGCTCTGCTGATCGGTCAAGTACCTTCCCGTTCCATCATCATCCTCTCCACAAACGTAACCATTCCTCTCAGGGAATCAAGGAGTGTCGCAAAATTTATTCTATAAAATAGTTCCTTGTAACTCATTTCTCTAATATCTTCTGCTAGAAGCAATTTAATAGAAGTACGTATTTTCAAATCATTAGTAAACGAATATTTCAAGTACTACTGATATGCACCTAAGATACTTATTCCTTCTAACACTAAAATTACTTTAACTTAAAATAATAAATCCTATTACGAGACAATTATTTTAAACCATTGAAACAATAACAATAAAATTAAGTGCTACTTCCGATTTTAATAATGTACAACTTTTTAATTAATTTACAGCGTTTATTACATTTTCGGCGCACTATCAAAAATAAAGTACAATGAATATCTTTTTGTTTATTTTTGTCTTAAGAAAATGTACATAAATTTCCTTTTGTTAATATAAATATTTTTTATTAAATTTACATTAATATACAAATTCCTTTTAAGACTAATCTGGACTTATGATGTCCAGCTCTTTGGAGTAGCGGCAGAGAGTAATTTAAAGTCTATCCAGGCCTTTCAATCAAAATTCTTAAGACTTGCTTCTGGCGCTCCTTTTTATGTAAACAATAAAACCCTCCACGACGATTTCAAAATTCCGACAGTGAAGGAGCTAACCGGGTCCTTATAGTACATTTCACGAAAGACTAGATGACCATCCAAACCAACTAGCCCGTGATCTAGCTACAAGGAACTTCCCAACTGTATGACGTCTAAAGCGGAAATGGAGTACAGACCTCTTAGTCTGAATAACGGATAATACCCGCAGTTTTAAACGGAGAATGTACCACTGGATACCTCTTCTTCTTTAAGTGAATTTCCCACCACCATTTAAGCATCATTTACGGAAGTTGTGCAGCTCAATGCACAGTACCGTAATAAAAATTAAAGACCAAAAAAAAATTTACATAGGTAGTTAAAACGATCTCCCGTATTTGCTAAATGTAATTCAATGTTAATAATAAAATCGGGAAACCTGATTATTAAATAAATGTTATAGACGACTTATATATTTAAAAGGTATTTACATAAATACGAAATTTCTTTCTGATTGTTTCACCCGTTCAGTCATCACCTATTCTGTAACTATCCAATTCACACAGGTGAATCGCTAAAAACATGTTTTTTTGATTTAGGGGGCCTGAAAACGTGTATTTCTGGAGAAACTCCATTTCGAAAAATTGTCATGAAAACAAAACTTTCCCTCTCTGTATTTCAAACTGAGCAATAGAAAGCAATAAAACAAAGCTGGGCAAGTGCCTACCGAGTAACAACATCACATAAAGTACAGTAAAACAGATTGTAATTATTTATATCTTTTGAAAAATTCAACAAACTCTAAGACCTTAGGATTTATATTCTTTATGATACATAATGACAAAAATATGTAACTAGATCTCGATAACAAGAGGAAAAATAAATCTTCAATTCGCAAAGCATCCTTTTTTCACTTGATTGAACGTGCCGCAACCAAAATAGCATGCAATTTTTTCATGACAACTTTCATAACAAGGAGTTTTCAATCGTCAAAAAGCACCTTTTGTGGTTTGGGTGGCTTTCAAAGATGTTTTGTGACGGCGTACACTCTCAGATTTCAATTACCGCCATCAGAAGGCGCTAGCTGGTTGTGCGATCACGTGATCTATATACGCTTGCTCGTTAATCTTCTTTCCCGCCGGTTTCTTTAAACCCTTCTTCGCTTTTTCCATATTGTATACGCATTCGTGTAAGGTTTTTTTTTACAATTTCCAAATACATAACAAATTGTAAAGCGTTTCTCTTTCTTCTTGACTGATCATTCTGTCTTTAAGGTTGTTATACAATATTCAAAGTGCGTTTTTTAAGTTTTTTATTTAAGTTATAACATATATCAATATTTTGAATATTCAAGAGATTAACTATTAGCATATTCAGACGAAGAAACAAAATTAATTTTTTAAGGCTTTACAAAATGACATAGAAAAAATAAGAGATTCAAATTTCTCCGTACCTTAGAAATTATTTCACAAGTTACGATTGTGTGATCATATTCTTCGGAAAAATGAAAAATAGAACAACGATTTTCGTTGTAATAACTAATATTTTTTCAAACACAGTTGTAAACAGAATAAAGTCTTCCTCTGCAGATGCCTATCTTCAACAGATGTTGAAAATTATCTAGGGCTACATAATTCGATGTATGATGTTACATCATACAAGAGTTCAGTTTCAATTTTTAACATTTCCTGAAGTATTTCAATCAATATATTCGTCGATACAAAGATCTTCGTTTACTTTTAATTTTACGTTATTCTATAGTAATTTTAAGGATTTCTTATTTTAGGTTATATCCTAAGTAATCAATTCTGTGAATTTATGAGTTAAATTATCCGATCATTCAATTACCACACGTGTGCTGTGATTTAACATTAATCTAAGTTAGGGTTGGTATTTTTACACTAATGTTTAAAAAACAAATAAATAAAAATCCCTTTCATATGACGACACGTCTCATGGCTTTTGGCAATTTTTAAAAAAGCTTACCTTTGGCTTATGGCAAAACCATTAGTGATTTCTGTATCACGAGGGATTGAATTTGAAGAATTTGAATTTGAATTGAATGAAGAGGAATTGACAATTGCTCTTAAGGATTCAAAGGCTAAATAAGGATTTAAACTATTTGAGTTACCAAATTCTGAATTTGATCTCTTGACTTCCGGTTTTGGGCCATTTCCGGTCGAAACTGGAACTTCAGACCAAATGATTTATGTATCTAATTCTACAAATATACCTGTAAAAATCCCTTCATGAGTCAACGTGTCTCATGACTGGTGGTAATTTTTAATAAAGCTTACCTGTAATTTTTGGCAAAAACCATTAGTGGTTTCTGTATCAAGAGGAATTGAATGACAATTCCTCTTAAAGATTCAAAGACTAAATAAAGGTTCAAACTATTTTAGTATCCAAATTCCGAATTTGATTTCTTGACTTCCAGTTTTGGGCCATTTCCGGTCAAAACTGGAACTTCAGACCCAATGATTTATGTATCTAATTCTACAAATAGCCTATATCTGTAAAAATCCCTTTCATGAGTCAACGTGTATCATGACTGGTGGCAATTTTTAATAAAGCTTACCTTTGACTTATGGCAAAAACCATTAGTTATTTCTGTATCTACTCTTTTAGAGGAATCTAATAACTGTATTTTTGTTTCCAAATTTTAATGTTGATTTTTTTGATTTCCAGTTTTGGGCCACTTCGGGTCGAAACCGAAACTTCAAACCTAATTCAGGTTCACTAACTTTTTGTGTAGATTATGAATCAAATTCTGTTTGTAAATTATCTCTTGTAGTTTCTGATTTTGAGTTTTTTTTTCTTGTAGTTTTTGATTTCTTAACTTCCGGTCAAAACAGGAACTTCAAAACCAATTTAGGCTTACTAACTTTTTGTGTATATTACCAGTCCGAAAATCGTTTGTTGCTATCTCTTGTAGTTTCTGGCATCTGGGTGTGACGAACGGACAAAACAAAATGATAAATGACAATTTCAAAAATGGACACCAATAATTGATTTACGGTAACGAAACATTTTCATTTAACTTTATGGAAACTTCTACAACAAAATCTTTGCTCATCCATACCAACTGATAAGCAAAATTTCTTAACGTTCATTTACCAAACAACATTCAAAGTGGATTAAGGAGGTAGTGGAGCAAGGATTTTCTGTTTTAGGAACTCTTATATGTCATTAGTAAATAAATTAATTGATTAATTAGTAAAACATAAATAAATAACATGTCGGAAACCTATCAGTGGGTGGTGCTCTCCATTCACGTCACTTATGTATCATTTATTCTTTAACCCACTTTCACATTCACTAGTTTAATTTTTAACAGTTGTGAATTTCACTAATAAAGTTAAAAAGAAAACCAGTTAATTGTCTGTCTTATTATTTTTTTGACATTAGTAAAAGACATCACAGAGAACCCACTTTCAGAAATTTTGGATATACTGTCCTGTGCTTCCGATAAAATTGTATTTTAAACGCCAAAATTATTGTTGTGACATACAAGTTTAATAATAAGTTTACGATCACTAATACTGATAACAAAATTAAAAGCGCCTCTCTTGAGAATATTAAAGTAAAAGGTATAAAAACCTAAGAAAAAACTCTGGATCAGAAATAAAAAAACTTTCTTCCCCTTTCTATTCACTCTGTAAAATTCTCTTCCTGTAATACTTTTATCTTTACCCTGTCGAAACTCTAACTTAACGATCTATCTTCTTACATTCGTCTGAAAAGGGATTTTACTCTAACATCCAATGGTTTCCAAGTAACTCACTTGTTTTCCTTTGTGATATTTTAGTAGATTTCAATAGCAGCTATTCTGTTTCTTATTTAATGGTTGTTGACATGCTTATTTACAAGTATTTAAAGTTTCAAATTGCGGTTTAAACAAAGTTGCAAATTATTGAAAAATCTTATAAATTAAGGATAGACCCTAATGAAATTCCACGAAACACATTGTATTTATTATTTAATACTATGCAACGCTTCTGATTTTTATTTTCTTAGACATAAAGAGTTCATAATATAATTACATTCGTGTAAGGTATAATAACTTTCTCGGGAATTTACTACACAAATTTTTTTTCTCGTTTTGATCGATTTTACCTTTATGTTAAAGAAAAGTGACATTCAATTTCAACGAAGTGCATTATCTGTATTTATAAAAAAATGCGAAAGCGGTAACTGATTCTGTCAATCAACATTAATTCTGTAATTCCCGATTACCTAGACAATTAAAATTCGGCAAATTTGTTCCATAGGGACTGAGCAGAAAAACTAAGTCATTTACATTTCGATTATTTGCGCCTAAATGCGATGACGGTCGAAAATATATTATTTCTATGCCTTCCTGAATTGCTACAGTTTTAAAAATCGATACCCGTTTTTTAAGTGATACTTTCTTCTCTTTCTTTTTGAAGTACTAACTCCATCAATGAGATTGGCTAAAACTCTGGTATCGTTCTCTATTTTTAACCACCCTCAAAAATATGTACTTAATCAAGTTTGTCCAGTCTCTCAGTTTAAGAGTTTTTGACCCGAATCGTTCTACATTTACGACAATGGAATTTACAGAAATATCCGAAAGTTGTACCCCTTATGTCCAAATGGGTTTTAAAAATTGATACATGAACAAGTTTATTTTGTGTGATTTTGATAAGAGAAAATTTAGATTTTGTTTTTAATGTTAGATAATATGTCCTGTTTACATGAAAAGCGATCACCTGAGTGTATGCATAGATGTCGAATGATGTTTTTGTACACCTTTGCTGCAAGACGGTTGTCTTTTGTTACACTGAAAGCAACATGTACAGATTTTTTTACTTTCTCTTGCCTATATGAATAATTAAGAAGGAAACGAATGTTCTCATATCGATTTTTAAAAATCGGTTTTCACCGGATCTACACGTTTTCAGACCCCCTGAACCCAAAAAAACACTTCATAAGTTGCTGCATCTTTAAAATAGTACTCTAGTTTCTAGTATGTAGGTAAACAGATTATAACCCCCTACTCTTGATGCCGCCTCAAGGCTTCCGTCAAGCTTTACTATACTGAAGTGTACTGTACGAAATTAAAGCGAACAAAGTTCTTATTTTCAATTAAGATTACTTCGACATTTCGTGGAAATATATTTTTCACCACCAGAATATGTTGTGTTTTTGTTTTCTATGTAGTATTATTGGATTACTTGAATAGAATTACATTCTCTTGCAGCTAAGAGTATTGTTATTGTTTAATGCTGAATTAAATTTGTTAGAAAAAAATGCATAAATATAAAGAAATGCTAAAAATACACACTACTAGGAATCCAATAAAGGTTTTAAATTTGTTGGGAATAGTTAGTTATTTAATTACAAACAGAATCCAGGAAATAAAGAGAAAACAAAAGGGTCCGGAAGTATACAACTAGCACTCACGCCAACCAGCTTTCCCTTCTAACAACCCCTTCCAAAGCTATGAACCTACCACCCTTTCTCTGCAATGATTAATGACCCAAGTCAGTTGTTTCTACATTTTGCCCCTAGCCTGTGATCAGATAAAACAGTCTAACTGTAAGAATTTTTTTAATATACATCATACACCAGTACTCTTTCGCTTCTTTGTGGAAATAAATTTAATTAAATGTTCGCAACATCTTTTTACTTTTCATGGAAAAAATATTTTTCTTTAGATTTATTAAAAATAGAAAGCAAAATGTCAACAATAAAAAATTTGACTTTAATTATATAATTCTAATCCACTCAATGATGCCTAAAAATAATATTTTAAATATTCTTTGCTATGAACTTATACAAATATTTTCAAGTCGTAAAAATTCTAAGATTGGTTAGAACCATTTAAGATTCTTGTTCAGGAATCTCCAAAGGAAGTTTATAGCCAAATATAAGTTTTTCTTCGAACTGAACACTATGAGTTACCCGAATTGATTTCTCGTGATATTCTATATACTAGCCCAGTATCAAAGCTTAATTTTAGGTTTTTTTTGGTAAATAATTCATATATTTTTTGTCAAATTAATAAACACGCGCTCACGCATACACTTATTTGTGACAACAATCAAAATACCATATTAAAAGTGACCTATCCTAAGACTTGGTTTCCTCCGCCATATTGGATAATGACCGAAAATTCGTTTAAAAAAATAACAAATAAATTTGTGTTATTTTTGTTGTAAAACTTACCGTAGAATCTACCCATATGTTTTACTTTTAAGTACTGTTCTCCAAATGATAATATATTTTAATCAATTGTCATATAATTTACTTGTTAGCCTTTTGTCTCATAAATGTAAATCAATAAGAAACAACAATCTTAATAGAAACATCTTACATTATAATTTCTTACAGAGTAAAAAATAAATTTGTTATTGCATATTTGTCAACAAATGAACATCAAACATAAACAATTTTACTAGATGCTGAGTAAAAGTTTGAAGCTTTCACTATCTAACAAAATTCTTAAGTACAAAGTAATGTTGAAGCCCATAATATGGACTTATGGCATTCAACTTTGAGGAGCAAGCTGTAAAGCCAACATAGAAATTTGTCAGAGACACCGATCCGAGATCTTCAGAACAATTACACAATTTGGTGCATCTTTAACAAACTTATACTTTCAGCTTTAAACATACCAACAGTAAAAGACGATATATTAAAATTCTTCTCAAAACATCCCACGAAATTAGAAAACCCCCCCACTTTTTGGCAGTAAATTTCCTAGATAACGCAGAACCAATCAGACTTTTACGGTAAAAATACTCAGCAGTTGTTTTTTTTTTTTGCAGAAGGCCTACGCTAAACAAATCAAAAAACACAATCAACAAGAGAGGATGTATCGGTGAAGAAATCCTCCATTCAAGACATACAACACAAATTATTAAATTTCAATCTTTTTATCTGCTTATTTTTTCGCAGAGAACAGATTGTAGATTTATTCTTTAATAATTTTTCCTATCGTTAATTATTTAATTACAACTGTCCAAATGATAAAAAAGTAAATGTAATGATGATGATTGTTTTGAAATGACATGATAGGTATTGGAGCGATAGGTCCTCCATTGGTGCTTTCCCAAGAATTGTGATTAAAATATTCTGAATTTTGAATTACATTAAATTAGCAGATCTCTACTCCAGCGATTTTTTTAGGTTTTTTGTGGATTTTCCAGATAGATGTAATATGGAAAGTGAATGTACAAGTTAGTTATCGTGTTCTTGTGACTTGTGAAAGCGTTTATTTAGGTGCTCATGGAATTTTGGACGAAAGATATTTGCAATCCTGTGTGTAAGGTTTTGTTACTAACGTAAAGGAGTATGCATGTATTATAACGCATAATATTTTTGACAGGAGTTTACGAATCCGTTGTAAATAAGAATGTTTAGTTGAACCGGAAATATGGGAGTTGTGAATACATATACATTTCAAAAAAGAATAATATAACCGTAATTTTTGTTGTTCTGCTAATTTTAATAGAATTGTGTAAAATAAATATTCTTATACACAACCATTAAGTTTTTTTTTTAATCCGAGGTGGCGAGAAAAACTCATGTTCACTCCCTCACGATTAGGGAAGTAGTGTTGGACTCAATTGAGGCGTCCTCGTCCAGCCCCAAGGAGGCCGCAACCGCGTTACCAACCAAAAACCGCCTGGCCACTTGATCCGACATCAGCAAACAACCCTCCACTTCCCTCGGAACTGTTTATATAATACTACGAGGGAAATGTTGGGTTAAAAAATGTACATACTGCCAGCGGGGTGTGGAAGGGAACCGTAGCCTAAAAAACCATTAACTTAAACATCTTTTGTAGGCTTACTATAACAGATTTTATTCGTTTAAACTATGTTATGTAATAATTTTGCATTAAATTTATTTACAAGTATTCTATTTCAATAATCTTATCGATTACTTTTGGTGTATTATTTAAAATAAGGCAGTAGAATAGATACTTATTATTAAATACAAATACTTTTGTTAATTGCTATATGATTACATAAAGTAACTCTCGCGGATAAATGATTCATTAAGTAATATTTTGTTGTGTAAATGTTCTTGATTTAAACGTTGAGATTAGTTGGTACATTTCAAACAAACAATTAGGCCCCTAATGTAAGGTATATTAATTACATTAACGTAATGAATATTACATTACTATAATATATTCAGTAGATAATGGTCGTTAAATATTCCACTACCTTTAATTATATTACTCTCTGTTATGACTCTCTTAATAAATTATCCCGGTTAAGTTACAATGATAATCTAACTACTCATGTTAGGCTATCGTATTCATTGTTTTGGTTTTCACCTTTTCCCTTTGTAGTAAACATGGACTGTTTCATGTTTTTAAGACCACGCAGTTAAAGGGAAACGTTTTTGGTATTTATGATAAGGGTCAAAAATATCCCAGTCTTCATTAATATATTAAAGCGTTGATAATTCGGATTTTCTAAGATTGACCTGTCTGGATTTTTAAATTTATAAAATTAGTTTAAATACTTATAAACATCGACGTTTCTTTCTAACTGAAACTTGTTTTCAGCTACTTATAGTGTCAGTTCTCTTAAGAAGATAGATATGGGGTACCGTCTGAAATGTATCGATCATCTGCAAAGAATGTCACCACATAAGGATTTCTAGACTGATCAAAAGTTACGAATCGATAGTAAGGCGTGATACAGGACAACCAGTGGCTAGGAGGATGCCGAAACAGGTCCTCGGACCTAATCCTTGAATGGTAGTAAATGAAGCACTTGTTTTCAAAAAAACTAATTGTTTTTACAAATATGTACTATTTTCATAATTTGATATTGTGGAGCACTTGAACTCTTTTGACCAACTCGAAATTTCTAACGCAGTGAAGGCCTCGGTTTCACTTGATCCACTATATTGTTCGTCGCCTAAATCTACTGCACCTTCATCAATGGGATTTTGCAAACTGGGTTACATTACTATATCTTCGCCATTTAAGACCTCAGAGCTATAGCCATTTTTAACTTTATTTAACCATTCAACTAAGTAGTAGTTTTTATTACAGTTTTATACCTTACAGTTTTGTACTTTAGTACAGTTGATAAAACAAGGTATTAATTAAAAAAATGGAGTTACTTGAAAAGTTTAGTAAACAAATATACACTACCTTGATGATTGCCAACGTCCATTTGGATTGTAAAGAATGACACTCTATAGCCTAACCTTTTTCTGCAGTGCCATTTTGTGCTGCTGGTTTTTGTTGTTAGATGTAACATGATGTTGCCTTGGAATTCTCGATTCTTAATCTATTTTTTAGTAGTGTTGGCTAATTTATGGATCTGCAAAAGCGGGAAATATATTTTATTATAATCCTGACAGTCCAGACTACTTACAATAATATTATGGACTTCCCATGGTATTCAATTGCACGGTATGCATTTTTCAAAATGACTTACAAGTTTCTCACATTATTTTATTCAAAAAACTATACATTCTTATCAACTTTTTGATTAAAATCTAGGTCTTGGAAGAAATAAAAATTAACTAATCAAGACTACTAGCTCAGTCCATTTACCAACAACCCTCCACGAATGCTAAAAAGAGCTTGAAGATTTACTCATTCCTTAAACATCTGAATTGTTAAAAATAATTTTAAACGTAAACAATAACAATGAACTACGTTAAAAACTAAACATATGTCACCGAATGATGAGAATTAGTGACGTGGAGAAATCTTAAATATTTGCGGCCCTGAAAAGCGCCGTTTAAGCGTTAGTCGTCTAGGTGGGAAGCTGCGGCGGTCGTATTTGTCGTGAAGATCGAAGAGGTAAACGATACGGCATCTGGTCATTCAGTGGAGACGTTATCTTCTTCCCTCGCAGTAGTGAATCGAAAAGTTCTTTGACGGGATTCGTTGGGCTCCGTGTCTCGTTGGGCATCGCTCGCGACAGCGGGTGGGTCGACCGCTTCCGCGGGCGGGTCTACCGCTTCCGCGGTCGACCCGCTTAAAGCGGAAGCAGCATCTTCTCTCTTGCAGGGTCGTTGATGGGCCTTTGTCAGTGTCCGATAGCCGTGTACTGATGGTCAGTGTCTGTTGGAGTTGTAAAGTGAAATGACGATCGGGTTCAGTGGTACCTCCGTTGTATACTGATCAGAAGGGCGGTTACTAGCCCACTTCATTGCCGACAAAGGTTTATCGTTAGTGCCGAAAGTACTGTCTCCGTTAGTGCTGAACGTACTCTACCGGCATGTCGGAATCTTTGTCAGCTGTAGCACTAAAAGGGGTCAACAATGACACAAAGAAGCTTTATCAGTGGAAGATTTGTTTCTGCATTTCTTTTATGCTATCTTTAGTATAATCATTTGTAATTGTAAAAATATTGTATAAATATAAATTCATAATAAAGTTTAAAAATTGATAGGTTTGATCTTTCCTGGTAAATAATTGACTTTTAATTGAAAGCACTATTTTTTTTCAATTAATTAACTGATAGTAGGTAAATAAAATAAAATTAGAAACGATGAAAAAATTCCTATTTATTTAAATATGATTTTAGGTCGTAAATTAAATTTATTTATGTAATTTATGATTGCGGAAATAGAGATGCTGTGCGCTAAAATTTATATGAAAATGCATCAGTTGATTAACACACAATAATAAAATTATGATCCCGATATTGCATTACCTAAATTACTTCCAGAATTAGTTTACTGAATAAAGGCATATTCGCGAATGGACGTTGTATTTGATAGGTAGCGGTTAATTATAATAATTGAACAAAGCATTCATGCTATGCATACAAAACTATTACAACCCTGCTACATAGTTAAATGCATCTGTCTAGAATGCACATACGTTAGCTACCAACTACACTTTCAATTACTCTGCATCACTAATTAATCTGAAGCTAATCTGGTTTCATGAAATTCAAGGGATAAATTTTCTAGATGAAACACAAATCCATAAATTGCGTCACTATTAAATATTTAGAACGATATAATTGATGAATGAATAGGTTTGTACATCGGTTTAAATCAAAATACAGTGCGTTAGGATTGATATTTTCACACTGTGGAGCGACATTTTGTAAAAGCACAACTCGAGACAAGGGTGGAACATTAATAATTTTAAAATTAATATCCGTTGTACTCAAATTATCTTTTCCACAAATAACCGTGGATGTCATAAATTCAAGACCAAAATAATTCTAAATACTCTTTTGAAAATAAATTTCCGTTTGCTATCCTATTTTACGCATTTACCCTCGTTAAAACACATCAACATTACGAAGAAAATAGATCAAACTAACTTTTTTTTAATTTGAAGTAATTTTAGAACCACCGGGTTGGTCTAGAGGTAAAGTCAACGCCACCAGTCAGCTGTTTAACAGCTGATTTTCTGAAACGAAGGTTTCTGGTTCAAATCCTAGTAAAGGTACCTAGATACTTTTATGCGGATTCAATTACAAGACAGTGGTTACAGGTGAACTTTGATGGTTGGGGTTCAATTAACCGTACTCTTCAAGGAATGGTCGGCCTGAGTCTGTACAAGACTACACCTTATTTACACGTAATACACATCATCCTCATTTCATTGGGTTATGGTACCCACTGCTTATAGTATGAATTGAAGAGATTGCAGCGTACACACATTAGGGATTTAAAAAAAAGTAATTTTGATAACTTAAAGTATGGCGAAGAAGAATTCTCACCTTTTTGTACATCTTTTCAATTAATCTGAAATGTCAACTGATTGAAAAAGTATGAATATTAGATCATCAATTATCCAAACACTCCGCATACTGAAAATTATACACAAAATTCTGATGTGAAACATTCACACGACGTTATCTTGTCAATGTAAATAATGCAAAATATAAACTATTTTTTATCAATATTAAATAATATAAAACGAAAACCATTACCTAATTTTAATCATAAATAAATGACGCAAAATATAAATCAACCTCTAATGAAAAATAAATACACAAAAAACTATTTGACGCCAAACTAGGCTCTGTAGAAAAACGTGCTTGAAATAAAAGTAGTAGATTTTTTTTATTACCTATAGACCCTAACTTTGATTATATACACCTTTGTCACAAAATGCACATTAAGGCTAAAATCGTTAAAAAATACATTTTTACGGATTTTGATGAGCAAAATACAGAGTATCAATTGACGCTAAACTAAGCGTTAAAGAAAAAAAATGTTCTATAAAAGTCTTTATTATAGCTATACACTTTTCCCTAAAGTGCATAAGGCCACAATGTTAAGAAACCCATTTTCACTACAAGAGCACAGGCCTCCCAAAAATTTCTGTAAACATGGAGCCTATCCTATTTTGTAGAGTATAAAAAATGAGTAAATGCGGCGATTTACAAAAAATCGTAGGAGCCGTTTTTGAGAAAATCGCAAAAAGTAAAAAATCTCACGAATAAACTATTTCCAGTTGACCGAGTTTGATTAAAATGTTGTGTTGGGTTCCCTAGTAGTACCTTACTGAAGTTCCGTTTATATATTACTTTTTTTTAATTGATGCAAGATTTAAGTTTGATAAACTTAATTGGGTAATGATGCTACTTAAGCCTTGGCTTGTGCATGGATAATACGGTGCGGTTATATGAAGTGATACATAAAAAAATGAAAATTATAAAACTGACAAAAATTGAATCCGGGACCATTGGCGAAGAAGCCAGTTGCACAGACCACCTCACCAACAGGTCGGCTAATATTTACATTTTGTCAAGAACGTCTATATATTTGTTATTTTTTACAGTAAGAAACCAATAAGTAAAGTGTAACAAATCAGTGTAGTATTTTTCAAAATGATGAGGGTTATGTTATTATTTAAATCCCCATTACAAGAGCTACACAGATTTAAATATAATTTAAACAATTTTAAACTTCAGATTTCGTCTTGTACTATTATTGGCATAGTTTTTACGATTTCAATAATCTTTTGTACAATCTCTTGATAAATCTTTGGTAGGAAATGGATCCTCTCGGTTCTAACATGCAAAGGAGACCGAATGCCGGTTGTTATAGCTGAAGCAGTTCACTTAAATGGTTTACACAATCTTGAAAATCTCTGTATTTCAGGAATAACATCTGCTTGAAAATGGAATCTGTTCTTCTTCCGATAATTTCAGAGTAAATGTGTCTTTTCTACTATTCTAGAGAAATATTCAAAATTTAGAGTAAATATTAGTATAGTAAAATTATTTACTCCTACCATTTTTATAGTATGCTATTAGTTTTTTTATGGTATGTTATAATGTACTTGTCTATTTAAATTTGAAACGTGAATCAATTTAATGAATTCTTCATATCTGCTAAAATCAGTTTCTGAGAAATTGGATTCAACTGTCTTTTAAAGAAGTAAACGGTCATCTAGTAGATTTGTGCTAATAAAATTACATTGTGGACAAGTTCTTCACTATTTTAAGTTATTGTTCGGTTTCTTTTTTTTATGTAAATGTAGAATAAATAAACTAATGCATTGAAATAAATCTGAAGGGTATAGTCTGCAAGTCTTCTGTCTGTTTCACTGTTGTCTAGGAAATTGATGGTTTCTGAATTCTGATGATTTTCGTTGTTTGGTTAGTGGTGCCAAATTTCTGCATTTGTTTGTTCGTGTCTTTGTATACTACAGTATTGGTTATGTACCAAGACGAGTCAGTGATGTTACGAAGAATTTTGGACTGAAACCTTTGAATAATTTAATGTTACTGTACTTATTGTACCCAAGTGGTTATCCTGTACGGCCCTACAGGTTTTAATACTGCTTTATAGAGTAACAATTTGTTTTGTATCGGTAATTTGAATCTCTGTAAAGCATGCAATACAGCTATTGGTATTTGAGATATAGCTGCCTTTTTTGCTCAATATGTCCTACACGTTAGACGCCAGTCCAGGTGCAGACCAAGATATTTTTCTGTATCAGATTGTGGGATTTGTACTTGTTTAAACACTATCGGACATGTTTCCTATTTAAGTATGAATGTGATGTGTAGACTCGAAAATTACTTGAACAAATTTAAGTCCGTAATTTTTCCAAATATTTTTTTAATTTTTTCAGTAAAACGTTTTACTAGTTACTGCACTAATATCGAATATAAAGATTCATACAAATTAACTTTCCTTATCGACTGGCATTATATACCTAATTGAATAAGTTTCTTAATAAAAATTTCATTAGAAACTTCGGGATTTAAATCACGATATTAACTGTTGCAATTATAGTCCAATGATTGTTATGAGTAGTACAAATAATCCAAAACATTGTGATTTAGATTTTGAATAGAAGACATTAATAAAACTACTTATACTGGAAGTTCTTTAACTTTTCTATTTTCAAGAAAGAAAATTAAATTTTATAAAGTTTGTTTAACATAATCTATGAGGGTAAACTTTTACCTTAAGTTACTTTTGTTGAAAGTATAAGTAAAAATCATTTTAGAAGTTATGGCTATTAATATAAATGAGTAGATTATAAATTAATCAATGAAATAAGTAGATTAAGTTAATTCCTATATTTAAAAAAAACCGTGCAACAAATTATTAAAACCAATCGTGTACCGGAGTCCACCTAATATTTACAATGGCTTTATTTATGGGGGGGGGGGGGGTAATGATAAACCGTAACAGATCACTTTTTTCTTTTTTTAGGAAATTCACAATCTGTTGGAAACAATCAGTGAATGTGATAACAGAAAATTTGGAAAAATTAACATGGTAAATAAACGTGAGTGAAGACACAGTCCAGTGACAGAACTCCGACGTGAATATATAAGTGTAGCATTAAGTGCAGCATTTAGAACACTGTAATGAATATTCAATGACAGTACTACGTTAATTGATGAGGTCCCGGCTCCATCGACGTTTTAGACGTCTTATTGGATTGTTTGGGAGAGTCTGCGTAGCCAGATTTGAGATCAATCGTGGTTCACGAGTTTCTTTCTAAATTTTGTATAGAGTTTTAAGAAAACGTCATTTATGTAGGGTTCGTTTAGGTCTGAGTGTAGGGTTTTATTGGTTTCATAATAGGGGGCGTTAACTATCCTCCGTAAAAGCTTTGATTGGAAACGCTGAATTTTTGCTAATACCGATGGTTTTGCACAGCAGTAAAGCTGACTGGCATAGCTTGTAAATGGTTAAATGGAGTTGTAAATGGTTAATTTGGATGTAGTTGGTAACTTGGATTTGCGTTGTACAACTGTTTGAACCTGTCCTAAAGTGCCTTTCTCGTTTTATCCACGTGTACATTCCACGTGAGCCTCTTATCTAGATATAAACCTAGATAACGGGTTGATTCAGAAGTGTGAAGTTAAGTGCCATAGAGATACAAAGGAGGACAAACTCGTTTACGCAGGGTAAATATAACGTGACACGTTTTAGTTGTGTTGACTTTGATCCGCCATTTGGTAAGCCATGATTCTAGGCGAGAAATATGCTGTTGAAGGACATACGATACTTGAGCGGGGTTATTAACAGATAACTGAAAAAAATATATGAAGAACTTTGATATATTCTGTCTCTTATTTACTCCATACTTATTTAAATCAGGTTTTGAAATATATTTAGAACAAAAGGATATTTTAAGAAAGGTATATCACAACATCTTATCCCTAAATATTAAACGAAATTCTTAGAGTATGTCTGGATAAACCTAGTTTAAAAAGTAACGATTTTCAAAACTTTTTTGAGCCCAAAATAAACTGTAACGTAATATGGCGACAGACGATATAAACCGATACTTGTATGACAGTATTTATAGCCTCCCACATCTCGAACTCTCGTGATGTGAGCCGCAACTCCCAGAATATAGGATTCTTCTTCATTTATTCAAGGATTAGGTCCCGGGATTTTTTCTGGCATCCCTATAGCCACTGATCGTCCAGGATTTCAATTCGTCTGTAACCTTTGGCCAGTCTAGGAAACCTGTGTAGAAACATTCTTTGAAGATGTTTAGTCCATTCAGGTGGTACTTCATAACCATTTCCCTAAGAGAACTAATACTTAGTTCTCGCCAAATAACTTCATTTCGGAATACAGGGTTAAGGATGGGATTTATCTATTGAAAGCTCTGACCAATGGATTGCACCGCCAGTCCTTCATCAAAATATCAGCTCTGTGCCACTAACAGAGATGAGGACAGCCGTTACTCAGCAGAGAAGCTCTCAAGATTGACACCAAACCTGCAGAAACTTCTTCATAAGTAAACTTCATCATCGGCAGACAGATCCACCGATGATGAACAGAGATCAAAAGAAGTCAAAGACGGAAAAGAAAAGTAAGATAGGAGAGAAAAAAAGAGTGAAAGACGAGATCTATGAGAATTTAGAGTGGTCCCAAAATCCGCCGCCCTGTAGCCGATAATCATCCGAAGAATTTTACCGATTGCGGTTGGCAGTCAGCAAATTTCCGATGCAACCCTGTCCGGCTACCAGAAGAATCTACCCTCAAGCACGGCCTAGTACCCGGAAGATCACTCTAGAGGGACTGGTATGTCAGTAAAAAATCTGTTTTTAGGTATCAGGAATTGCTGAATGAATTTTCGCAATAACAATCTCAAAACTATTAAACCTGTAACGTTTTCCTGTATGTGGACTCCAGATTCGCTGCTAATGGATATTGTCATTATAATGCCCGTGCTTTACTCTCTGATAATATATATTTGTTAAATCATATATCAATTTACCTTCCATTAGTATAAATAGTTATAATTATAAGAAATAAAATAAATAAATGTGCGATATACAACAGACGATTTATTTATCTTTAACTCGTGCTGGCACCAGCAGTCAGCGTTATTCCCTTAGTAATTTTTGACACAATAGAGTACAGAATAATTGTACTGTAATGTTCTTGACGTTATTTTTTATTGTATCGTTTATTGAAATCAATTAAAAAGACATTTATAAAGTTTTGTGTATCTTTATATAAACGTAAAACAATAATACCCATTGTAAACTGAAATTATAGATTTACGTTTTAAGGTGATAATTGATCTTAAAAATTGTACCTCAACGAATAGGCCTGAATTAATTCTATGACTTTTTATAATAGCAAAGAAAGGATACCGGGACCGTAATCTTTGCAGCTAAGTTATAATTGTAAAGTTGCAGTACATCGAGTTATTATTGCTGTAATTCATTGTTCTTAATTAAATAAATATTGTCGTAAATTCGAAATGATCATTTATTTATTTCAGAACTTACCATTGACGGATTAAATGTGGTGTAAATGGAACTAGAATAAGGTTTAAGAAATAATTTATTAAATAGTCATTTAAGCACTACTCTGAGCTAGAATAGAAGTTATTTAATAAGAGGACATTATTTAAGCACCACGGTATTTATACTCAGCCTCGGAAACTGCTGATGGAGAATTAAGGTTCCCGTAAATTCCTATTACGGAACCTAATTACTCTAGTTAATTAAAAGCTCAACGCACTTAAATCAATTGTACATGCAAGCTTCAGTACTTCAAAATAATCTAATATTCTGTAATGTTCTTTTAGAGTCCTTCATCTCATTGTTAGGCCTACATTTTACAACCATTATATATAATTATCCGGCTTAATTGTTACTAACGAATTAAGGAAACATCAATTATTTCTTAATTTTTAAATTATTAGGTAAAGTTAAGATGTAATGGTGAAGATTTTAAGAATTATTTTATTTCTATTTTTTATTAAACTCAGCATTTCTTTATCAAGTAGCATTGTCAATTAGGTTTATAATCTTATTAGTCCATTAAACTCATCAGATCCGTTCTTCAGATACATGCGCCACTCCATAACACTTCTCATTAACGAACAGAGCAATTCATGACGTAATCTCACTTTCTTGTTATTATTTGCTGAAGTACGCTTAAAAGCAATATAACATACTCAGCTTAAATTTTTGTAAATTAACGGTTAATTCAAAAAAGTTTAAAAATAAATTCGTTGACTGAAATTATTATACATTTGAATAGTTTTTCTAAGATTGTTGTTTCGCATAAATTACAAAAATTAATGGTTTTTGTGAAAAAGATTACAATATACTTACCATTTACAGAGAATAAGCCAAAAGGTTTGCTGAAAAATTTTGTTTTTAACCCTAGAATGGAAAGCCTAGTAATAGTGACGTTGTTGGAAACCCGTCGTAATATTTACTACTGATCTTTATAAGTCCAAATCTTATAGATGCATGTATTTCAAATAAAAATGTGCTATGTTTATAATTTTTTAGTTTATTTCATACAAATTTAATATACAATAAAGTAAAAATAACGGTATTATGCACCTTGAATATATTTATTTTTTTTTTCAAATTTATTGGTTAAGTAGTAAATTTTTATTAAGTCGGAAAATTAGTAAAATACCATAAAGTCGTATAAATTGTTAGGTAAACTGTTTGATATTGCTAAGAAAAAAACAAGGTAGTCAGAGTCTAGGTATTTGCAAAGATTTCACTGTTCAATCGTGATAGACGTCGGTGCACCTCTTGCATATTTCTCCTCTGTGCTCCCCGCAGAATGCCTCGTTGCAATGATACACCAGCTTGTTGTCATACGCCTCTTTATTGCTGGGCAATGTTTACAAACTGTTCGTTTCTTGACCTGTTTAGGGACAGGAACTGGATCGTTTTCTCTTCCCAGAACTTGAAGTATAATCGTCTTCAAAGATCGTTGAATTGAGACACATTTGATCCTTTCTTCTAACCATGGTGTTATGAGCTGTTTATGTAACCCGATCATAATTTATAATACAACTAACTATTTACAGTTTATTTTAACACTAAACACGTCACTACGAAAGCTACAATAATTAAAATATAAATCGATGCCCTATAAAAAATAGTTACGGTAGTGGAAACCCGTCGTAATATTTACGATTTATACTCTCACTCGACAAAATACAAAAGTTGTAACCGATGTCAATAACACACTGACCTTGTCTCAGGCGAAACGATACACATCCTTAAGGTCGGTACAGTCAACGTTGGAACGTAGTAGTACCAACGAAAAACGAAGTTGACGTAGTAAATTTTACGACGGCTTTCCATTCTAGGGTTAATGTCGGTTTCTTTATCTTATATCATATACATGTTCGTGAATATTATCAAGAACTTTTTCTATAACCGCGGGACAAATTTCTGAGGTTGTTCAGGCCCTATTCAAATAGTTTTTTTTATTAAATACAACCAGTACAGGTTATACCCTACCCAGCTTATTTACTAACACCCGCATAGGACCAGCTTGTGCCCGGGAATGAGTTGTACATTATTAATAATGTTATTATGAATATTCATAATTATTTACTAAATATGTTTTAAATATTTCATTACATACGTTATTTTAAAACTAAATCTATTTATGAAAATTTAAATTTCTAAAAATGTATCATGTTATGAAAGTTTAAATTGAAGCAAAAAGATTTACTAAAAACTATTATTAATATTCTTACTGTATTAAATTGCCCATAACAGGCAGGTGGGGAGTGTTAAATTATTTCCACATGATCTGCTAGTTCCAGGACTACAAAAAATTGTAGTCAGTTATCTGCTCTTAGAGTAATGAATTTAATTATACAGCCAGACCCTGTGGTGAATGAAGTGAAGTTGTCATTTGCAGGTAGGAAAGTAGATCCTCTTTACAAGGCTTGGCATGCTTATAAGCATACATTTCCACCACTGAGGGAAGCATAGTAAACCACTTCACTCCTCGTTTTACTTATATTAAGTTTTACTTATATTTACTTATATTAGTAAGCCTCTAAGATTCAAACCAGCCTTTCAATTGATGACCTAACACACAACAACTCTATTAAAAATAAATTCAACCCATTCATATATTTTAAAAATAAAGCCTTTTATACTTTTAAAATACTGTGTAAAGTATCCAATTCATACTTTATTTCAAATATCAATAAAAAGTGATTTGGGAATCCGAAAACTAAGACTGACCGAGTAAGGAGTGAGTCAAAGTAAAGGTACAAACAGAAAACAAAAAATTATCAAGAAAATTACATTTGTGATGCGAACTAAAAATATTTGTTCCCGGAATTCAGCCATTCTCCTTTTTTTAAGTCTTGAATTAAAAACTTATCACAAATTTAAGTCTCATCTTTAAACTCATAGAAGATTATTCAATAAATAAATCGTCCATCTAAAGGAAGTTAAAATTAGGAATGTCTGTGTTTTGTCTTAAGAAGAATTAATTTGTACTCTGTGACTATTTTATTAAGTTCCAAACGCAAAGGGGCGTTAACTAATATATCTGCCAATAGCGAAAAATTCTGACAAGGTGCTTACATTTTATGAAAATGCTTGTAGTACTCCTATTGCCTGTATCACCCTCGTACTGTCTGCTGTTAGTTTGCCATCTGATTTAATTGGTGCTCGAACCAATATTCAGAAGCCAACTGCACACGCGCAATGTAAATACCGAAAAAAATTTAAATAATTTTTTGTTTTTGGTCAATCGTCATCAAGTCATTTCCGCTAGAAACAATATTATCAGCCATGGGCTTAGTGTTTTCGATTTCCCGGAAGCACATCATTTTACGAGTTTACTTATCAAATTTTAATACATAAGTTTGTTCCTAAAATCTGTTGTTTTTACTTAGTTAATTTGATTTAATTTCTATAACTCAAATCAACTTATTCGTTTTTTGGTCTATCGGAAATTTCAGTGCAAAGCAGTGCAAAGGATCAAATGTTACAACATTTACTAAAATCTAACGAAGAATCGAGCAGAAATACTGTTGCTCAGTGGATCTTTTCCAATTAGATTCCTAGTTAAGTACTTCATAATTTTTCTTGACAAATAATTTCTTGTGGTATCCACATATGAGTGACAGTTCTAACAGAACTAACCCGTAAGTTTTAATTTATCTCAATACATGATAAAATTCAAAATGATGTGCCTCAGTGGTATAGTGGTTAGCGAGGTAGGCTAAAAAATCAGAAAATTCCATGTTCTATTACCAGTTAGAGCCTGAAAATCATTACGTGTTTAATTCCACCGTTCCATAACCTACTATATGCGCTTATTTTATTTATTTTAATTCGTAAGCCTTGGATTTTGTGCGTACGCAATGATATAAGGTGATATAATGATGAAAAATGTCGTAGCTGACCAGAAAATCGCAACCGAGATCGCTGTAGAGTGAGCCATTTGTCCTGACCACTACACCAACGGGCCTGCCAAATGACCAATCTACATAAAAACCAATAATTTAATAACATAGATAATAATAATAACCAATCTGTTGATGCTACTTTAAATAAACTAAAAAAATCATGATGCAATACGAGTAGAATATAATTCGTAACAAAACGTATCATTGAAAGTATCTTTAACCTTCTTGAAACTTATTTTATATCACTGGAATGTAATCCTCTTCAAAAAAAAACTAAAATACGGAATCACCAGCAAGTCTTCAGCTTTACCCGATTCTTTTGTCCATATCTTGAACGATCAATATACTGTAATATTTACAAAAGTAGCTCAAATGCAGATAGTTAAAGAGTTACATTTAAAGTAACAACCCCAATACATTTAAAAGTGTAATAACAGTTATTAACGTATAATAAAGAATCGTTACAAACCCGTATTAATATTAATTTCTCATTTGTCAATTTATTTAATTAAATACGTTTTAACTGGCCACAAAACAATGATAACATTAGTATAATTGTTGATTAATAATTTGACCGTCAACCACCAAAACATTTTGATTGTTCATAACAGGTTCGTATTGTTCAAAGAATTAAATGAGGAAAACTATCTTTCTTTTGGGTAATATAATAATACATTCTTAATAATGGTAATATCTGACCATCTTAATATAAATTTCTTATTGTCCCTTACACATTAACATCGAGTTTGCTGTGTGCGAGTATGTATTTCAGCTGTAAACTCTAAAACTGCAGAATCAATTTTAGTTAATGAAATGTCAAATTATTCCTTGAAATTTCAAGGATGTATATGAAAAAAATGATAAACATTATTGCATATAACCACTGTTGAATTAGTTTATTATTTGTTTTTTTCGAACAGGCCTTCAATGGACTCCATTTTTGTAATTTTCAGAAGAACCAAAAACATGAATTTTTTTATTTTGTAAAAACATTTTGAAGGTGTGAGAAATTTTTAAAACTTGTCCAAATAAAATAGCTTCTGATACAGAGATTTAAATGACTAAACAACTAACTTTCTTAACTTCTACTGCCCCCTGACCTCCCACAGGACTTCATACTCTTTATGTCCTTCTGCGTTTTAATTACATTAGTGTTAACCTTCAATGTAACTTGAGCTAATCAAACGAAAACAAATCTTAAGACAAAATATATTGTGCTAACTCTATTCTGATAAAGAAACAAAATTTTATTCACAACAACGTTTGAAAAAATTACAGAATTCAAGGAAATTCTGAGGCCTGTTAGGAAGACAATAAAAACAAAATAATTCAAAATAAAATAACATATCGTCAATAACGAGTATACATTAAATTAGAGTTAAAAATAGTAGTCTTTTAAAATAA
The DNA here is from genome assembly GCA_035578175.1 of Catonia carolina. Taxonomy (NCBI): domain Eukaryota; kingdom Metazoa; phylum Arthropoda; class Insecta; order Hemiptera; family Achilidae; genus Catonia; species Catonia carolina. The sequence continues at coordinate 27,402,248 of JAQMRL010000002.1, read as the reverse complement.
TAGTCGAAATCTTACGCATCATTATCCAAAATTGGAGTTAATGTGGTTATTGCAACTTTTAAAGAGCTTTTTTCCTGATTTTCAAACTTAATTTTGCCAATATTGGAGTTAACACTCTTTACCTGTAGGGCACAGTAATATTAAATATAAACAAAACTAACTACATTCAGTTTTCTTGTACTCCACATACAGTAACTCCGGCATCAAATATCTATTTAAACGGAAATATTTTAAAAAAAGTAACGGACAACAAGTGTCTGGGCGTCTACATAGATGAGAACCTAACCTGGAAATCATAAATATCTTACTTATTGAACCGTCTTAGCTCAGTGTGTTTTATTTTGCGAAATCTCCTGAAAATCTTTTCGGAAGAAGATATGATAATTACTTATTTTGCGTTATTCCACTCTGTACTCAGCTATGGGGTCGCCGAATGGGGCAAATCAACCGAACACCTTAAGATTTTTTGCATACAAAAATACGCAATTAGAATTATTGCAAACATTCCAAGGCATTATCTTGCAAAGGATTGTTTGTTACATACAATATTCTCCCCTTACCGTCTCTTTATATATATGAAATTTTAAAACTCGCGAGATGAAACACTATGTTATTTACAAAAAATAAGTACAATGATAATTATGAAACTCGACACAATGATGACTTCAGAATTGAAAAATATAGAACTTCAAAATTCTCGAAAGGAATTCACTACTATTCCGTTCGGTTTTTCAACAGATTATCATCTAAAATAAGACTCCTTAATTTAAAAAGATCGGGAAGTAAAAGGTTTTTTAACAAAACATGCATTTCTTAAATTATCTTACAACGAATGATGCTCTTTAAATGTAATGTGTGTAGATTTTAGAATTATGAAACATTGTTAGGTAGTGTAAATAATAAATAACAGAATTCTAATTTACAATTAAGTAGTAATTTAATGAATTAGTTATTTTTGTTTTGTTTTAGTTTATACTTAATTGTAAAAAAATATTGTTTTTTAAAATAGATTTAAAAGTACGTATCTGACGATGTCTATTCCTTTTTTTGGTCGCTGACAAATAATGATTTATTTATTTATTAAAAACCACTAGAAACGGTCAAAGAATAAGAAATGAACACTTACTACTGAGAAATACTTTCGTATTTCTTTACCACATCGTCTCCTAATCACAATAGTACTTAAAATTACATTTATGACATTTATTTTATCCAAGATGTGAACCTCCTCTGTAAGTCATGACAACTTTGAATCCAGAGAATCCTGTAATTATCATAACTTATTCAGAAGTTTTACAACTCTGTTAAAATAAATGTTACAATTGTGTAATTTTAATTATTGTGATGAGCTGACGATATGGTAAAGCCACGATAGTACTTCTCAATTGGTCTTAACTCATTCTTTGACCGTTTCTGGTAGTTTTTAATAATTTTATGTATAATAAAATAAGAAATATTTGTGAATAAATTAAGACATTTTTAGCCGGCCGCATTAGCGTAGTTCGTAACGAGTTCGCCTCTCATCATGCGGTCTTGGGTTCGAATCCCACTCAGGCACGGCATATTTTCATACGTTACAAAAATCATTTCATCGTTCACAGTTACAACCCAACGTCGTCGCTAATGACCACAGTAGTTGATGTGACGTTAAATAAACAAAAAAGAGATTTAAAAAAAAATTATAAACAAAATTTTGAGATAAATTTATTTAGCCATTGATCACTTTCTAGCCTTTCTGATTTGTTAGTGCATATAGAATGACGTTCTAGTTTGGTAAATCCCTATAGAGTTTACTGTTATTTATTGATGTAAATACATTTTGTAATCACCATAGCAATATATTTTATATCCTGTCCTAATCTTTTCTATTAACATAAAGGGTAACCCTTTATCAGACGAGGTGCAGCCGAGTACCTCAGCTAGTCTGTGTATAATACTGTCTTTCTTTATTTAAAGTTGCATCATTTTCTTGGTCATTAGCGACTACTGTTAAGTTCTCGTACGGTGAAAATTCATTCACAAAAGATAACCGTCTGTTTTTCATCAATTATAATCAAAGCTTACTAACTATGTCATCCTACCCTTTGACAGGAGATATATGGTATTTTTATAGTTACAAACTATTAAAGTGGAGAATAATATGTTCTTTCTGGATGACGTATGCGCTGAGACATTTTTGTGTACTGATAAGGCTTACAACTTTTTATTTCGGTACATTATATCCACCCTACTTACAATGAATTTAATACAGTAGTATCATTGTAAAATCTAAAGTATTGGAATAAGTTGCAAAAGATTAATACTATATTTTTTCATTCTCTCAGCCAGATCAGTTACTAATTGTGTAAATAAAATGAACATATTGTAATCTAGCAGAGTACAGAAGAAAAAAATAATAATTCTTTTCTCTGTGTACAAACAAAAATTAATTTTGTAATTTTAATGTCGTTAACGAATTATATTCTCGTATATTTCTGATGAATATTTGCTAATTTTAAACTACAATTATTGTGAAGATGACTCTGCATTCTGTTGTAAAATTGTATTTATTGAAAATTAATCAATAGTGAACGTGAATAATGAATTAATAATGAATAATGAACCATCTGATTCACCCACTTACTCATAATACTTACAGTCGTATTAGGCCTAGAAACTTGAAATCTGATATGCATATTCCGTTTGACTCACAATTGTTTGCTAATATTGAGGCGCTCTCAAGAAATTTTCAGAAATACATGATTTTGTAACCAAGCTGCTTTAAACTTTGAACACCGGTCTCTTTCGAGACAAACACAGCGGTACTACTCATGATCAATTCATTAAGGGTTTAAAAGGGCCTTTTCAAATCCATCAACCTACTTTAACCACCCCGGAAGTTGTTCACATAAACGGCTCTTTTCAGAGCAACCAAATATTTAAGTTTTCCCCCACGCCATTCAATGTCACCATCCGGTGACAATGGTCAATCTGAAATAAAAATTATCGTTAATTGAAATACTAACTTATTCATTATTTATTCACATTTAATTTCATAATAATTAATTTTTAATAACATCGACCTTATATTGTAATTTAAAATATTAATTAAATTTTGATGGTGGTTGTTTATTGTCGTAGTCATTTCCATTGATTTTAATTATTTGTGATTATCTAAGGTTGGTTTATTCACCATATCTTTTCTTTGTTCCCATTTTACAATATACATAATAAAGATTTTACTTCAGGATCAAATTTATAAAGGGAGTGGTTTTTATATTGTATTGCCTGCAGCTGTAAGCAAAATGCATTGGCCAATTGCACAGTGCACTGGACCGGATGGTTCCTCCCATTTCTTTTGTCATTGCAAATTCACAAACAAAAATCCGAAATGTTTTTGTTCATATCCAATATGGAACCGATAGATTCTCTACACCTCAACTTCAATAGATATCCTTTCTTTTCTATTTTTTGAAATATAGTACCGTGCTTCTTCATTCTATCTCATATTTCCTTTTTAAAATTTCACAAAAACTAATACAAAAATTTGATTTTTAAATACAAATTAATCCTTCTGCAATCCTTGATAGAAGTTATAATACACAAACTATGTTTCATAACAATTTAATAATTTTAAATAATTTCTACGGTTGTTTTGGTGGAAAATTAAACGTTTTCTTCTAAACGCTGAAGTTGTTTTACTCTTAGCTATACAATTATTTTCAGACAAATGTTCCCTAAAAAGTAGTTCAAAAATATTTTACTACGTTACAAAACCAATTTTAAGACTACAGGTTTACAGTTTCTTTCTATTTTTCGAACAATAAATCTGTAATGACGAATATAATATAAATAAAGTAACTTATAATAAAGGAGACTTGTATTTTTCGGACATGTGGCATGGATGAACGATAGAAAATTGACAAAACAAATTTTTAAAAAAATAATTAACCGGCATAGTTCACAGTAAAAAAGAATGACCTTAACGATGCACAAATGGACACGGAAGACATACAGAATAGGGATTTTTTTTAGAAAAAAAGCTAGAGAGTGACCTTCGGGATAGAAAATGAAAGGAAGAGAGGTGAATCCTACAACATTAAAACAAATTAAGAAGCAAAGATCCAAAAGAATGAAGAGATTGTGGGAGAAAAAGAAAAGGGAAAAAAACATAAAAAAGTAATTAAAATATTGATTTGGCGTCCTCTATCCAATGGGCTATTCAGAATAAAGTAACTTAGATAATTTTTAGACATCTTTCATAATCTCTCCTCCAAGAAGTTTAAATGGAGTATAATTCTTTATTATGAGTTTTTACAGACGACTTCGTATAAAAAATAAAATAAATCATCACACAGCTACACATACACAACATACTCTTCACACATATAGGTTTACGTCAACATCACATATCGCTTAGTTAACATCAACAACAGACATCACATATCATTAGTCAATCAAATTAAGGATAAAAGATAATTCTTTTATCGTTCTTAAACTAGTTACCTAAGGTAACTAAGGTAAGGCACTAGGACCTAAGGTATCCATTTACGGCGAGCATCCACTAACTTATGTATTCAAATGATTCAGCGTTTTCAGTCAAAAGTCCTCCGAGCTTCAACAGCTGCGTTTGGGACATGAAAAACAACCATATCCACAAGGATCTATTTATGTCCACAAAATTAAAGAAAATATTTAAGATTTTTCTGTAATGCAGAGAAAACAGCTTGAATTGCATAAAAATTACTTGGCCACCAATCTTTTGGGCAAAGGTGGTACAATACAGTGGCTAAAATAGAGGCATCCAACAGACTTATTTGTCTAGTAACTTAGATTTCTTAGCTTTTTTTTAATTGTTTAATTTATAGCTTCGTTATAATGGTAATATATGATGGTTACATATGAACAGTAGTACTATTTGTTCGAAGATACCTTCAATATGAGATCTTGTTATTATGCGCAGACTAGATGAAGTAACCAAAAGTTTTTCTTATTATAAATAAGTTTTGTAATAAATAAAATACGTAAATATAATGAAATATATTAAATAGTTATAAGTTTAATAGTTTTGTAAATATAATAAATAGCTTTTGCACAAAAAATACGTATAATAAGAAATTCCTGTCTGTTCACACAAAGTTAAAACATTACAAAACTGCACTTACATCTCAAGCACTATACTGGGGCGAAACTATCTTCAACCTCAGTGTTCGAGGAAAAGCTTAAGACATCAGAAAAATAGAGAGAAGAATCTTAAGAACTTGTATCAATAAAATAACTAGTTAATGGGGAACACAGACTGCTTACGAACAAGCAGATCTACAAGGAAATAGAACGCATCGCAGAAGCGGTGAGAAAATAGAGGATATCTTTCTTTGGACATATATTCAGAACATCAGAAAACAGAATAGCAAGGAAGATCGTAGAAAAACTGTACATAACTCCAAAAACTTAAATATTCAGTGGATCAAAAAAATTATAGGAGATTTAACTGAACATAAACTAACAATAAACGACCTAAAGAAAAATCCTTAAAATAAAAGCAAGTGATTTACGACATAAACTACATGTTAAGACAAGAAAACTACCGACTAGCGTTTATTCGACGAGGAAAGACAGAAAAGATCTGAAAGAATGAAAGAAATACTGGGAACAAAATTAAATAAAACCCAGAATAAAGTAAATACATACAACCCAAAACTGACCAAAACGATCCAATGTGGTCATAGAAGTAAAAAAAGAAGGTGTTGTAATGGAGCTGTAAATAAACAATAAAAATTATGCTATTTGGTTAATTATTTGTGAAAAATTGACTTACTTTTTACGTAGAAAAGGCTTGCATTTATATATTATAGGCTTATATTTTTATATCAGACAATCAGTCTGATGACTATAAATAAATTTTATGAGTTAGAGAACTTGTGACGTTTCTTCTTCTTCTTTAAGTACCATGCCCGACTATCGGACGTTGGCAATCATATTGGCTACCATCACTTTATTCACTGCAACTCGGAATAGCTCAGTGGATGTTTTGTGGTACCACTCACGGAGGTTTCGTAGCCAAGACGTCCTTCTTCGTCCCGGTCCTCTCCCTCCGGCAATTTTACCCTGTATCACTAGATGCAGAAGGTTATATTTTCCTGGGTGTCTCATCACGTGGCCAAAATATTCGAGCTTACGTGTTTTTATTGTTCTGATTATTTCTGTGCTCTTTTTCATTCTCTGTAGGACCTCTTCATTTCTTACTCGGTCCACCCAACTTATTCGGAGAATTCTTCTGTAGATCCACATTTCAAAAGCCTCCAGCCTCCTCATTAAAGTAGTCGTCAGCGTCCAGCTCTCCGCACCATATAACAAAGCGGAGAATATGTAACAGCGTGTTAATCTGATTTTTAGTTTTAAGGTGATTCCTTTGTCACATAGAATTCTCTTCCATTTAAAGAAGGCGGTCCTGGCTTTTTCAATACGGATCTTTATTTCCTTACTCATGTCCCATTTGTCGTTGACACTGGCGCCCAGATAAGTGATGTTTTCAACTCTTTTTAGCCTTATATCGTATGCGTTGATTTGTACAGGTTGTATTGTTGCCTTGCTAACTACCATAAGTTTGGTTTTTGAAGCGTTGAGCTTTAGACCATATTTGTCACAAGCTGAGGTTACCCTGTTTACGAGTGTTTGTAATTCCTCTTGGCTTGCCGCAATTAAGACCGTGTCATCCGCGTATCTTAAATTATTGATATATCTTCCATTTACTCGAATGCCGCAGTCCACTTCATCCAAGGCCTCCTTGAATATGTATTCGGAGTAGATATTAAAAATTAAAGGAGACAGGATGCATCCTTGTCGCACTCCCCGTTGTATCTCCACTTCGTCTGATATATTCTGGCCAACTCTGATGTTCGCGCGCTGGTGCCAGTAAAGATTCGCGATAATTCTCAGGTCCTTGTCGTCAATTCCCACCTGCTGTAGTATTTTGATCATTTCCTCGTGTCTTACCCTATCGAAGGCCTTCTCGAAATCTATAAAACACAAAAAGACTGGCTGTTGCACATCTCTGCATCTCTGTACCAAGAAGAAGTACCTTCTTCTAATCTCTGTACCTTCTGTACCTGAAGACTAAATAATGCTTCTCTGGTTCCGAGGCTGTTGCGAAATCCAAATTGTGTTTCACTTAGCTGATCTTCTATTTTGTTATACATTCTACTATGTAACATTCGCAGGAAAAGTTTCAACACGTGGCTCATCAGGCTGATAGTGCGGTGATTGCTACACTGTTTTGCACTCGTTCCTTTCGGTATCATCACAAATGTTGATAACAGCCAATCTGTGGGTATGTTTCCTGAGTCGTATATTTTGTTAAAGAGGTTCAGAAGATGATGCTTGCCATTGTTTTCCAACATTTTGTGACGTTTAGTCACTCAAATTGAGTTGATCAAAATTTTGATTTTATTTAATTTTTATTTCAAGATTAATCTTATTTAATATTTTATTGAATTTTACTTTAATTTGTTATAATTATTGATTTGAATATGTTGTAAGAATTTTTTATTATTCTTTTAAGAATAAGCATGTAAAATGTTAAATTGTATAACCTACATTTCTGTAGAATAGTTTACTTAATCAATACTTGTTGCCAAATTTTATTAATACATTCTTAAAGTTGTGTTAAAATGTAGTGTTTTTGAGAAAGAGCAAAATGTTTGTTACATGACCTAGAAAATATCGTTATTTATGTTCAGATTTGCATACATTAGTTACAAATAAAAATGATAGATTTGTTTACAGTGCTGCAACATTACGGCTAAATATTATTTTTCAATTAATTCACACATGGAACAAAATTGTATTTACAGGAAGTAACTAATTTTAATTGAAAATTAAAAAGTAAATTTGGTGATACTCCACCAAAAATGTTTTTGTTACTTTGTAAAATGTTTACTATTTTTAAATGAGTGTTTAACTACTATCCGATGAGTGAAATACTATGTCCTATTGTTAACCTTATATTTAGCACCTCTTTTTAAATACATTCACTGTACATTAACACATTTTTCTGTTTTTGTTTCACAGGTAAATATTTCAAATAATCTAGTGAACTTATTCAAAATGTAAGTAATAAAATATTTAAGTATAAAATAGTTCGTTTTTATTTTAGTAATTCTATACAGGTGTCCGAAGAACTTTAATGTTCGTTTTCTGTTTGTTCATTATAAAGTTTTATTAAAATAGGATCTTGAAGTGACTACCTTTTTTGGTGCGTTTTGGCTGTTTTTTTTCACGGGAAAATCTTTGGTTTGCAGTCACGTCACGCTCGGCTATTAACAATTACCATGGAAATAATTTCCATTAAATAATTTACAAAAAAAATTTATTAAATTTTTTAACTTAATTAATTAAGTAGTAGTCACTTCTGTCGGTCAGTCCCGCGACTGCTGATGTTTTTTTTATTTTATTTAAAGTCGTATCAACATCTTGGTTATTAGTGACTACTTTGGGTTTAAACATGTAATGACTAAATTCCAGATTCAGACGAGAACGGGAACTTCGCATTGCGGGATGACTGGCTAAACAGTGGGACAGTGAGGGGTAGAAATGAGCTTATTAAGCAAACCTTTGAGCGTTTTACAAAAGAAAATCAGAATAAGAAGACACATAAACACATATTGACACCTATCGGTCCTGAAGTAGCGTCGATTTTAGTTTGTTTTAATGATACTACAACATATTGATAATTAATACTGTCGATAAATGATTAAACTTTCGAAGGATTTTTGGTCAACACTTTTGACTTTAGTAATTCATTAAACAGTTATTTAATAAATAAATTGTAGATTTTTCAGTGTAAAAAAACTATTCTGAATACAAGTTTTTAAAAGTGCTGCACATATTTCAATTGGCGTTATTTATGAAAGGATTTTAAAGTTCTTAGTAAATTACATTGATAAGAATAAATCTCTTTGAGTTAGAACATAAGCCGCAATCAGATTTTCCTTTCATTCTATAAAATACTTTATGCAGGATACAACTAATGGATCTGGTAGGTAGATCTAAAGATAGGTAAACGAGTTGTGCTTTATTTGTACATTTATTGTATTTATTTTTATCAATCGTAATATTGCATTTTGATGTCAGTTGTGTATGCCTCGAGGGAGGAATGTCAATATCTTTAAACAGAATGAATAAAAATGAATAGAAAAGTACTAGAACTTTAAATGATTGATTTTGTATCTCAGGGTTACAATTTATGCAATCCATTTTATATAAATCAAAAAGGAAACGTGTTTCTTTTAATGAACCCTATTAAGTAAGAAATATACCGTATCATACCATTAGTGCTATGTGAAATTAAATTCAACCGATCGTTTCTATCAGCGCCGTATTTAAATTAATCGTATTTACTCTTTTAACAAGTTCTTCTCTTAACATAGTTTATTTAAACCTACCATATTTCTAGGAATTGACTATTAGTTCGTTTAAACGAAAATTATATTAGTAGCCTCTAGATATACATGCGAAAGTTTTCACTGACTCTCACAATTATCACTAATTTTTTTAACTTCCCGACTTCCAAAGAGCTGAAGTTCAGTATATCAGTTCTCTAGAGGTTCAGAAGAGAAAATAAAGCGCTCGCATTTCGATTACTTGCATCTAAGGGACAAAAAAGGACGACAACCCTCAAGCAATTCATATCATTTCTATAACCTTCATTACGATCTGCAGTTCGAAAAATCGACTGTCGTAATTACTAAGTACAGCTAGGAACAACATAGCATTTTAATTATGACTCCTTGCACCCAAGGGATAAAATAGGGGAATTTTTTCTCCAAATAAATAATTTTTCTATACCTTGCAAAATAAACACAGTTAAAAATTCAGAATATATGTGTTTTAACACCAATAGTTGTATTTATTTTTTTGTAATTCTTGTAAACCCAATTTTACAGGAACACGACACAAGCTAGGAATATGCCTGCGCGGGCAAATTCTACTGTGTGCTGTCTTGTTTTTAAAACAGAAAAAATTTATAATTCGTTCGCTATGGAATAATAAATAGATATTAGGAATGAATTAATAATAACTGGTAATATGTCCTGAACGGAGGCTTTCTTAGAGTAGTTTTTTTAATTTCCTACTTTGTCTAAATAATTATCTTTAAACATAATTTTGGTAAAGATATTTAACATCCTCCTTCAATTAAAATTTTCATTGACAAGAAAATATTTACAGCTTTGCGAGAAGGACAACTGTACAAGAAAAACGAACGATAAATGGCATTGATCAAAAAACTACGTCTAAATTTTACGGACACCTGTTTATCATGCGGTTGGAAAAAATTTCTAAGACACTAAAATATAAACTTTAAGTTTCCGACAAGTGAAAGAAGGTTAGTTAGAAAGGTTAGAAAGGATGTTGAAAAAAAAAACTGGAATAAATCGAGAAAACATTATGGACCGAATAAAGTTCAGACAAATGATTACTATTTTCAAGAGCTTCTACGAAGAATAACTACAAAACAGCGGATTTGTAATTCTGTTTTTTTTCAGTTGGCTTGTAGAGAACTTCTATTTAAATTCTAGCTGTTGCCGCATCTTCCACCAAAACTGCAATGTCACCTGCAAATGCAAGATAGTCAACTGAATTTCAAATCTTCCATGTGCTATTTCGTAAATTACTACCATTTTCGATAGTCTTTTGCCCCATAATCTCACCACTTTTTGTAGCATCACGTTGAACAATAATTAGGATATTTCGTCTCCCTGACCTTACTCCTGATTCTATCGTTAATGGTTCTGATTGCACGCCCGTAAAGTTATCTCAGGGTACATAATATAAAAATTATATTTTCAATATTGTTCCAGAAAAAAATTAATTAAAAAATCTCGGCATTTTTATCAACTCACCGTCCTATGAAAAATACAATTCTGAAAGTACTCCTCTAATGGAATATTATGGTATCAAGCAAATTAAGTATTTTTTCTAACATCTGAGATTATTTGCAATCAGTTTAAAAACAAAAACTATAAGTAAATAGCATGAACGGGTTCATATGACGAAGACAATACCCAATGGTATTGCTTCGGAAAGGAAAAAAAATTAAGTATAATTTTTGAAAATATTAACTAGATAAAAGATGAATAACGTTAATAGAAAAGGTAACCAAATTAATAACGGTGATAGTAGAATGCGTAGAGGAAGAAAATGATGTTGATGTTGATATGGACTTCAATTATTTAAAATGTTGGTTAGTCGGTAAATCTAAACGGAAGGTCAAGCAATTTTATTCGTTTCAGTCGTGTCACGTCTTCGCTATTATCAAGTAAATTAAGCGCCAAAGAATTCGGGTGATATACTAATTTTTCTTGATATTTAGAACTTAGCTGCGTAATTTTTTTTTCACGGTGTTGACACATAAGTCCTTATGCAATGCATCATTTGTACATACCATGGAGTATTTGTTATTATCCGTAAGACTTTCGACTGGAATCGTTGGAAATAAAGTTAATGTGCAATTATTTACACAGAACTGGATCTAATAATAAATAAATATTTCCATGTAATTTACTACAGAAATGTATATTTTTATTTGAAATCTAATACACTATTGAGTTAAAGCGGATGGATGCTTGTTTGTTATCAAAATAAACCAAGGATTTGTTTAATGTATATTTTTTCAGGTTTAATATAAATTATAAAACGAAACTGAAGAATGTAAGCGCATTTTAAAATTTCTAAAAGAAAAATAGAAACAGTCAGGATATTTAATTTAATTAAATTCAGTTGGTGTGACTAATTACTTTTACCTAACAATTTGACCTACTAAGAAGAAAAACGTATTTTTTTTCATTTGTTACTTAAATTTACCGGAATAGATTTGAATGAATGGTCGCTTTTTACTTTTCCTTTTTTTATTTTGCTTATTTCAAAATAACATTTTATGAAGTGAAAGCGGAAAGAAGTTAAAAACAGACAGAAAATGAGATTGGTCTGTCATTAAGCCTACATCTGGTCCTTCTCGGTGTTTTTTTTTTTTTTGGTCAGCAGATTAAATTCTGAATGACATATTGTGCGTTGTGCGCACGCACGGTTACATTTATGTACAATTAATGAATTCTTCGGTCTCGTTTCGCTGGCAAAATAAAATAAATATCTTTATTATTAGACAGGTGTGACCAAGCATTAGTAATTCATTTCAGCTGCGTCACTTAGTACAAACACTTACGTAATCATGCACGATTAATTCCCTTTATAAAAATTATAAAATTTAAATACCCAAAAGTGATTTGTAGGTAGGCTATACTAAAATAATTTTTTTTTTATAATCTAGACCGCTGTGTTTCTATTAATATGTAGGCCTGTATTACCTTGGGAATCTCAACCGACAGTGACAGTTTTTTATTATGTTAAAATAGTTTTGAAATGAGCAGTCCTGTAAAAATGAGCAAACATGGTTTTATACTCTTGTGAATTTCCACGTATATTACAAACTTAATTTATGACTTCCAAAGATTTCTACATATTTTCTTCACTTCAGCACAGATTCTATCCCTTGCTCACTTTTCGAGTCTTTCTTAAAGGATTCAATTGATCTCGTTCCCTCCTGTTTTCTTATAACCAAGCCCTTCTAAACAACCCTTCTTTAATTTAAATTCTTGAAACACAAGTGTAATCACTGGACTTAAATATGACATAATTATATAGGAAGAACTCGCCCATCTTTGAAGGAATAGGAAGGACACTACTAACAGTAACTTCAATTGTACCAGTTCAGCTACGTGCCAAAAATACTGGCACAGCTCCCAAGGTAATACAAACGAGTAAAATAAAGAATTAAAGTTAAAACAAAAACTCCTTTTCCATTTATTAAACTGAAGAGGATAAGGTCACTCTCGGTAAATATGAAAACAAGGAGTCCAGCCGCTACGGCAAGCGACGAATTAGGGAGGGTTAATAGAAAGACAGAGGTTGACGGGCTGTAGGATTCGGGAACAAGAAAATCTGTAAGAAATATGATTCACATTAGTACAACTTACAACTAGTTAATGTAAAAACAAAACAAAAAACATCACTTAAAGACTAGAAGAAGAACGCCATTCAGTGGTAGGACTTCTACAGGATAGGCTATGAATACACAGGATAATATTGAGGGAGTGAATTGTAGGCGGAAGCAAAGGTTAGAATATTTAAAGCAAATTACAAAAGATTTAGGGTGTTACAAGTATGTAAATGTAAAACGGCCTACGCAAGATAGAACAGCTTGGAGAACTGCATCAAACCAATCGAGAGACTAATGACAAAAAAGGCTATGAAAATGTTTAGAAAAATACCAGTGGTATGTTAGAACGCAACCTTGCTCCATCTTCTAAGAAGCCTTCTTTGTGGGTTCCCTGGTAAATTTGGTGCATCTAGATCGTTTATAGGTAGTTTTTATGAAGTTAACCCTTAAACACACAACACAGGATTAATTTTATAAATTAAAAATGAATGAACAGTTTATGAATGAACTTTGATGTAAAATTTGATTTGGCACGTAAAAGGGTGTTTCATAATCATTGGATTAAATTGATTTTTTTTGTATTTTTTATATGACAGAAGGCTTCGCAAAACCAAACATTTGTTTCCATAACCGAAATTAGTTTCTATAGGTCTCACATTATCATTACAACTCTGAGATTTCTGTTGGGGCAAAAATTTGGTACATTTAGATCGTTTGTAAATAGTTTTCATGAATTTAACCCTTAAACCGACAATACAGCGTTCATTTTATGAATTAAAACTGAAAGAACAGTTTTTTGAATGGACTCTGATATAAAATTTGATTTGAAACGTAAAAGGGTATCTCATAATCATTGGATTAAATTGAATACTTTTTTGTAATTTGATATGACAGAAGGCTTGGCCAAACCATACTTTGGTATCCATAACTGGAATTGGTTTCTGTAGGTCGTACATTTTCATAACAACTCTGAGATTTTTTTCGTTGTTTTATTTAACGTCGCATCAACTACTGTGGTCTTTAGCGCCGACGATGGGTTGTAACAGTGAATAAGTGATTGATGAAATGATTTTTTGTAACGTATGAAAATATGCCGGGCCTGAGTGGGATTCGAACCCAAGATCGCATGATGAGAGGCGAACACTTTACCAACTACGCCAATGCGGCCGGCTCTCTGGGATTTTTATTGAACTAAGACTCGCTTTCAACGTACTCATTTACTTGTTGTGGAAATAAATTATTTTTTGTACTTACAACTAATTTAACGTTCTTTATTTTTTTAATAATTTAAAAACTTTATTAGATGTTTCTTCTTTATTAGATTAGATTATTTTTTAGATTAGTCTTCTTCAAAAAATAAAGGATATATCCGTAGTTTTTATAAAGTTCTTGGGATTATTACTCTATTGTACTGTTGAAATGCCTCGGGAAGTGAGTAAAATAAGAAGCAGTTGAAATATCACGAAATTGGTGATGTTTTGAATATAGCTTTGTGACCTGACAGAGAATGTTCTGAAACATTTAATCTTTTTCGAATGAAAGAATGATGACCGATCTTATAAATAATTTCAACTAAGAGAAAGGAAAAATAAAAAAAATTCTTTTACACTTTTTATTTGTCCATTTCAAATAATCTTGTGAAATAAACCGGAATACATAGGAGGTTGATTATTTTTGAATGTTTATTCATAGTATTTCAAATTTATTTATTGTACAAAGGAAAATGGAAGAATACGACTAAGTTCGTTATTTATTTAAATATTAATAAAATTCCGACCGTTCCTGTAGTACGTTTTACAGTAATACCTTATAAAACGTGGACAATTGAGACCTTTATACGATGCAGACGCACTCTGATATGTGTAGCCCCATTTCCCCTCTATTTTCCACCCTAACATCAGAAGCTACAGAACATTTTCCCTTTGGGATTTATACAGTGTTTCTCTCCTCTTCTAATATTTTTCCTCAAAATTAATATTTCAATATCTGTCACATGAGCCAAGGTTTTCCATCTCTCAATAAGGAGACTATCTATCAACCCTTATATCAACGTAAAATTTAATCCTGATTTTAAAATAAAGCTAAAACCGTTTTCGATATTTCATGAATCTCGTTTAGAGATTGATAATTTCATTTATTGTGTAAATAAATGGTAGTAATTTACTAAAATCAAATATTTTAATGGCTTTATGTGAATATTCTTTAACTTTGATCATTTATAAAGAAATCCTATCTTATATCGGAGAATTCACACCTGTTGTTGTTTAGGTCATCAGCCAAAAGGCTGGTTTGAACCTGTAGAGGTTTTACTAAGTAAAACGAGGAGTGAGGTGGTTTACAATTGCCTTCCTCACTGAGTGGAAAAGTACGCTTATCAGCATACCGGGCCCTCTGAAAAGCATATATTTTCCACTCTGTAAATGACACCTTCACTTCATTCTCCACAGGGTCTGGCTGTATAATGAAATTCATTACTTTCAGAGGAGATAACTCTGACTAGTGTCTTTTACACCTCTACCTCTTCTGTTCTTAAATGATTCAGTCATTTAATTGGCTGACCATTTATAATAAGAAACAGAACTATTTATTTTAGCCCTGCACTGAACAGATTGAGTGTAAATAATTTGACACTCCACCTGTCAGTTATGGGCAGAATTCACACCTAAAGGAAGTTATCAACATTTTGGTTAACCGAACCCTTAGCTTAAACAGTTGCGTTTAGATTGTAGGACAAAAATCTCAGATTTGATTCCCGACTGGTGTGTCAAAAATAACGTTATTGTCCCTATCCAATTGAAGTTTTATTAATCGTAAGTATATGACAGGACTTTTAATAGGCTCATTTGGGTTTTGACCACTTCTTCCTATCAGGTACAAGATAATGTATGACTTTTTATTAGAAAAACCTTAATGGTTATCATCGCTTGTTACTCCACGTTTAGATGAAAAAAGCCCTGACACAGAATGGTTTCTGTTTTGTTTTTAACACAGTTTTTATATTATTCTTTCTCTTCTTCTAAGTTAATTCATATGATTTGATAGCAACTAGAGATAGATCTATAAAACCGCAGTCTTTTCAATAAAATACAGCACTCCGCCCCGATATCCCTACAGATTTTTTTACAGGCAATCAGAGGCATATATTAGAAGCTTATAGCTGGTATAGCAGGGTAGGTCAAATTCCTCCCCTCTTACATTGTAAAATATTATAAATGTATTATAGCTTTTAGAAAGAATGCATATTGCATAATGCATATGCAAGCCAACAACTTCTTGTAAGACCGAAATTTAATAAATCCTTTTTTGCTAAAACTTTTGTTTATTTAGGTCCGAAGTGTTTTAATCTGTTGCCTATTGAAATTAAAAATAGCTTAAACATGTTAATATTTTCAAGAAAGGTTAAAGATAGGCTCAATGACTAATGTCATTGACTGTGTGAATCAACTAATGTTGATTCACTTGTAAGAATTGTTGGTTAGTGTTGGTGTTTTACCGTTGCCGACTTGCGGTGCTTGCTATTCAGTCCTTGTAGGAATTTACTGATCTTGGTAAATAATATAACAATAATAACTGATTTTAGTGTTAGTCATGTACAGGTGAATATCTGCTTCGAAAACTGACGGCTTGGTTAATATTATTGTTAAAAATAATATAGTTAACATGAATAACATAAATAACATAATAATATAGTTAATTTGAATTGTCATTTGTAGTGGATGACGACATTGATTTGTAATTCATTTGAAAACTTGTTCTTATGTATTTTGTTTTTATTTACATAACCACCGTTTACTTGAGTTAGTGGTTATTTATTCCTAGTAGATAAGATATAATTTTTTATTTGTATAAAAAAAAATAAATAAATATTATTATTATTATATAGGTTAATATTGTAAAAATAAGGAAATATATAAAGTTTTATGTTATATTAAAAATTAAATTAGTTAATTATGTTAAATTAGATTAGTTACTTTGTTAATGTATTTTTTTTAGCTTTTATTTGTTATCGGGAACTACCTTTTTGACAACTACCCAATTTGATCGCTGCTTTTCGCTGTATTTATTTTTTGGCGTGGTTCGGCATGAATTTTTTGAACAGAGACCCCCAGTGAAGTTTGTTCAGGAATGGCTGTTGGCTGGTCACCATATAAAGTCGCTAGCTCAACCAGTATTGCTTAACAATAAATAGCGACTTTCTACCAGCTGGCTGACCGGGCTGGCCCCTAAGCCTTTATAAAATTTAAAAAATTGTTATTTTACTGTTTGTCGACAGACTTTGAACTGACGGAATAATCATGTACTTTCGTTTTAAATAAATATTTTTTTTTTTAATATATTATACTCAAGTCATTTTTCTGGGTATTCTTCCTCAAGAATTTATTGTTGCACAAATTCAATATCTCTGATCACAAGCCTTAGTCACAAACGTGGGCCTTCAAGATCATCAAGAGTCGTCTTTAATAATAGTCACATTATGTCTGTCACATTCACTTTTAATATTCTTCAGCATTGTATTTTTGTCGTACGTAATAAGATAATCATAAAATATGTGGCATACGATAAACAACGCATCTTTTGGGATGATCATGTAAGTAAGTGCAAATGCTATTGGTAATTAGTATTATTAGGTTATAGTATTGGTGATTAGTATGGAAAAGTAGTCCTGTTTCTTATCACATGGACAGCCAATTATATAACTGAAGCATTTAAGAAGAGAAGTTGAGGTGTAAAAAACAATAGTCAGAGTTATCTTATCTAAGAATAATGGATTTCATTATACCTGTGGTGAATAAAGTGAAGGTGTCATTTGCAGGGTGGAAAGTATATGCTTCTCAGAGGGTCTGCCATGCTGATAAGCATACTTTTCTACTCGGTAACAAAGGCAACAGAAAACCAACTCATTCCTTGTTTTACTTAAAAGGTTCAGACCAGCCTTTTGGCCAATGATCTAAACAACTATTATATTATAATATTATATTATTATTATTATTATTGGCGAATTCTCCTTGGATAGAAGACGTTAAGCATCATGACTCAATTTCGTCATTTGTTTTTCTTATTGGTCCAGTAGGCCTTCATTGTTTCCGAGAAAACTTTCTTGCGGTTTTCAGACCACTTTGGTCTAAACTGCTTCTCTCTTGAGGGCTCTGAAACTTTCCACTTGTCTACCTTGTGACGGAATAAGTTTTTATTAAAAATTTCAGTTTGATGTATATTTGCGCTTTTTAGGTCCTTACGAATTTCGTCCAGCCAAGGTGTTGAAATTTTAAGTTTTGTAATATATTCAATTATTCTTTTTGTTAGCCTATCCTCCTGCAATCTGTTAAGATGTCCAAAGAACTTCAACCGCCTTTTACGCATGTCAATTTCAATGTTTGAATAGCTCTCTGTTGTTTTGTTGGATTGCAGCCTATACCCATCTTCTGTAAGTCGAGCCCCTAGAATTTTTCTAATAATTTTTCTTTCCTCCTTTTTGATTTCTTCGATTTCGTGTTTTCTGCTAAGTACTAGTGTTTCGCTTGCGTAGAGGACCATTGGTTTAATAACTGTGTTGTAGTGCCGAATTTTAGTTTGTCTTGACATGGATTTTTTGTTGTAGAGATTTTGAACTAATCCTAGAGCTTTTTTCATTTTTTGGAGACGATTTTGTTGGGAAATTCTTTCAAGACCTGTTGGTTCAATGAATTCCCCCAAATATTTGAAGTATGGAACCTTGTTTATTCTACCATATTTTGTCCTCAAGCTTATGATATCTATTTTTGAGGATATGAATTCCGTTTTCTCAAATGAGATTTGTAGCCCTACTTTTTCAGCACATTCCTTTAATGTCTCAAGCTGCTTGATGGCGGTCTTCTCGTCATCCATTAATATAGCTAGATCGTCAGCAAAGGCGAGGTATGGTATGGAAAGGTTGTTACTGGGAAAACCAAGTTGTACTGGCTTCCACTGTTCACATCTCTTCAGCTCCTTCTCCCATTCTTCCATGACTTTGTCCAGAACGACATTGAACAGAAGCGGAGAGAGTCCATCACCCTGCCTTACACCTGTTCGAATTTCAAAGGGTTCTGAGATTTCTCCCATGAATTTTACCTTAGATTTTGTGTTAGTCAGCGTTTGTTCAATGAGTCTTCGTGTTTTAGTATCAAGTCCCCTTTCCTCCAAAACGTCAAATAGGGAGGACCTATCCATTGAGTCGTACGCCTTTCTAAAATCCACAAATGTGCATATCAAAGGTTTTTGTCTGAGGGCTCGCATTTTGACTATAATTTTGAGGTTCATTATTTGTTCTGGGCATGACCTATTTGGTCTAAATCCCGCTTGATATTCAGCTAGTTTGGGTTCTAATTGTTGTTGTGCTCTGTTTAACAGTACAGATGACAGGACTTTGTAACAGACCGGTAAAAGAGAAATCCCTCTATAGTTATTGACATCAAATTTGTTGCCTTTTTTATGTAGTGGGTGAATAAGTGCAATCTTCCAGTCATCTGGGATTATTTCGGTTTGCCAAATGTTTTGAATTATTTTTGTAAATTCCTTAAGAGAGTTCGGGCCTAGATTTTTCAAAAGTTCAGCTACAATTCCATCCTCCCCCGATTCTTTGTTATTCTTCAGTTTCTTAATATGTGAATAAATTTCTTCTTGTGAGGGTAGTACACAGTTATTCTCTATTATTTCTGGTGGAATTTTTGGAAATTTGTTATTGGGTTCTGGACAATTCAGTAGACGTGAAAAATAAGAGGCTAGTTCCTGACAATTTTCCTTATTTGTCAATGCTAGTTTACTATCTTGTTTTATGAAACAAAGATTTTGTGGTGAGTAACCTCTGATTTTATTTGCAAATATTTTGTAAAAATCATGTGTATTATAATTCTTGAAGTTTTCTTCAATTGATTGTAGCTGTTCATTGACATATCGCCGTTTGTTTTGTCTCAGGATCTTGGATGTCTGTTTGCGAACTTCAAAAAATTTGTTTTGTGTTTCTTCTGTTTTGTTACAATTATAGTTTTGAAACGCCTGTTTCCTCTCCTCCAGTGCAATTTCACATTCTTGATTCCACCAAGGATGTTTTGGTTTTTTGTGGAGGGGAATCAATTCTTTGGCTGTTCTGATTATTTTTGTCTTGAATTCCTCCCAATCTTTTGCAGGCTGTTCGTCCCATTTCTCCGGTAATTTTGATTCTTTGATTTTTTGTATATTGAATTTTGGGATCACTAGTGGTTGTTGGTTATATCTAGTGGTTGTTGGTTGTATTAATATTATATTATTATTATTATTATTATTATTATTATTATTATTATTATTATTATTATTATTATTATATATTATAATATTAATATATATAATATTGTATTATAAATTATATTGCTTCTTTTTAGTTTGGTACTTGGTGTTTATAAATTTAGTTTATTAAAAACAATTCTATCAAAGCTTTTCCTATTTTATCCTAACATTTTGTTATTTAGAAATTTTCCCTGGTGTTTTTCGTTACTGTTTGTGTGTATCTTGTCTCTATATTTAATTAATGTTTACATTTAGCCATCTCTGAATAACGATAATTTAATATATCCTCCCCTAACTCTGACTAAAAATGTACGGTACCAAAACCTCCCACATTCGGACATAAATATACATTAACCGTACATGTTACTTTCAACAATGTCATTCAAAATTCGCGATAAACAATATTTTAGCTATCGGCAAATTTTAATAAATTTACAAAACATACATCTTAAAAATTGTTGACAATATATTCTTTCTGTAAAATAAAATTTATAAAACCAAATTAGTGATCACATGATGTTATTTTTTCATTAAAATTGTAAAATTGTTGTCAATTGTATACGATTCAAAATTACAAAACCTTTTTAGGTATATTAGTAAAACATTCCCCCGTAGGAACACAGTGAATGGTTATATGTATTGTTCTAACTTAAAACAAAGAATAGCTTTTCCAATAATTTTCAGCCAATTTTTTTTTAAATTAGGCGAGTATATTAATTTTTTCAGTATAAATGGACTTTCTTTGTTACAGACCTCTAGAAATAATGAAAAATTTCGGACTCTCATGTAACAAACATAAAAACAATAACGGATAAGTGAATGCCGGTTAACTATATTTATCAAACCGTCAATGAATTATATGTACAATAACAAGCCATAATGCAACAATTATACAGTAATATCCTAGAGACAGTTAAGGGAATAAATTGTGTATTTTACGAAGTGGTGTGTATTGGACAAAGATAACGGATTGCGATGGATGAAATGTTTTGAATAGGAATTCTCGTAATAGAAACTTTTTTTTACTTTCTCTTGCCTATATGAGTATATAGAAAGGAAAGTATTGTTTTCATGTCGATTTTTAGAAATAGAGTTTTCACCAGATACACGTTCAGACCCGTGAATCCAAAAAACATGTTTTTAGCGATTGGTCTGTGTGTGAACAGAATATCTCAAGAACGGAACATTGTGCGAAGTTGAAACTTGAATCAGCTTAGATAACACTAGAGGACCTGCATGAATATTTTAATTAAAATCAGTCAACCAGAAGTAGTAGTTTATTCGTGTCGTTTTTTACTTTTTGCGATTTTCTCAAAACCGGCTCCTACGATTTTTTTAAAAACCGCCTAATTTACTACATTGCTTATGCTCTACAAGATAGGATAGGCACCATGTCTGCTGAAATTCTTGGTTCCATTCTTGGTTTCATTCTTGCTGAAATTCTGTTCCTTTGGAGAAAAGCATGGTTTTTTTAAGATAGCCGCCTTAGTATGCATTTTAGGGCAAAAGAATACTGTATAATAAAAGTTGTAGACAATTTAAAAATCTAAATTTTTAAATTCAAACATTTCTTTGTATACGTAACGCTTTGTTTAGCAGTAATTTATGACTGTCTGGGTTTTTTAAAATCTGTAAAAAAATGGATTTTTTAAGATTTCAACCTTAGTATGCATTTTACGACAAAAGTTTACGTAATAAAATTTATAGAAAATTAAAAGATCTACAACTTTTGTTTTAAGAATTTTTTTACAGAGCCTAGTTTAGCGTGAAAGAGTGATTATCCGTATTATTAAGCCAAACTAAGATTGGATTTTCATTTTGCATCATTAACTTATGATTAAAATAAGGTTAGGTTTTTTGAAGTTAGTTTTCTGTTTATTTCTAATGAATTATTACTAATGTTAGGTTATATGGTACATTATTTGCATTGGCAAAAGAAAGTCGTGTGAGTGTTCACACCATATTTTTACATTTTTATTTCTTCTACCATATTCCAGTTAAACGTAGAAAGGGTCTCGAAGGGTCTCGAGTGTTTGGAGAAACTATCAGACCGCAGGTGCAAAAACAGTTAGCACCTCTGTAGTTGTTATTTCTACTGTGAATGGAATTATTCTTGTCAGGTCGGTTCAAAATAGTGTCGTTACGGGACCGGTCTGAATAACGTTAATAGTTCGTGTGCGTACGCGTGGTAGCAAGTGGTCGTGAACAGGTGAATCATTTGTTTAGATAGTCAAATGACAATTCTTAATTATAGTCAAGTTCAGTTTAAGTTTAAGTTTTGTAATACCTAATAATTCAATTGACGTAATCTAATTGTATTTGTTAGTAGTCCAACTTTAATAATTAATTGTAATAATTATTAATTGCATCAGTAAATAATTGTTATAAGTGTGTTTATTATTTTTTATACGTTGATCATGAACAAACCTGCCTTAGGTGTTACAATACCATACAACTCCAGAGCTTTAATTATTTTCATTTTTAGTACATACCCAATTTAAGTACCTCTTTTTGAGGTTATATCTAATTTAGTTATAACGATATAATATATCGTTCAACATATTATGTTGAAAAATTTCGTTTAGTTTTATATATTATTTACTGTACTCATAAATTTAGATTGTATACACTAGACCTGAAAATATGTAACTAAGATTTATGGTGGTTCATAAACTTGGACGGAAAAGTGATCCAGACAGACCTTTAGTGCGATTGATGCCACAACAGGCTTTTCAAGGAAAACCTTAGACCAAAAGTTGTGAAAAACGTGTTAAACGGAGAGGAAATCATATCTTAAATACACAAATTTTAATTTAGTTTACGTACGTATATTATCATTCATTGATTCAAAAAATGTTGTTGTATGTGAATTGATATCTTTAGCGAATGAACGTAGGAAAACAAAAAAATATTTTTGATTCGAATTTTGTACATAACAAAGAATAGTTGTAACAAAAAAAGATATATAGCATGTAAACCTAAATAAATTAAGTCTGGAAGTAAGTCTGGTAATTTGATTCTACAACCTCAAGGGATTATAGTATTAGGTACCCGAAAAATGAAGTCGTTCATCAAAACCTTAACTAGGAAGGTCCACACGACAAAATGACTAATGGTTTCGAGATGTGTCCCAACAGGTGTATATTTGTTGTGATCTGTCACTTAAAATAAATTCAACCATACAACTTTCACAAACGTAATCCATATTCGTTAGAGTTAGCTCTCGATTATGTATCCTTATTCGTTACGTGTCAATCCTAGGATTTGTTGATAGGTAGATCATCACCTCGTTCCTTCACCAGATTATTTCTTAAATTCCCGGCAACTTTTGCATTTTATATCTTTTGTAACTTGCTAAAATTATTGCAACCTTGATTTCTTTTTATGCTTACACTATCAAAAATTTTGTTTTTTTGTTATCGGGAACTGTAGGCCTACATTATTCACAACTACCCAATTTGATCGCTGCTTTGCTGTATTATTTGACGTGAATTAGGAATGAGTTTGAACAGGGACCCCCAGTAGAGTTTGTTCACGGATGGCTGTCTGCTGGTCACCATACAAAGTCGCTTTCCCAACCGGTGTTACTTAACAAATGATAGCGACTTACTACCAGCTGACTGACTGGGCTGGCCCGGAGGCCACCATCCACATAACCTTCTATTATTGTTAATGTAATTTCATGTTCTAAAATAATACTTATCAATTCAGTGACTTTTTTTTTAATTTACCTTGTTGATTCTGCTACCATGATTAGGTCACTATTTTAGTACCTATTCTATTTAAATTTTCAATAACATCAATGGCATTTTTAAATGAATTTTTCCAGTATTTTAATTGTTTATTATATTTATATATAATATATAGATTTATAAATTTTTTAAGTGTAATTCTTTTGCGATTAGTTTTTTATTAATGTAATTTTAAACTTTAATCAAAGATGAGAAAAAATTTGAATAGTGTTCTTAAAATGAAGATATAAACCACTTTCAGTAGTGTTTCATAAACACGAAACTGCGAAGAAAAAATCTGGTGTGAAACACTCACACAACTTTCTCTTGCCTATGCAAATAATAAATAATAATCCTAAAATTAGTAATAAAACATTAGAAATAAACAAAAAACTAACGTCAATAAACTTAACCTAATTTTAATCATGAGTGAAAGACCCAAAATGAAAATCGACCTCAGTTTGACTTAAAAATACGGAAAATCACTCTTTCTCACTAAACTAGGCTCCGTGGAGAAAAATGCTCTCATTAAAAGTTGTAGATCTTTTAATTTTCTATAAATTTAATTATATACATTTTTGTCGTAAAATGCATACTAAGGCCGAAATCTTAAAAAAATCAATTTTTCACACATTTTCGTGAGAAAAAACAGAAAATCACAAATTACCGCTAAACTAAGCGTTATATAAAAAATTGTTTGAAATAAAAGTTGTAAGTTTTTAAATTCTCTACAACTTTTATTATATACATTTTTGCTCTAAATTGCATATTAAAGCCGTAATCTTAAAAAAACTATGTTTTTACGTAAAAACGGCCTCACCAGAATTTCAGTAAACATGACGCCTATTCTATCTTGTAGAGAATAAAGAATTGAGTAAAGGAGGCGATTTTTTAAAAAATCGTAGGACCAGTTTTTGAGAAAATCGCAAAAAAGTGAAAAATTACACGAATAAACTACTACTTCCGGTTGACCGATTTTGATGAAAATGTTCGTGTCGGGTCCGGTAGTGGTATGTAACTTAAGTTTCAAGTTCGTACGATGTTCCTTTCTTGAGATATTCTGTTCACACACACACACACACACACACACACACACACACACACACACACACACACACACACACATACACACACACACACACACAAAGACCAATCGCTAAAAACATGTTTTTTGGGTTCAGGGGGTCTGAAAACGTATAGATCCGGTGAAAACTCGATTTCGAAAAATCGACATGAAAACAATACTTTCCTTCCAATATATTCATATAGGCAAGAGAAAGTAAAAATATGTAAAACTAAACTTGATGAATTGTGAATTAATATCTTGAAAGATAAAATTTTTGAAGCTGAAGATGACGATTGCCATGATAGAGATGTAATGACCCCGACTGTGAGAATTAAGTTAATTTTAATACAGTTGAATTTCATTTTAGTGAATCTTTTACCACCAATCGATATTAACACTGCATTTTGTACACAGTAATAGGAAATTAATAAGTATAATGAAGTGGTGGCCTAGAGATTGTAAAGGAGGTGATGGACAGCCTTAAGGGGAGACTGTACTTTGCATCCCGCCAATGTTAAATTTGCCATTCCTAGGTACACTTTTCATAGGATTGGCAAAAGATAGGGAAATGAAATTCTACACACTATAGGTGTCGGGTGTCTTCTCGAGCTACTGATAATTTTTCAATTTAATCTTGGGACCATACCATTTTTTTTTTCTAAATTACGAATAACATAAAATTTTTACAAATTGTTTTCTACGTGTTTTGCGTATTACTAATTTTTGGATCACCTGAAGAAGTCATAAAAAAGTCGGTATATGTGGCTATACAAAACAATTAACTGGTAAAAATTTCAGCCTGGTAGGTTTATTGGTTTCTGACGAAAATGTATTTTTTAGTATTAAAAAACTAAATTTACGGGAAAAGGTAAGAAACAAGAAGGCACAAAAATCAAGAACAATATGTACACAAACAAGTAAAATTCTCATCAACAGTTGTTTAGAAAGTTGAACCAACAGATGAGCATATTAAAAACCGTGATGCAGATAATTTAAAAACTAAAATTCTCTTTGCACTGAAACGAGCAGTATAAAATTATGAAAAAATATTCGTTCTTCGAAAAATAATAATTTTTCTGTGTAACCTGATAAAAACTTAAATTTTTTCATAAAAAAATATTTTTTTTAACGTAATTTAATGTTTTTTCTGGTAGATCTAGGCCTAAACTATTGAAAAACATAAAAAATCAAAAATCGAAATTTTGAGTTAAAACCATCGTGCAATCCCCCTTAAATAAAGTGGGTTGAAAAATTCAGAGTGAGTTTTGCAGTAGACAAACCGAAGTGGACGAACAACAAAGGGCCTATGCACTGGTCTGAAAGAGAGGAGGCTGTTGAAGAAAGAAAGAATGAGAGAGAGAGAGAGAGAGAGAGAAAAAATTTTATTCATATAATTATAATTAATACAAAAATGTATAGTCTCCTGATGTATATTTTTTCTATTTTTAGTGATAATTTTTCATTAGCTATAGTTGTAGTTCATAGATTGTAATATCAGGAGAAGAGAAATTTGTATTGTTGATTTAATTCCAGAAAAAAAGAATGTATTTCCAGGTTTAAGAATGTTAATTTATAGGAAGATGAATATAGTAAGGAACAAATCAATATATTTTTTACTTTATTAACATAGCCCATTAAGAACAACTTATGCAATGAGCCTTTAATATTTTCTGCTTTCAAGGACATCATAATTAAATGGTTGTAATAGTGAAGAAATAGAAGGGACGACGGCTAGGAAGTCCAACCAGCACGTCTACTTAAAATTCCGTCAGCGCCCTAAACCTCGCGTCATATTCAAAATAAATTTCAGGGCTCCATAATTTTTCGACGAATTTCCAATGAGGCAATAAAACTGTCTCGTAGCGTGCAGAACATGCACAACCCATGCACCCTGGTATTTCTGGCGGTTTATGGGCTGGAACTATGTCCATATTGGCCATTATAATACCCCTCGTAACTCCTTTCTGTTTCATTGTTTTTATTCTTGCTCTTCTATATGGCTGGAGGGATAAGACAATTTGGCATGAAATGCAATATCTTTTCATCTCTTTCTAAACATTTTTATCGTCTAAATCCTTATTTCATATCTTTCTTTTGTTCATACAACTTAATTTAATACAACTCTTCTTGTATCAAGATTAAAAATTTACTTTTAATTCATTAAACTATTTACGTTAAATATTTTTATCTTTTAACTACCCAATTAATAATCAACAAAGGATATTTAACATAAATATAAAAGTGTTTAAATAAGTAAATTTCAGATTGGCTTTCTTGATTTTGCGTTTATTAAAAATATAATTAAAGAGTAGGACATTGAACACGTTCCACTTTTATTTTCTTAAAGCTGGTATCCTTAAAACTAAGTATTTCGTTGTTATTGTTAGTTTTCATTAATTTTTTTCTGTTTCATTAGTTTATTTAAATATTTGATTTCATTATTTATTAAATAATATTTTTGTGAAAAATATTATTTTGCGGAATGCTGTAACTCATTTATATGATGATATTTTTTTCTATTTTTAGTTTATTTAAATTCGCTTCAATAAGAATAACGAGATGTATCCCAAACAAATGTATAAAAAATAATAAAAATAAATGTAATGAATGTATAGTTCATGCTTTTTTACCGTCACGATGAAAAAAAATTCCGCTTTTCATTGAAATTTCACAGTGAATCTGTTGATACAAGTTGAGATACAATTCGCTCATTGGCAATTACGGTGGGTTATAGAATTGGAATGTGTAGTGGTACAACTGGGTTGTACATATGGAATATTTATTAATTAAATTATAACAGATAGTTGTAACTAAATTACATTGATATTCATTTAAATTATGTTTTGTTTAATAATTTTGTAAAATATTTTGTTCATAATTTACTAATATGGTGTTCATTCATTCCTTAAATAGGCTATAATCATTATTAACTTGTTAATTTTTGAAGAAGTAAAACTATATATGATTACTAATAATCCAGAACTCTAAGAGCAAACTTTGTAATTTTTTATGTTATGATGGCTTAAGGCCTAATGAATTAATATATTTATTATAATGTGTCCACATCTCCGAGGAACCTAGATAATAAACCGACCCTTACACACACAAACACACACGCGCAGCAACCTCTCACCTACGTTTACAAGCTTCAGTAGTGAGTCACATACTAGGCGCTTACTGCAATACTACCATTTTATTTGTAATTATTTTTATCAAAATTGTATAATA
This sequence comes from Catonia carolina, assembly GCA_035578175.1. Taxonomy (NCBI): domain Eukaryota; kingdom Metazoa; phylum Arthropoda; class Insecta; order Hemiptera; family Achilidae; genus Catonia; species Catonia carolina. The sequence goes on along the minus strand of JAQMRL010000002.1, from coordinate 27,373,969 downwards.
ATTTTCAAAATCTACGTATTATTCCGTGAAAAATAATTCCAAACAGGGTGTCATTGTGATAATCCTATGTTTTTTCGATGTAGGATTTCATTCTGACTGCCGTTGTTCAATAATATTATAATAAATTAATACATGTTATAAATTTAACAATATTATTACAATTATTATAAATGTAACAATTAATACCACAATGTAATAAATAAAAAATATAAATGCAGTGTTATTTAATTCTATAAAAACGACAGTGTTAATTAAATACAGTATTATGTTTTGATAAGATTAACGGAATAAGATATAGGCTAATAATTTTTACTTGTATAAAAAATAACAATATTGATAAGTGCCGGCCGCATTGGCGTAGTTGGTAACGTGCTCGCCTCTCATCATGCGGTCCTGGGTTCGAATCCCACTCAGGCACGGCATATTTTCATACGTTACAAAAAATCATTTTATCCTCCATTGTACAAAAGTTACACCCCAACGTCGTCGCTAATGACAGTTGTAGTTGATGCGACGGTAAATAAATTACAAAAAAAAACAATATTGATAAGTGTTACATTTTTAAGATAATAGTTATTAAATTTATTAATATTTTGAACAACGATAGTCAGAATGAAATCCGACCTCGGAAAAGCTTAGGATTATCACAACGACACTGTGTTTGGACTCATTTTTCAAGGAATAATACGTATATTTTGAAAATTATTATACCATTTCGATAATGATAATTACAACTAAAATGATAGAACTGTAGTAAAGTGCCTAGTAGGTGACTAACTACTGAAGCTTGTAGAACACCGCTAGGCAGGTATAAGGTGTGCTGCGCGCGCGCGTGTGTTTAAGGGTCGGTTTATAATGTAGAATCCACGGAGTTGTGGATATAATTATATATATCAAGATGCTAAATAGATTATAATCAATAATACTTATATTGAAAGATGGATAACATTAAACCAAGCTAAGTTAAATTAATTAATTTTTATTTAATAATTTATTTATTTTTTCTATAAGATTTTTCAGTTAAATAAATCTCTATTAGTAACATATTAATCACCTAAGTTGACACGTTACAAACGGCTGGTTTTTACTAAAATTCATTTTCGGACTCTAACCGGAAGTCGAACCCGTGACCTTCCACTTTGTAATCTATTGCTTGCTAATGAATAAACATGGGTTATGGTTTTTAGTTACATTGGTAAGAAAAAGTGGTGTTATTGTTCTCACAAGATTTTTTTCAATTGAGTTGAAGACTAGAAAAACTGGAAAGCTTGTAAATTGAGTTTTGTTTCCCAAGTCGAAATATATTATTGTGAACAGAACAGTAGAATTTTGTATAACTTAGAAATTTTTCATAGGTGAAGAACAGGTGTAAAATGACTTGTGAGAAAACGTTTTTCTTGGATGCCGAGTAGATTCTTTAATATTTGATGAAACCAAGTAGCACAGCAGTATCGTTGCTGCAAAGTCCAGCAGTTCACCTTTTCAACGATCTTGTATAAATTCTACTTGTGTTTTTGTAAAGTAAGATTTATAACGTTAACATATTAAAACATTCATAGTAATGTACACCGATAAGAAAAAAATCTGGTGTGGAACACTTATACGACATTCTCATCCCAATGTTGCTAAATAATAAAATATAACCTAAGTTTTATCATTGGTAAACAACGTAAAATGAAAACATAACCTATTTTTAATTTTATACAACTAATCAACATACACTTTTTCCTTGGTGTATATTTTTGTATATTTTGACAGAATTATCTTTACAAATTATCTGTGTGCGTGGGTGAACAAAATATCTCAAGAACGGAATATCGCACGAAATTGAAACTTGGAACACAAATTAGACACGACTGGGAAATCCGACAAAACATTTTGATCAACTCGGTCAATTGGAAGTAGTAGTTTATTCATGTAACTTTTCACTTTTTTGTAGTTTTCTCAAAAATGCTCCTACGATTTTTTAAAAACTCTTTTCGTTTACATTTTTAATGCCCTACAAGATAGGGTAACCGCCATGTCTGCTAAAATGTTTTGAGAGGCTATGCTCTCGAAGTAAAAAGATTTTTTTTAACATTGTGGCTTTAATATTAAGCAAAAGTGTAGATAATTAAAGTTATACGGAATAAAAAATCTACAACTTTTACTTCAAACGGTTTTTTGTTCTACAGAGGCTAGTTTAGTGTCAATTAGTGGTTTTCCGTATTTTTAAGTTCAGTGGAAGTTGATTTTCATTTCGCGTCATTCATTCATGATTAAAATAAGGTTATGTTTTACATTTTACATTGTTTACTAATGATTAAACATATCTTATATTATTCATAAGTTACATTGACAAGAGTAAGTCATGTGAGTGTTTTACACCAGATTTTTAAATAAAGAATCAATTTAGTTTATGTAGAAGATATTGCAGAGAAATAGGTACTTCATTAAAAGTTATTTACAGGTCAGTTTCTTCTTAAACTTCTCAGATGATACAAATTTTGATAGAGTCAATCGGTGAAGCATTTCTGTTGTATATTGATAATACAAAAAAATCTGTGGTTTTCAGTACAAACATGTTTTATCTGGTTGAAAATTGCAGCAGGGATATGTTAATAAATAACTAAAATTAATGTAATTTGTTGCAACTTTGTTTTTATGTTTCCATGTTGCATATAAAGTGTAACATTCATTATTTTTATTATTTGGATAGTTAAATAAATCTTACTCCTTAGTCGTTTATAACATTGTGCTTTAATTTAATACGACATTGTTTAATGTTTGTACGCATACAAAACTTGTAGAAGTAACAGTTTAGACAACCGGCAGTAAATTACACGTTACATAAAATATAAAATTCATATAACTCCTACAATCATAAATTGAAATATAAAATCGTACTAGTAAAATAAAAGAGGAACGAGTAGGATTTTAGTGGCTGGTGTGGGGGTTGAAAAGCATTAGGGAGGGAATTTCAAATGAAATAGAGTCGAAGGGGTGCGGTAACCCGATTGTAATCGGTTTATGAAGAATGATAGGATGGCCTGTTAACGAGCCGACATGTCGTAAAACATAGAGCCTCTTCGGCGGCGCGACAGCCGAAATTAACCCCTCATCTAGGCTAGGATTATCCACCCCCACATCTTTCTATTCCACCCACTTGCTTGCTCCTTCACTTCAATGAACAAGAGCCATCTACTGTAACAACATCCACTAATGTTAAACTAAGCTGTTCTTCACAGTTGTTTCCTGGAATATATAATTTAATAACAGAATTATTTTGAAGTACTCAGTTTTTAAATACATTGTTTATTTAAAAATCTAGTTAAGAAATTTTATATCTTAGTAACACCGTGAAGAGGCTGAGTGGGCAAACAGGTTGTTAACCTAACAATTAAAAATAATCCTCCCGTCTTCAAAAGTTTTTTTGGGCACCAGCTCAGTCGATGGAAGATTGATTAGTAACCATGTAATAAAATAAACAAATACATAAAACTACGATTTGTAAACTGATTCGGTAACAATTTTTATATTGAAAATTTCTGACTGTTATTACCATTTTAAATTTAAACTATTATTATTTATAATAATATTCATTTATTTCCACAAGAAAATGTTTACAAATGAAACACTACACAGTGGTCTTACACTACATCAGTGGCGACTCGTGCCTTTAAAAATAGGTGGAAAGTTGCAAAAAATCGAGAAAAACTAGTATACTAATAAGTATCCGTCAGACTCCCGAGAGTAAATAAATATCAAATACACAATCTGTATTTTACACACATACACACACACACACACACACGATGAGGTAAACCAATCCTCACCCCCTGGGGAAAGCGCTTTCGCGCCTCGCCGACACCGAAGATACAAAAAACTAACATATGTACATAGAAATGCAAGTGCAGTGGACTGGTCAACCCGCGTCAACCTCTTCACTATTAGGGGTCGGGCGGAGAGAGCTAGGCGTGCGGATTTGCCGCTTCAGTCACCGTAGTCATGGCAACCCGCTCGTGCTGAAAGAGAAGCAGCGCGACCCGTTTAACTTTTCACTTGGACACACTTATATTAAAGCCATTACAAGGTCTATTGAAAACATTAGAAATCGCTCTAAGCTGATATAATAATTTTATGTACTTTTTACACGACACTTCTTCATTTATTATAAAACAAAAAATAATTATACTTATTTTGTGAGAGAAATAAATCTCGATACTAGCCAGAAATTAGGTGAGGAACCTGAATATCTGCCCTGTTCTAGATTATGTTTACATCTACAATTATCTCTAGTTTTAAATGTAAATTGTGCACGTGATGGGAAATTAATCTATCCAACTATTATAGTTTCCCATTTCTTAGGATAAGTGGATTTAATGTCTTCTCTCAAACACCGTGTCGTCCTGAACCAAAATATCAGGATGTGAGCTGTAAGATTTAACCCTTTATAGGTCTTTGGTAAGTATACTTACCACTAGCAATAAGGTCGATTTTAATGAAGTTAAGGTTGAATAAGCTAAGCAGTTGAACCTTATTGACATTTTATGGTTTTATAGATGTTTTCTGGTAAGTAAGCGATCCACATTTTGAAATAAGCGAGCAGTGACCATTTGCTTCGTGAGTTACACGATTGTGGTAAGGATTCATACCAGCGTATGCGACCGTGTTGTTTTTGTTGTTACTTTTGTACAGTGCTCAAAAAAAATCGCGTGTTTTACAGGAAAGCAAGCATTCATGCTAATATATAGTTAAGATAAGCTGTTCTACAAATTTTTTGGTTATATAGTATTAAAAGTTGTTTTAATAAGTATTCTTACCACTAAACATTATGTGATTCCAATATCAGTAAAAGTTCCTTGGTAAGCATACTTAACAGGGCTTAACATCAACAAAAAAGAAATATCTTACTGTTTTGGCATTAGAAATATATAGGCTACATTATTCAAGTCCCTATAAAGCAAAATATAACAATTTACAACATGTATATTTTTCCCTGTAGTACTGCCCTATAAAGGGTTAAAGGTGTAATCATTTCCTTTTTGTACTGCCTACCGATGCTACAAAACTTTTTCTGTAATTAAGCTTTAAACTTCATGAAACTCTGTACACATTTATAATTTTGGTGTAGAGGGTTGTAAAGTTCTGGAATAGGTAAAAATAAGTCTTCGAAATAGCAATTTGCAGCTCCTTTTAATGGAATCTAATCCTTGTTTCTTGTACTCTATTGGTGGATTTTAACTGTGATTATAATTTGTAATCGTTTACAATTATTATTTTAGGAAGAAATCCTTTAGTTTCATTTTTACTAGATTGTATAACTCAAATATTTATACCTTGTGTGGCACAACTTGTGTTAATTCAATAACTTAATATTACATACCAATAGATTAAGGCGTGAAGATTAAATAAAATAATAAATTGAAAAAGATTTAATTTAATAGAAAACCTATTTTATTATTTATGCTGTAATATATTTAGACGAATATTTGCTTATAAAGTGTTACAATTTTATAAATTTGGGTAGCCAACCGTAATTCAAGCAAAAATAAGCTTACTATTGTAGGCTTATTTAATATTCCTAAATCAATTTATCATTGGTTGACAAACTGGTGACGTCATTATTGCTACGAGGTTTTGTATTTGTCAATATGTAGGCTATTTCCAATATCACAGCGTAAACCGATATTACACGCACCATTACACATTCGGATTTATAATTATTATTAAATTATTAATATGTTGATAGTTTTTGTTCAGTAATTTATATTTAATGATTATCATATTGAATAGTGTTGTTGTGTATGTCACTACACGCTTAATGGGAATAAAACGGTTTTAAATTTGATTAAAAATTGTTTAGGCCTATAAACGTCTTAACTTTTGAATCTCTTTATTTCTATTTAATCATTTCAAAACCAACAATACCCATATAAGGTATTTCAATCAAAAAACTTGGTTTATTAGTTAAAAAACTCTTGTTTAAATATAGTTAAACCTAAGCCTAGATTCTTTCGGGATCTGGGATCTGGGGTTTGGGATCTCTTATAATAAATAATAAACAGACTTTCTTAAACTTATAACAATTATTAATTGACATAATTATAATTACAATTAATTATTAAGCTTAGATTACTAAAAAAATTAATATCGAGTTACTTAAATTGAATTAATTACAAAAACGTAAACTTTCAACTAATTTAACTATAGTCACTTGTGTGACGAGTTTGCCCTTGTTTGCAACGAGAGTTGAAGGGGGAAAGCATCAGTGCGCATGCCCGACTGCTTTAATTTCAGTACGACAAACATTACAACTTATACTATACCCAGAGCATATACAGTATATCGCGGAACCTTTTGTAGGTTAACTGTACGAATAGAACTGTTTGTTACCGTAAACACTAATGTCGGTTTCTCGAAAACGTGGTCGAACTATTCACAGTGCTGAACGCATTGTAATAAAATGTTGTGAAGTTGAAGCTAAACAAAAATGCCTATCCGTTCCTTCTAACAAAAGCCGTGAGTGAGCGGCTAACTACTGTGATGTTTCTCTTTCAACACTTCGAAAAATAAAGAAGGAAATGAAGGATGTGAAGAAGCTATTCTTTGACAGTTTTGTTGACACCTGGTAAAAAAAGAAAACTGCTAGGTTGATACTAGAGAGACTAATAATGAAAACGCTGATGACAGCAGATAGTAAAGAAGGCGATTCATTCGTAATTATAGTAAATCGAACATTTCTAGTCATTTAATTAAGCTATAGGCAATATTACAGGTCATATTTATTTCTTGTAAGGTTTATGAAGAAAACATTTTCTCGGAATAAACCACAGCTTACAAAATGTATCTAGAAACTGCACGGTAGTGAAATGAACGAGTAGTGTTCACTGCTGAGATTGGCAGTACTGCAAATATTTCACTTCCCTACTTCACAGCCCTACATACGATAAGGCAATGTTGTGACTTCAGTATCTATAACAATAGCAATAATTTTACATTTAATAATTACCGCTAGCATACAATTAAATACAATGAGTACACTATGTAGACCTTTTCTTAACGTAAAATGTATACATTATATTCACTCTACAATGTGTTATAATAACAATTCGTATGACAACTTAACTAACTGAATTCAACCGACTCCCCGACAAAAGAAGCTAACTCTTTTAAACCCTTCTAGTTTTCTAAAACGAAATAGAAACACGATGTAGTAAACAAATATTAGAAATACAAAGGTTTCTTCTAAATTCTGGAAGCAATAATTACAAGGTAGATGGTACGAGAAAGAACAAAAAAAGGATTCTGAGAAATTTTGTAAATGAATCATAAAAGAGTATTGTGCACAAATACAAAAATCTGGTATGAAACACTCACACGACTTTCTCTTCTCAATGTAAATAATGAACAATATAACCTATGTTTAATCATAAGTAAACAATGTAAAATGAAAAACATAACTTAATATTAATCATGAGTGAATGATGCAAAATGAAAATCAACCTCTGTAGAATTTAAAAATACGGAAAGTAATTGCCTCGAAACAAGGCTCTGTTGAGAAAATTATTAAAATAAAAGTTGTAGGTTTTTAATTTTTTATAATTTTGATTATATATACTTTAGTCGTAAAATTCATACTAAGGTCGCAATCTTAAAAAACAATTGAAGTTTTTACCGATTTTAATGAGCAAAATACAGAAAATCACTACTAATAGACGAGAGGTGAGGTGGAGATTTTAGTAATGCTAAACGTTGAAGCTCACTATGTTAGGATGCACGCACTAAAATGTAACTAATGCAACAGAATTTAATATTTCAATGATGTTCCACAATTGAGAGAATAGCTAGTGTGTTAAACAAATATTTTCACGTGGAACGTTGGGTAATTAAGCTGGTCATTAGGTTACTATAAAACGAATAAATTTATTTACGTACATTATATTGACCTTTATTTTCTCCTTTCACCGAACAAAGTATAATGCATCCCTTTAATATGTATTTAGAGATTAGCTTTGTTGGTTGCACTGAACATCCCAGTGAAACCACATGCATTCTGATAAAAGATTAGCGGTAACTATCTGTGGTAATTCGGACACGCAAACAGTGGTTTCATAATATATGCGTGTAGTCTACGCTTCCTAAAAACCGATACCTACGTAGTCTGTCAGTGATAAAGTTTGGAAATAAATTTAAATTAATTTTACACATTCCTTTCTGTTTAGACAACGCTTTTACGGTATTTTAGATAGGGTTAATTTAACTTATTTATTTAGTAAAGTACAGTATACAAAATTATAAGTGATTTTTTTTGAAATTTCAATATCCTATTGCTCTTTTAAAACTACAATTCCAGATCTAAAAAAATGATAACCTACGAACCTGGTAGTTGTGAAAATGTCCTTGAAGCCAAGAATTCGCCATGTACCTTTTTTATGTTTTTCTAGACGCCGTCGAAGATTCATGCATGATTTGTGTGTTTTTCATGTGTGTGTGTGTGTGTGTGTGTGCGCGCGCGCGCGTGTGTGTGTGTGCGTGCGTGTGTGTGAACAAAATATCTCAAGAACAGAAACTGTAGGAAGTTGAAAATTGGAAGTTAAGTTTGTTACCATAAGAAAACTCGACATGAAACTTTTCATCAAAATCGCTCAACCGGAAGTAGTAGTTTATTCGTGCAATTTTCCACGTTTTTGCGAGTTTCTCAAAAACTGCTCCTATGATTTTCTTTAAAATCACCTCACTTACTTTTTTTGTGCTCTACATGATAGGGTAAGCGGCATGTCTGCTGAAATTCGTGGGGCTGTGCTCTCCTAGTAAAAAATTGGTTTTTTAAGATTGCGTCCTTAATATGCGTGATAAAGAACATTTGTGTTTAATTAAATTCGCAGAAAATAAAAAATCGACATCTTTTATTCAGCACTTTTTCTTCACCGTTTAGTCATTTAGTGATTTTCATATTTTCTCATTTAAAGCGGAAAAAATGAGGTTTTTAAGATTGCTGCCATAGTACACTAGGGATGAAGTTTTATATCATTGAAGTTACAGAAAATTAAATCTTACAACTATTATTTCAATCATTTTTTCTAGAATTAACGTGTCAAGAGTAACACTAAATATTGCCTAGTTAATATCAATTAGTGATTTTCCGTATTTTTAAATCGAAAAGAGGCTGATTTTCATTTTATTAAGTTTGTTTAGGCCACCGCAGGGTGGTTTGAACCTCTAGAGGTTTTACTGAGTAAAACGAGGAGTAAATGAGTAAATTAGGCCGGCCCGTTGGCGTAGTGGTTAGCGCAACTGGCTTTTACGCCGGGTTTCCGGGTTCGATTCCTGGTCAGGTCAGGCATTTTTTCATCTCTCATTTTTATTATCATCATTGTCCACTGTCTGCATTAGCAGAAATTGCAGAACAGTCAGACGTAAAACCAAAAAAAGCTAAAAGTGAAGTAGTTTACAACTGCCTTCCTCACTGAGTACAAAAGTAGCCTATGCCTATCAGCATGCCAGGTGCTTGAAAAGCATCTACTCTGCACCCTGCGAATGACACCTTCTCTTCATTCACCCCATGGTCTTGTTGTATAATGAAATTCATTACTCTCAGAGAATTAAGATAACTCTGACTAGTGTCTTCTACAACTCTACCTCTTCTGTTTTTAAATAGTTCAGTCATACAATTGGCTAACTACTTGATAAGAAATAGAACTATTTTTTGGAGCCCTGGAACTAGCAGATCGAGTGGAAATAAATTTAACACTTCACCTGCCTGTTATGGGCGTTTATTAGGTTATGGCTCGGCTCCATCGACGTTTTAGTCGTCTAACTGGATTGTTTGGGAGGGTGTGCGTAGTCAGATTTGAGATCAATAGGTTATAGTGGTTCGTCAGTTTCTTCGTAAAAATTGTATAGCCTATATTAAAGAAATCGTCATATGTATAGGGTACGTTTAGATCTGAATGTAGCGTTTTATTAGTTACATAATAGGGAGCGTTAACTATTGTTCGTAAAAGCTTTGATTTTAAAATATTATTTGTGTTAACGTCTTGTAATCTATTTGTAAATTTAAACAATATCGATTTTTATGATAATTTGCATAACGTTTACAGTTTGCATGCCGCGAAGGACAAAACATTTCACTGCATTCAAATAACCTCGAAGAAAAACAGTTAATAACGTTCTTTTTTAGGGCAAAGTCATTAAAAGGATAAGTGAGTAGCCATTAAAATGTTTATGGCAGAAGAGGTTTTTGTGTTATAAGGTGTATGCCGTGAAGAACTGCACAACAGCGTCTGATTAGGACGGACCAAAGCGTGTATAGGCCGTAGCACGAAAGGTCATAGGATGGAATCGATGACATGACTGTATAGTGATACAAAGGTCGACTCTTTTACTAATACTTCAACTGTGTAGGGCCTAAGTATTAATAATAGTTTACCCAATAGATGATCATTTTAATTTGTTCTGTAAACGAAAAAATAATTACTTTATTAATATAACAGATTTTGTAAAATACTTAATAAATGCCTTTTGTCTGATTCAAAATTTAATTCGTTTTTACACAATGTTAACGAAACCGAACTTTTATCTTTCTCTTTTAATTTATTCTGTACTTTTTAGTATAATCGTCTAAAGTAATTGTTACAACAAAAGTTTATTTAAATTAAGTCTTCTTTAAGAGCAGAAGACATAATTTAAGTAAATTTTTTTTATTGGCTAAGGGCTAAGGTATAAGATATTGTACTGGCTACTAGGAAGAAGATCCTCGTTATTAGCCTGTAACAAAATTCTGCTCTATAAACAGACGATAAAGCCTGTCTGGACTTATGGTATGCAACTCTGGGGATGTACTAAACAAAGTAATATAAACATCATTCAACGTTGCCAAAACAGGGTGCTGAGAAACATCGTTGACCCTGGTTCATAAGGAACATCGACCTCCACAGAGATCTGCGAATGGATTTCTCATCTCCAGCGAGATCCAGAGGTTCGCAAGGAAGGATAAGGAAAGACTTCACCGCCATGACAACGTTGAAGCAATCCAGCTGCTTGACAACGATAATCTGGTGCGAAGGCTGAAAATAAAGAAACCTTTTGAGCTTTTGTAGTGTCAGTGTTTAAAGCAGAGCAGTGTTAGTGCACGATTATAATTAGTGTTAAATTTAAGTGCTCAATATAAGTGTAGTGTACATAATGTGTTATATTAAATTAAGTACCGAGGTTCTGTTAAACATCTCTGTAGTAATACTGTCAATAGTAGTTTAAGTTAGAATAAAATTACTCATTAGTCTTAAGACTAGATCGTAACACACATTACACAAAAAAAAGTATTTATCAAAATACGAGGCGTGGCTATTAAATAGCGAGACTGACGTTGTAAAAATTTTATTTTTATTTTATACATAATCACTTACTGTCACCTTCAATATACACTCTTTCTCCATCCCTGCAACGCTCCATGCGAATTTTCCATTGTTGAAAACAGTGGAAGTCATCTTCTGTCAGCTCCTTCAGGACACGTGCCGCGTTCTCTTTTACAGCTTCCACAGACTCTAATCTTGTACCTTTTAATGCAGATTACACCTTAACCAATAATATGCGCTAAAAGAAGGATTCGTTTTTGTCGTGTGCGACTTCAAATAAACTAAAAAAATAAATTATAATTTCAGAAAATTAGGGTTCTTAATATTTTACTGATTTCTTTTCAGTCCCTGGCTTTTCAAATTGGGTATTCGCTGTGGTGTTTTAGTCGGTAGTCTGTAATGGGAATCAGACATTTCAGGAGCGTCCCCACTATTAAGCATAAGTGTATTTTACCATCCTTCCTTTCAAAAAAAAAGTAATATTCGTCATTCTGAAAACAGGATTTTATGGGACGAAACGCGACATGGCAAATTTCTGTAGTAGGTATTATTAGTTAAGGGTGAAGTTAATTTTGTTAATTAAATATTTTTTTTAATGTAATAATCTGTTGTAAACGCAATATTTAAAAGTAATTACGTTTTCAACTCAGATTATTTTTTTTTATAGCATGAAGTATTTTAAAACAGCTATATAGGAATAATGAAAAAAATAGCCAACCATTTTTTAGTATTTTGTTCAGCCTTTCAATAATAATTTGATATGAAATAATCATAAAAGTAATTCGTTAGTAGATTAACCATAAACGTGACATGGAACGAATTTATGTACTCGAAAATATCAATCATGTATACCGTTCACTACCTTTTTAAATTCGTTGCGCTTGTTGGAAGTAAATATTCGAAAAATTGAATAGTGACTTGTAATAAGTTATAAAGTCCAGCCCGTGATTTTATAGGAATATTTATTTTTAACTATACTGATTTTTAATACCCTTTTAAAATGCACTTTTCTCTATCGGTGTTCTTCATCCCACAGCCCGCCGTATATTTTAGCGTCCCGCCAAACGATTTAGTTTCAAACATTTTTACTTTCTCTTGCCTATATGAATGTATAGGAAGCAAAGTATTGTTTTCATGTCGATTTTTCAAAATCGAGTTTTCACCGGATCTACACGCTTTCAGACCCCCTGAACCCAAAAAACATGTTTTTAGCGATTGGTCTCTGTGTGTGTGTGTGTGTGCGCGCGCGCGCGCGCGCGCGCGAGGTCCCGACACGAACATTTTCATCAAAATCAGTCAACCGTAAGTAGGAGTTTATTCGTGATATTTTTTCACTTTTTTGCGATTTTCTCAAAAACGGCTCCTACGATTTTTTTTAAAAATCGCCTCATTTACTAGAGTGTTTATGCTCTACAAGATAGGATAGGCACCATATCTGCTGAAATTCTTGGAGAGGCTGTTTTCACGAAAAGAAATATTTTTTTTAAGATTGCGGCTTTTATATGCATTTAAGCCCAAAAATGCCTATATAACAAAGGTTTTAGAAAATTTAAAATCCTACAACTTTTATTTCAAACATTTTTTTGTATAACACTTAGTTTAGCGGTAATTAGCGATTTTCTATTATTTTTCTCACGAAAACGTGTAAAAAATCGATTTTTATAAGACTTCAGCTTAGTATGCATTTTACGACAAAGAAGTATACAATCAAATTTATAGGAAATTAAAAGATGTAGAACTTTAATTAGAGCATTTTTCTCTACAGAGCCTTGTTTAGCGTGAGAGTGATTTTCCGTATTTTTAAGCCGACCTGAGGTCGATTTTCATTTTGCGTCTTTCGCTAAGGATTACAATTAGGTTATGATTATTGAGGTTAATTTATTTGTTTAAATCTAATGTATTATTACTAATGTTAGGCTATATTGTTCATAATTTGCATTGGCAAGAGAAAGTTTGTGAGTGTTTCACACCAGGTTTTTTTCATATATAATGGTATTTCGATAACCACAATAGCGTTATTCTGATTTACCGATTATACAAAGAGCAAAGAGTTTTTCGCAGCACTCAGTACATCTGTGAGGACGTATTTTCCAAAATGAATAACGTGAAGTCAAAATTGAGAAATCAAGTTTTTCTGACACTCATTTAGAAAACTCTTTTTGAATTACTTCATCCAACATAAAAGCCAATGTTGACAAATTAGTGAAAGAGAAAGAATGTCAGATTTCTCACAGAACTAAAGAGTCACCATTTTTATATTTTTAATTTAGGCCTAGTTATGTGTTTTGTTACATATTTCAGTGTATTGTTAAGCCATTTCTTTTAAAAATTCATTTTTCACTTTTCCAAATACTTTTCATTGAATATTGATTTTCACTGTAATTTTAAAACTAAATAAAAACTTATTTTAAAAAATTTGGTGTAAAACACTGACACGACTTTCTCTTGCCAATGCAAATAATTAACAATATAATCTAACATTAGTAACAAAACATTAGAATTAACAAAATAAACTAACCTCCTAATTTTAATCGTGAGTGAAAGACGCAAAATAAAAATCAACCTCAGTTTGGCTTAAGAATACGGAAAATCACTCTTTCACGCTAAACTAGGCTCTGTAGAGAAAAATACTTTCCATAAAAGTTGTAGATCTTTTAATGTCCGATAAATTTGATTATATACACTTTCGTCGTAAAATGCATACTAAAACCGAAATCTTTTTAAAAAAATCAATTTTTGAAACGTTTTCGTGAGAAAAAAACAGAAAATCGCTAATTACCGCTAAACTAAGCGTTATGCAAAAAATATTTGAAATAAAAGTTGTAGGATTTCACATTTACTAAAACCTTTGCTATATACATTTTTGGGCTTAATTGCATATTAAAGCCGCAATCTTAAAAAAAACTATTTCTCTTCGTGAAAACAGCCTCTCCAAGAATTTCAGCAGACATGGCGCCTACCCTATCTTGTAAAGCATAAAAGAATTAGTAAATGAGGCGATTTTTAAAAAAATCGTAGGAGCCGTTTTTGAGAAAATTGCAAAAATGTGAAAAATGACACGTATAAACTACTACTTCCGGTTGACCGATTTTGATGAAAATGTTCGTCCTCTAGCCCTTCAGTCCTCTAGCCAATGCAGTTCTCTAGCCCTTCAATAATAAAAATTTGGCCCTTTATTAAGATAAGGTTAAAAACCATTGGCTCTATATGATTTTTTAACTAAATCATTCAGTTAATTACAAACTGCGTATTATATACATATGCCACGTATTATGGTATGAATTTCGTTAACGGGAAAAGAAGGATTTTCAAAAAAATATTTTTTAAGGATTGGTGTATGATAATGCAAATAGATTATAAACAGAACGTGCTTACTTTATGACTCTCTATAAGAAATACCTTCTCTAGAGTAGAATCTACTGTACTTTGAGATAACCATTTATTATTTCGAAACGTGTCAAGACATCATAATATTGTTACAGACCAATAACTCATCGCTGCATAAAATATAATGTGTTGTCTTTCAGATAGGTACCCATAATTTAAATAATGAAATTATTTTACATAGAACGTTTTCGTGTTCTGCATAAATAACCAAATTTAATCTCATCCAGAAATATGAATTTCATCATACCTGCACATACTTTATCACTATAATCAAATTATCAACTAACTATTTAAACGTATTTCAATTTTTGACCGGTTTACTACTATCTTCACGTATTACGTACGAGTCAATTAGTTCACCATCAAAGTTAACAAAAGGCTATATAACCTGGTTTCTTTAATTTTAACTAAAAATGGATTTTTTAGTCAAATTTTATTAGATTCACAATTAATAGACTCAACATAAGGCAGGTGGAGTATTAAATTATTTGCACTCCATCTGCTAGTTCCAGGGCTACAAAAAATAGTTCTGTCACATAGTCAGCCAATTATATGACTGAATCATATAAGAACAGAAGAGGTAGAGGTGTAAAATACACTAGTCAGAGTTATCTCCGTTAAGAATCAAGAATTTCAATATAGCGTAGCCAGACCCTGTGGTGAATGAAGTAAAGGTGTTATTTGCAGGGTGGAAAACAGATGACTTTCAGAGGGCTTGGTATGCTGATAAGTATACTTTCCACTCAGTGAGGAAGGCATGGTAAAACACCTCACTCCTCATTATACTTAGTAAAGCCTCAATGTTTCGAACCAGCTTTTCGTCTGATGACCCAAACAATTAATACAAACTGCAATTATTCGCAAAGTGAGCAATGGATTAATGGAAAAGGGCAAGAAACATTTCTAGTATTCTTTAAAAAAAATAAAAAAATAATTTGAACCTGATAATGACATGAATTCTTCAACGAATTAACTTGATGTTAACTTGGTATTAGAACTCCATCGAAGTATGTAATCTCTTGACATCAAACGCTTCCCATTTGAAACCTATAAAGTAAACCTTTACCTAAAGAGTACCTAAAATAACTATTTGCAGTGTGCATAAAGTAATTATGTTAACGAGTCACCTGTTTAACCTATAAATGTAGCCATCAGTCTGTTTCTTTTGAAGTATTTGTACGTACTGGCCTGGGAATCTCTTAAGATTTGTACAGTTTTTGATCATGTAAAATTCGGTTTTATTAAAATTAAACTTTCCATATGCCAAATAGAACTGCTACATATCAATAAAAGAATTGAAGAAACGTATAAAAAATGAGTAAAAGACCATTAAAAATGATATAATCGGACAATCGTTGTAAAATAATGAACAAAAAAAATCCCTTTCATGAGACGATGGATCTCATGGATGATGGCAATTTTTAAAATGGCTTACGTTTAACATTAACATTATTATTAACATTCAGGTTCAAAACATTGTAGCGATTTCTGTATCTATTTTTTAAGAGGAATCGAATGACACCTTATCGACCTTATCGAATATCGGATCGAATGATATTATTGTTTTTAAAATCCGACTGATTTTCTAACTTCCGGTTTCGGGCCACTACCGGTCAAAACCGGAAATTCAAACCCAATGATTTGTGTATCTACTCTTTAAAATGAATCAAATGACACTATTTTTATAGGTTAATTTTGGTTTCAGGACCTACCTATGTATAAGAACATCTTATTGCTCACTCACAATTTTGAAGTTCTTTGCAACCACTACATTTTTACTTTCTCTTGCCTATATGAATATATAGGAAGGAAAATATTGTTTTTACGTCGATTTTTCGAATTCGAGTTTTCACCGGATCTACACGTTTTCAGACCCCCTGAACCCAAAAAAAAACATATTTTTAGCGATTGGTCTGTGTGTGTGTGTGAACAGAATATCTCAAGAATGGAACATCGTACGAACTTGAAACTTGAAAGTTAAGTTACATACCACTACCGCACCCGACACGAACATTTTCATCAAAATCGGTCAACCGGAAGTAGTAGTTTATTCGTGTAATTTTTCACTTTTTTGCGATTTTCTCAAAAACTGGTCCTACGATTTTTTTAAAAATCGCCTCAATTACTTAATTTTTTATGCTCTACAAGATAAGGTAGGCGCCATGTTCGCTGAAATTCTTGGTGAGGCCGTTTTTACGTAAAAGATTGTTTTTTTAAGATTGCGGCTTTATTATGCATTTTACCGCAAAAATTTATGTCATTAAAGTTGTAGAGAATTAAAAACCCTACAACTTTTATTTCAACCATTTTTTTTGTATAACGCTTAGTTTAGCGGTAATAAGCAATTTTCTGTTTTTTTTTCTCACGATAACGTGTGAAAAATCGATTTTTTTTAAGATTTCGGCCTTAGTATGCATTTTACGACAAAAGTGTATATAATAAAATTAATAGGAAATTAAAAGATCTACAACTTTTAATTATAGCATTTTTTTGTACAGTGTCTAGTTTAACGTGAAAGAGCGAATTTCCGTATTTTTAAGCCAAACTGAGGTAGATTTTCATTTTGCGTCTTTTATATATGATTAAAATTAGGTTATGTTTATTGAGGTTAGTTTTTTGTTTATTTCTAATGTTTTATTACTAATGTTAGGTTTATTGTTAATTATTTGCATTGGCAAGAGAAAGTTGCGTGAGTGTTTCACACCAGATTTTTTCAAATCTGAAGCCAAGTTCTTCTCACTTTTTACGTGTTCTTTCTTCCTTCATTCTAATCTGAACTTTATATTATTTATTAATATTGTAAAGGTTGTTTTAATATCCCAGTGGTCAGAGCTCAAGACTGTTCAATACACTGAGAAGTGGAAGGTCCCGGGTTCGTTAACAGCTAGAGTCCGGAAATTATCACATATTAAAACCCACTGATTCCGTACCGTAACCCATCGTAGGCCCTAATAATCAAGGAAGCTGAGCTAGTTAAAATAGACAAAAGAATACTAGTAGCATTTATGTAAATTACAATGTTGTTTAGGTCACCAGCCGAAAGAATGGTTTGAATCTTTAGAGGCTTTAATAAAGAAAACAAGGAATGAGGTGGTTTATCATGCCTTCCTCACTGACTGGAAAAGTATGCATATCAGCATGCTGGGCCCTCTGAAAAACACCTACTTTCCACCCGGCAAATGACACCTTCACTTCATTCACCACAGGGTCTGGCTGTATAATGAAATTCATTACTCTCAGAGAAGATAACTCTGACTAGTGTCTTTTACACCTCTACCTTTTCGGTTCTTAAATGTTTCAGTTATATTATTGGCTGACTATGTGATAAGAAACTAAAATATTTTTCAAAAACAAATATTAAGTTTTATATATTTTGTGTGTCGCTGAGTATTACTTACAATTGTATTTCAAACTGATTACTGCAGTAAAAAAACGAATGTTTTCTTATTTTACAACAGGTAGACTACAATAGTTATAAGGAGAAAATATTCTTCTTGAAAGAGTATAATAATGTTATCTTAAGTACTTAGGTTGCATTTCCTAATAGCAGATTTGATTTTGTAAAGTAAAATTCTACAATGTAAGAATGGTAAAATGTAAAAACAGACTACAATATATAGAGATATTTGTAAGGTTAATGAAGACTTAAAAAGGGATTGTAACGGCAACGTTCACTTATAGCCGGTTATCTGCATTAGAGGCAGCGGCGATATGTTTGTAGGTAAGTAAGGAGAGAAGAGTCGATTGAGGATACGTGGACGATAAGGAGGTGTAACTGCCTAGCTGGATGGGGTGCTATTTCTTGTGCAGCTATTGAAAGAGCTCTCTACTACACCCGCCAATATTTACGAAAGAGATAAGCCCGGCTACGAAGTTTCGTATCTCAACGCAGCCGTCCCGCCTCTTTCCTCATCACTAACAGTCAAATCTCTCACTCCACCTTTTTAGACTCCTCATGAAGAACTCCAGCTCACTACACCTCATATTTAACATTTTTCCTCCCTCAGTTCTCTGTACAAAGGTTCGTTTAGCTCTACCTGAACTCCTTGCATCTGAAAGATTCTATCAGAACTCAACGCTAAAAGCAAGATCAACCTTACAAAGCGGAAAATATCCCAAAGCTTCTTTTACCCTTTCCCCTATACCTTATTCCTCTTCTCCCCGAAACCCCTTTATATTCTTATTCGCCCATTCTCACTTTATATTCGACCAGGCTTTCTTTGCAATCTTATCTTTATTCCTTCAAATACCAGCCGAGCTCGTACAATTCTTAAGTGAAAAAATCTAAGTAAGGAATGTACAGAATAAATATTTTGTTGTGCTCTACAACAGAGTCAGGTTATTCTTATTGAAACGCCTTAAAAAATTGTATTTTCATTATCATCTTAGAGCGGATTGAAGTTACTTCCTTAAAGGTCATTTGTAACCAAATTTAGCAAAATCCAGACTACATTATAAATTTTAGTATTAGGATTAAAATATATATGATAATCCTGTTCTTATCTACCGCTCTTGCATTAAGGTGTAAAATCCTTTAACAATTTTAACACACAACCAACCTACGATTATTTAAATTTTTTTATTTGTCTGTTTTCATAACGATTTTGTATACTTCAGTATGAATATAAAATTATAATCAAAATTTTGTTTAGTTTTAAAGATAACTTACTGGAAGCTTAACTTAACTTCATGGAGTTACCCATCTACTACTTACCGCATAACTAGTTTTGAGTTTTTCTTGCCAATTTCTCGAAAATTTGAAAATTTTGGCCAAACTACCTTCTTTCCTAGCACTTCCAAGGTAGAGTACAACCGAAGCAGTAGTTGGTTTGTATAATTTTTTCAAAAGCAGCTCCTAAAATTTTTTTTTAAATCACCTCATTTACTGAATTTTGTAAAGTAAGCCATGAGTGCTGAAATTCTTGGGAGAGCGTTCTCTCGTGGTAAAAACTATTTTTTTTTAACTGCGGCCTTAATATACATTTTAAGGAAAAAATGTATATAATTAAAGTTGTAGAAAATTGAAACACCTACAACTTTTAATTCAAAAATTTTTCTTACAACGCTTAATGTAGGTTTAATTAGTGTTTCTCTGTATTTTGCTCATTAAAATCGGTCACCTCATTTTCATTAGAGCGCTCATTAGAGGTGACGCTCATTAGGTTACGCTCATTAGAGCGTCACCTAGTGATTTTCCGTATTTTTTTAAGTCATCCAGAGATTGATTTTCATTCGGCGCCTTTCACTCAGAAATAAAATAAGGTTATTTTTTTAAATTTTACATTGTTTACTCCTGATTAATCATAGGTAATATTTTTCATTAATTACATTGGCAAGAGAAAGTCTTATGAGTGTTTCACACCAGGTTTTTTTTAAATCCGATCGTAAATAACAACGTTATACCATGAAACATTGGTGCCAGTTTCAATTTGAATCATTAAAAGAACACTAACCCACCGTGTTGGTCTAGAGGTAAAGTCATCACAGTGAGTTAGTTCTATAACAGCTGATTTTCGGAGACGAAGGTTGCTGGTTCAAATCCTAGTAACTTTAATACGGATTTGAATACTAGACAGTGGTTACCGGTACTTTGATGGTTAGGGTTTAATTAACCGTACTCTCAGGAATGGTCGTCCTGAGTCTGTAAAAACTACACGTTATACACACATTAGGCATTGAAAAATAACTAATATCTAAAAACCATATGGTAGGCTACATATTAAGAAATAGGCCCTAACTCTCTGTTGAGAGTTTAAAAGATGTAGGCCTAATGTGGGATTGTATTTACAATGTAAAGAGTACTGGATAATTTATTACAAATTGAACAGATACAGAGTAAATGATTGAAATATTAATGAGAAACAATTATTTGATTTATTTGAAAAGGTAGCTCAGAAAATATTTAATGGTTTATCATGATATAATACTACCAAGTAATATGATACTTAACTAATATTGTAATTACAGTTACTGTGGCGAAGAAACATCGTTTTATAACAAAAAAAAAGAACTTTTACCTTTACTTACTTCTTATTTAATGTTTTAGAAAAGGCAGAATGTAGAACGACGTATAATTATTTTTGAATTACCCAGTCGTAAACTTCTTAGCATTCGAGTATTTATATAACAATTTATCTTCTACCTCAATTTTGTTAATTCCATGATCTTAACCTTATGGAACCCCTTAGAAACAGCCTTCAACATCATAAAATTTATTTACTTTATAAATTTTCATTTCTGCGATTAAATTCAATTGGTCTAATAGTGATGGATTGTGACGATTAAGTTTACTCCTACCCTAAGCTAATTAACTAATAAAGCTAATTAATTAATTAATTATAAAAAAATGTATATTTGCCTACAGTATATTAGATGCGTGACTACTATGTAACACCAATCGTAGGCCCTAAATGCCATTTTCAATTTACTTAATGTGATTTGAAGCAGTTATTGGTATCGACCGGTAGATTCTAAAAATAGATACCTTAATCCGTTTTACTTACTTTAATTACTTTCTTTACTTTTTACTTCCAATTTTTTATGTAAATTTTTTCACGAACCTTAATCTAATTACAGTATCAATATTTTGAGTTAAATTACATTACACTATTTAAATATGAGAAAGCTTAAACTATAGTAAAAGTAATTTCTCTATAGCTTAACGAACTAGAGACTGCAGATGAAGACAAGCATAGTGGCCTAGATCACAGCACAGAGCCAATTGACTTTCTTTAATCGTATCCTGCGTTGTCACGTTGCGATCCCGCTGTGGATCACAGCCTTACGAAATGTCAGCTGGAGTTCGGTGGAATAGACTGTGACTTAGTGAAGGGGAAACCTCACATCCGACCTGGGCTGTTATTGGCTAGATCTCATCTGCAGTCTTTAGTTCGGTGGGGTATAGAGAGTTTTTTCCATACAGACTTAGCCTACATCCCCAGTCTTCACTATGTGTATATGAATTCAATTTATTCGAATATTCTAATAATTCATTTACTTGACTATTTTGAAAAATATTCGAATAACCCTGAAAGAATAGATTACCTGCTCATAAACCGCAGATTACGAAGTATGAGTACCTAATTACGTTTCCAAATATATAAAAATAATAACCGGTACCATTCATCATCAAACGAATAATAAAAAATTATTGTTTATTGTAAATATAATCGAGGACTGTTAAATAAGAATAAATTTAATATGTTAAATATGCCTAAAAACCGTCTTATCATGGTTTCTTATGTATATTTCTGCGGATCCTGCCGGGCACAAATTGCGCTGTCAAAAGTAAAGAAGTAAAAGGGGTAAGGATGGCTAAGAACAGAGGAACACAGTGAAAGGTGGTATAAGTCACTTGGCTGAGAAGCTAAAAAGTCCAGAAAAAAGTAGAGGATAAGTTAGGTGTTTGTCAATAATGTACAAGTATCGCAAGAATCAATAACTAATAATCAATTAGTATATTTTAAGATTTTCTGTTATGTACATAAATTTAATCCCAATTTTGTATTTATGGATCAATGCCTTTTAAAAATTCTTATGTTTCTATCGATTATGCTAATTGTAGATCGCCTTATGACAATTATTCTGAAAGCTCTTTTGGGACCTGCTCTAAGCAAACTTTCACTGCAGGTTTTTCTTTTTTTGTCCATCCATTAATTTAATGGAACAAAGTAGTTGTGAATAACTATGCAGCTGTATGCGTTAATCGTAAGTCAATCGCTATTCTGCTTATACTACACATAAATGTGAAAGCTTTCATTGACTGATTGAATCACTCTTTCAATCATCATTAATTCTTCAATTTTTTGACCAACCAAAATGCTGAAATTTGGTAAATTTGTTCTTTAGGAGTTATGCAGAAAACTAAAGCATTTACACTTGGATCTAAGAGATTTAAAGAAGATAACAATCCTAAATTCTATACTTTGTCAAAGAGCTAAAGTTTTGAACAGCGGCTGGATCTTTAACTGATACCTAAGAAAAATAAAACAACAAATTCGATGTTTGCTCCTAAGGGTTAAAAAATGGGTGTAACTATTTAAAAGTTTTTTCTTCTTATCCATCTTACAAATATACAATTTAATATGATCCAGTAGTCAACCCATATACTCAAAGGCTTTCATCGGCCATTACGATCCTCTGGTGTGTATTGTAATTATCTGGCTTGTAATCGTTCTTCTGGCATTCTTTGTGAGCACACCCGTTGTGCATTCACTGCTAGACGTTTTGCACTGAAGGAGGTACATTTAATTCCCTAATAACATCTTCGTTTCTTTTCTTATCCAACGTGGTGTATCCAGCTGTTGCTCACAGGAACCTCAATCTCAGCTGATTGTATCGGTTGTTTATCTCGTGGTCATGATCAGGTTTTACATCCGTATCAACAAATCAGGTATAGCAAATAAATCTCCGAAAGCAATAAATAGCATTTTCGTTCCTTACCAAACATCAGTAATACTAAATATTTGACATTAATAATCTTAAATTGATTCCTAGAAAAATGAAGTATGAAACGATACCGGGAGAAGCAAGAAAATATTTATTCAATATTTCTCTATGAGGTTAACAATGATCCCGCACTGAGGTCGCGCGTAATTCTACATAATAACCAAAAAATAAAATTTAGCGTAATTTATTCGCAAATATAATATGAACGATTGTATCTTCTTAACTAGAATTTTTTACTTTGTTCTTTTCTTACCTTCAAATGTATTCCGTCTTCTATTACGCATATAACGAAATATCAACTTGTCCTTTTAAAACTGTGGTGAAGTTACACCTAAAATTAATTCTGAGTTCACCAATGCCTGGAAGTCTAAATTAAATAACAAGAAAATATACAAACACATCAAAGTTTATAATAATTTTCAAAACTCAGCAATTTTTCTATTACCCTCATAAACTTTTAGGAATAAAATTGTCTACGAAAATAAAGGAAAATAAAAAACCAACAGAGTATTGAGAAAGATCATTAAATTTCGAAGCGCTGGTTGAGAAACGTAGTTATATTACGACGCGTAGACGGACAGACAACCGCTGTAAAAACCGAATGGCAAGACTCGGCGCCGCCCAAACGGTTTGGCTACAAGAAATGCCAATTCTGTTCCTCGTCTCGGCAATCTTACAGACCTTCGTTACTTCTTCATTAACTTTACGCGTCTTCATTTCACAGTGTTCTTTATAATACTACTTAATGACAGCACTTAAAACAACATTCGGACTTGAAACAGAAAATATAATTACATATTATTAACATTTATTTTACTTTTACAGAATTCTCAAATAAAAATGGAATGGAGAATTGAGATAGTATAATACTTTTTAGATTAGAATGACATTATGGTTTTAATAGACTAATTATTATATTTTACTACACGAACTTAAAATTGTCCAATGGTTTTAAAATACATAAAATAAACGTTGTATAATTAACAATGAATTTTCATGAACCAATTTAAATACCAACTTTGAATAATTTTTTTACTACTGTATTTTTTAATTACTACAATAAATGAAAAACTAAATTATTTAAAATCAGTATACATGTAGGCTTACCCATTGCTGAAAGTTCAGAAGTTGATTTTACAAATATGCGAGTAATTAATAAAAAAACAACCAACGTATCCAACGGAGCAGCTTTTCCAAAAATTCCGTGTACTTCTCTTAATATAAGTCCTCCTAATGTTTCCGAGATAAGCTCTTATTGACACACATCCTATAACAATAAAAAAATTCACTATGCGACCCACCATTATAATACAAAAACTTATAATAATTATGTAATTATTAATAGCATAAAATCTTTTACTGTTACATAAGGCCTCAAAAACCCATAACAGAAAGGTAAAATGTTAAACAATTTTCGCTCGATTTGCTATTTCTAGGGCTACTAAAAATAGTTGTTTCTTATCACATGGTCAACGATTTATATGACTGAACTATTTAAGAACAGAAGAAGTAGAGTTGTAAAAGACATTAGTCAGTGTATTCTTAATTCTCTGAGAGTAATGAATTTCATTATCCAGTCAGACCCTGTGGTGAAAGAAGTGAAGGTGTCATTTGCAGGGTGGAAGGTAGATGCTTTTCAGAGGACCGGCATGTTCATAAGCATAATGTTCTACTCAGTGAGGAAGGGAACTGTAAACCACCACACTCCTTGTTTTCTTTAATAAAGCCCCTAGAGATTCAAACCAGCCTTTTGCCTGCTGACCTTGATAACAAAGCCTCAAAATCGTTATACCAAAGGCTTTTCTATTCCTGGCAACCAAACTGCACAATCAGCTCTAATTACACCTTAAAATTATGCCAAGCGTCATAAGGTATAAAAGAGCAATAACCATGTAGTTGATGGAAGCAGGAAGAGGAGCAATAGAAATAATATTTACACCACACTTCTCTTTACTAAGACCTCATTTGCCGGTTCCATGATCTGTTTTATTTGATTTACATATTTTACCTGTATTTTTGGATTATTTTTATGCATACATTGGTTTTTTTAGTGTATTTAAAGTCGCATTAACATCTTGGTCAAAAAGTGATTGCTTTGGGTTAAGGAACGGTTGGTTTAAACGTATAATAATTTTTCAGACCCTAGCCGGGAACTGAACCGGGAACATCCGGTTTGCACCGTAGCACGCTAACAACTACGCCACGGAGGCTGCTTATTATATATTTCAATATTAGTATTTTCATCGGTACCTAAGTTAATAACACACAGTTTTAGTTATTAACAAAGTAATAATCTACCACAGTGAAGTAGGTGAAAAATAAACTCAATCACTAAATTGATGTATATCTTAAACATGAAAAACTTTAATCGGATGGCTTAATTTTCTCACCTTAACGCTAACAAAAATAAATTAGATTTTAAGTCGTAAATTCATTAACATTCTGTTACTCAGAAGCAAATTAGTTATGAATGTCTAGACAACAGGTCCTTTCGTTTGTTTACTTGCCATGTGATGTACCTTATGCGCAATCACGAGATGCGGAAATGAAATTGAAGAAGTTTCAAAGGCTTCAAACGTGTAATGCAATACTATACGCTCAACAGAAAATGCTCGCTGGTAAAATACGGAAGTAGACCGTTTTAAATTTTTTTACACCTGTTTCTGCCTGTTTGTCGTATGTTTGTATGGTTTAGAAACCTTGACTCCTCAGCGGATATAAAGAATTTACGCTGCTGAGATGAGATTGTTAAGATCTTTAGCGGGGTGTCGTTTGCTGGACCATAAACAAAATGAAGCTATTAGACGTGGACTTGGTGTGCCAGGGGTGATACCAACAATTCAAAATTATAGTTTAGAGTGTTATAGTCATTTGTTGAGGATGCCAAATGATCGAGCAGACAAATAGGTATTTATTTACAAGTCAACCGGAGAAAGTGGTATTGGACGACCTCGGAAGAGATGAGCATTCCAACTTCTTCTTGAACTTTCAGACTACTCATTTTTAAGCTGGAATAGGCAAGAAGACCTAATCCGTATTGTTTATGATGAAGAAGTTATAAATTAAAGAAAAATAAATGATGTTTTGTAATGATTTTTGTAAAGTGATTAAAATGAAAATAAATAGATGTAATAAAATAAAATTACATAAACAAAATATATTACTCGTAATTTATTTCATAAATTTTTAGTACACTACCATTTTAATTTTGTACATCTTTTATTGTCACAAGCATGTAATCTTTGTCTAGACCTTGCTAAATTTATTTCCTTTGTCGCTGATAATTTGTTCCTCTTTGATAGAGTAATACTAGAAGTTATATTGTTTTCTAATTTTCTATTGATTAACATAAATCAATGTAAAATCATTCAGCATGAATCGTAAACTCTCTGTAAATCATAAGACAAGAATGTCAATATTTCCATTGCTTTATTCTTACCAGCGTTGTAATTAAATAACGTGACATTGAAAAGCTTTTAATAAAGAATCTGCGCTTTGTATGATAATTCATAATTCTTAATGGCTAAAGTATCCAAAACTGTGATTGGTTGATATTTTCTGTAGATGTTGTCAAGTTATAATTTTAATATTATAGTACAGAAATCGCAGCAATTCAAGCTTGCACGTGAACGCCGATATTGCCACACTTTTGGTAGCAGTATACGAGATCTGGCTATTAAATAACGAGACTGACGTTGTAAAAAATTTAATTTTAATTATATACATAATCACTTATTGCCACCTTCAATATACACTCTTTCTCTATCCCTACAACGCTCCGTGTGAATTTTCCATTGTTGGAAACAGTACTGGAAGTCATCTTCTGTCAGCTCCTTCAGGACACGTGCCGCTTTCTCTTTTACAGCTTCCACAGACTCAAATCTTGTTCCTTTTAATGCAGATTTCACCTTAGGGAACAGCTAGAAGTCACATGGTGCAAGATCTGGTGAATAAGGTGGATGTTCTAACACTCAGATGCTGTACTTGGTTAGGAACCTCTTGACAGATAACGCGGAATGAGCTGGAGCATTGTCTCGGTGGAGAACCAATGATTTGTCCTTCCACATTTCGGGGCGTTTTTTCTTTACTCCTTGACGTATTTTATAAAGTACCTCAAGGTACTAATATTGATAAATTATTTGACTTTTAGGAACCCAGTGAAGGTACACAATACCATGGATATACAAAAAACAATCATCATTGTTTTAAATTTTGACTTGCTCATTCGAGCTCTTTGGCTCTCGGTGAAGTTCGGCTCTTCCAGTGTATGAATTGGCGCTTCGTTTCCGGATCATAAGTAAAAAACCACGTTTCATCACATGTTATTATCTTCTACCTGTTCCCTAAGGTGAAAGCTTCATTAAATGGACAAGATTTGAGTCTGTAAAAGCTGTAAAAGTGAAAGCGGCACGTGTCCTGAAGGAGCTGACAGAAGGTCACTTCCAGCGCTGTTTCCAACAATGGAAAATTCGCATGGAGCGTTGTAGGGTTAGAGAAGGAGTGTATATTGAAGGTGACAATAAGTGATCATGTATAAAGTAAAAATAAATTTTTTTACAACGTCAGTCTCGTTATTTATTAGCCACACCTCGTATTTACGTTAAAAGTTTGCCAATTAAAGAATTTATCAAAAAATTATATATTAATAGGCCCTATTACGGAATTAAAATTTGGAACTATTTTTAATTACAAATAAATTAATTCAAAACCTGAAGCATCAAATTTAACAAACGAAAAGAAAAATTGTAGAATCGTTTTGGCCTCCCAAGGGCTGTTGTACGGATTTACAGCAGTTCAATTTACGGGAAGTGAATTGTTTAGTGTAATTCTGAGACAAGTGGCACTGTCCGCTGTTGAGGTTTACCGCCAAGTCCTACCCTGGCAAAGTATTCTAACCGGTTTTGCACTTGCTTTGGCTCTTTGCCTTTCATTCCGCACGCGTTTCATTATCATAGTTGGTTCATGTTACAAATACTCCCAGTTCTCTGACAAATCTTCCACAAGTTTCTAAATTCTACTTTGAATACTCTACACAAAGTTCGTAGACGTAATTAAATTTAACTCGATGTAGAACACAAGTATCGCTCTTGGAAATAACCTACGGTATAGTTAAGATTTAAATTAATACCCTACGGATTTATCTTTACCGCTATCCTACCTAAACAAAGGAAATATTTTTATCTCAAAATTAATAATCCGACAGTAGAATAAAATCTACTTCTACCTTAAAGAGATGGAACATCCTTTCATATCTACACAATGGTTGTAACAAATAAGTCATGTGAAGTCAATGATTATCTATTCTGCTTGTTTGAATAGATTTAATTATATAAGTAATAATTATTGTAGTTTCTTTCAATTTAAATTTACAGAAACAATTATGGATTCTACAGAAACAATTAAGCTACTGCGGTTTTTAATTTTATAAATTTTATGGATAATTTTTATAAAACCGCAAGATAGTATTGTTTCCTCTATTATACGAGGTGTGGCTATTAAATAACGAGACTGACGTTTTAAAAAAAATTTTTTTTATTTTATACATAATCACTCATTGTCACCTTTAATATACACTCCTTCTCTAACCCTACAAAGCTCATTGCGAAATTCCATTGTTTGAAACAGTGCTGGAAGTCATCTTCTGTCAGCTCCTTCAGGATAAGTGCCGCTTTATCTTTTACAGCTTCCACAGACTCATTTCTTGTCAGTTTTAATGCAGATTTTATCTTAAGGAACAGGTAGAAGTCACATGGTGCAAGATCTGGTGAATAAGGTGGATGTTCTAACACTGAGATGCTGTACTTGGCTAGTTACCTCTTGACAGATAACGCAGAATGAGCTGGAGCATTGTCTCAGTGGAAAACCCATGATTTGTCCTTCCATATTTCGGGGCGTTTTTTCCTTACTCTTTGACGTAGTTTAGAAAGTACCTCAAGGTAGTAATATTGATTAATTGTTGGACCTTCAGGAACCCAGTGAAGATACACCATCCCATGGATATAAAAAAGACAATCATCATTGCTTTAAATTTTGAGATTGATCATTCGAGCTTTTTTGGCTCTCGGTGAAGTTCGGCTTATCCAGTGCATGGATTGGCGCTTTGTTTCCGGATAATAAGTAACAAACCACGTTTCATCACATGTTATTACCGTTTCTAAAAAATTTGGGTCATTTTCAATCGCGTACAAAGTGTCAGTACAAACATTTTTGCGAGCTTCTTGTTGTTCAAACGTTAGAATTTTAGGCACCATTTTAGCGCACCATTTTAGCACTTTTCGCTTGATAAAATTGTCATGTAAAATTTGCCGTACACATTCTTTATCGTACCTACAGTTTTACCAATTGCGCGAATACTTAATCGACGTTCAGACCGAATCAAATTACCGACTTTTCGACATTTTCATCCGTTTTTGTCGTTGAAGGGCGACCTGGCCGCGAATCATCTTCAACTTTTTTTCTGCAGTCTTTAAAACGCTTAAACCATTAAAAAACACGTGCCTACGATAAACATTCACTACCATACACTTCTTTCTGTAAATTATAAGTTTCAGTAGCGGTTTTTCCAAGTTTAAAGTGGAATTTCTTAATAATTCGTTGCTTTATTATTACACTAACCATTTTAACCGGCAAACAAAAAACAACAATAAGGCGAACGTAGGCTCTGACTAAACGGTGATGTTTTAGCGAGACTAGCTGCATACTAAAAAGAAAGGTTCACACTAAACAGCTGTTGATTAATGGCGGTGACGTATGCCTCCTTGATCCGCAGCAGCGTCAGTGTTATTTAATAGCCACACTTCGTATTTAATTTTTTTTTTTTTTTTACTCCTAATTTGTGTACGTTGCAATCTGTTCAATTCAGAACAATAAGAAACCCCATGACCCAATGAGATGAGGATGATATGTATGACGTGTAAATGAGATGTAGTCTTGTACAGACCCAGGCCGACCACTCCTGAGAGAGTATGGTTAATTGAACCCCAACCATCAAAGTACACCGGTAACCACTGTCTAGACGTATTTAATAAAAATTTTATTTTTGAGTTGATACTATTGATTGAATCGCAGTAAAATTTCGCAAAATGGTAATATCGTTTAAGAATTACATATTCTCATTAAGAGTACTTTTACAAAATTTAGTGTTAATTGAACCGGGAAGGGAGCGGGTGTCTTGAACCAATTATTAGTTAAAAATTCAAAAGTTTATAGATTAATCAAATAAGTAGGCTATACAGAATTCTGAAATCTGTATTTTTTTAAAAAAAAGTGATTAGATTTAAAAAAAGTGAAAAGTGATTCGGGATGTAATATTCTATGAAGTCGAAAGAAATGTATTTTTATTATTACTTCATGAACGTGAGGAAGGCTGGTAAACCACCTCACTCTTCGTTTTTACTTAGTAAAACCTCTGGAGGTTCAAACCAGCCTTTCGGCTGTTTACCTAAACAACAACAACAACACTTCATGAACAATTTGTTTATAATATTGTAGTTTCTTGTGGAATTATAATTTATTATAAATGAAATATTTATAAAAATATATTGATTGTAAAAAAAAATCATTTGATAAAATAAATAAGAAAGAAGAAATTAACATTTGTTTAATTTGTAACTGCCAATAGCCGGCAGTTACAATGCGGCCGGCAGTTACAACTGCCGGCCGCAATTGGCGCAGTTGGTAACGTGTTCGCCGCTCATCATGCGGTCCTGGGTTCGAATCCCACTCAGGCACGGCATATTTTCATACGTTACAAAAGATCATTTCATCCTCCATTGTAAACAGTTACACCCCAACGTCGTCGCTAATGACCGCAGCAGTTGATGCGACGTTAAATAAAAAATTTAAAAAAAAATCAAATAACATTGACATATTTTAGTATCAAAATACATTACATGTAGATTGATTTATTTCATTATTACATTGAATAAAATCTACAGGAGGTATAAAAATTTAAAATAACGTAAACAAATTAGATAGAAGCCTGGACATTTTTTAAAGTTATATATTTCATATTTGTCGTACAGCCTTTTATAGTTTTTTATTTGTTTTTCTAGGAAACCAAAAATAATAAAATTTATAACGATCCTTCAATGTACTATTGATATTTGACATTAAATATTCCTACCACACTATTTAACGAATGAAACTCGGTTAAAATTTGTGCATCATATCAAAGAGAATATTTAAACATCAAACAAATCAAAAAGAAAGAAGCAGTTAAAAGTATTTGGTTTTATCGGCGCGTATTTTACGATTTGCTTCATTCAGAAATTAACGTGAGTGAATCTAAAAATATGTTGTATATTTTTTCGTTTTTTATATAACTTAAAAGAGAGAAGTGTGATAAAAATACTACTTCTGAAATCATTCACAAAATTAATAATTTATTTATTTTATTTTATTTTTTTACTAGAAGTATGAATACTATTAAATTATCTCTATTTAACAAAATTTATTTTTGTTTTCAAAAAATATAAAATTTTGGTTTCCTGGAGTAGTTTTAAATTAGGAATACACAACACCATTTATTTTAACTAGACATTCAGAACTAACAAAAATGTTTTAATTTTTCACTAAATAGTATGGGACTTTACTACAAACGCACTAAAATAAAATTTACATGATGGAAATATGAATTCGTAGTTCGAGTAGCCTATTCATTACGTCATATTACTTGCTTAAAAAGAAACATGTAAAGGATTTTTAAATAGATGTCATGAGTATTTTTTTAAAGTCGCAACAACAACTTTGTAATTAGCTACTTAGGTGGATTATAGAACTGAAACGGTGAGTTTAAACTTATAATAAATTCCAGACCCTAACGGAAAATTGAACCGTGTACTCTCACTTTGTAAAACATAGGTTATATTTTTGTTTTGTTTACATTGGTAAGAGAAAACCTTGTGAGTAGTTCACAACAGATTTTTTTTTTTGTTACAACTGCTTCTGTCCCATCCTTATCTTTACCCCAACCATACTTATTTTTATCATACGCTGAATTCGTTGAAGTTAGTAAATGTTCATAAATATGCAATACAAATTTTAATACATGTATACTGAGTTGATCTGGGGAAATAAATTGAGTTCTGTTCATGTTGCAGTTTTAGTAAAATTGTGTTGTAATCAATCTATTGCGTTAATTGAAACTAATACTATAATAATGCAAAGCTAAAAGCGTTAATGCATTAAACTAATATGTATTAAATTTCCGAACATAGTGATCCAAATAGTGGTCGGGTTGTTAACGTATTAAACGTCCTCGTGCAAATAATGAATTTCCCTGTCAGTCGTGACAAATAAACGATAAGTATTTTTTTCACTAAGATAAGTACTACACTTCCATTAGAATGAGAATCATAATTAATTAAATTGGATTATCTGGAAATTCAATATTCCCACGTGTTAATACTAGAAAGCTATACAAAACTTAAGAAATAAGATAAACTATCGTTTAAAAAAACCATCCGAAGAATGACATCCTCTATTTGTGATAAAATATTTTAAATTTTTTTTATAATCAAATCAGCAAAATTACAATCTTTTTTTATATAGAAACAAGACGTTTTAAACATTTATAATAAGTGTGACAAATACCTTTTTTGGATTTTTTAAATACATTGCTTTTGAAAAGATTAAAAATTTAAATTTTAGAACATAAGTATTTTACATTCGTTTGTAAAAGTAAAGTTAATTGTGTTCAAATCTGGTACCTAATTCGAAGTCGTTGTAACCGTTAATAATTATCGTAAAAGTGAAGTCGCTGTTGTCCAGTAAGTTTATCGTGAAATGATTCGGATATCCGTTCAGTCTTTGTTCATATGTTCTGCTAAATATTGTAATTTCTTGTCTTACTGAGTTAAGTCCTATATCATTATAGATGTATCTCTTTCGTATGTACTATAGTATCCTACGAGCTGTTCGTAAACATTTTGTGTGAAAACATTCCATTATGTCAATATTCGAATTTTAATGTCCACCCTCTCCCCAACATGAGTTATGTCCCGTTCTATATACAGGAAGCCACACGTACTTCAAAATTTTTTTGTAGCGTCAGTTTTGATTCAGTTGACAGTTGTGAGAATATCCAAGTTAACTAAAAAATATTTCTCATTTTAAAGCCCAATTGTCTTCGTTCGTAATGAAATTAATTTTTTCATTTATAATGAAGAAAAAAAAACAGGTTTATCTTTGTTTCAACGAGATATCCTCTCGAATCGACCGACCCGGTATGTCGCACTCATTTGCTGTACCAATGGAATGAAATTATCCTACATGCATTCACTATTTTAATAGACACATAACTTATGGTACTATCTATTTCTATTTATAATTTAGAAACCTAGTAATTTTTTAACAAAGTGCAATTATGTTGCAGACAGTTTGTGAATTCAAACATAAATTTTAAGCAGAAGTGATAAATATCTCAAATTTACCAAATATCTCAAATTCGTATAACAAAAGTAACCTTTATTAGGATTTGAACCAGAAAATCAGCTCCGAAAATTTGTCTCCGAAAATTAGCTGTTAAATATCTAACTCCCGGCGACAACTTTACCAATAAAACAACCCGGTGGTTAAAACTGACAATATATGGAATTGAACAAAAAAATTGAGATGGTAAATCCAATATTTTTACAGTTTTCAGCCTGTGAATATCGACTCAGTTGTCAAAAAGATGCTAACTACTGAAGAATTCTGATGTTCCAACTTTTTCAGATGAAAAACAAGATAAATAACACCAAATTATTATTATTTTTTGAAATATTGCACTTAACATCAACACCATGACTAAAATTACATAACTACTTCTTAATTTTTTATGTAAAATCTAATATTGTGGATTAAAATAAATGTATCCTTTGTTTCAGGTTAGTTTGAAATTTCCATGAAAAATACTGCTCAGATTATGTAAGTAACTATAGTCTATAAAAACATGTAACTTAATGTAAGTGTTTTTATTTACAGTAAGATCATAATTCTCTAATAAAATTTTAATTTAATTTTTATCTACAAAGATCAAGATGAAAGTTAGACCTACGTATCTGATATTGTATGAAAATCAATGTTTTATTATAAAAATTACTTATATTTACTTCAAATTTTTTGTAAAAATATTTTTATGTCATATTTTCATATACAACCGCACTCGCACACTTTAATGTTTATGTTGTTTTTTTTTGTATTGCGTTAACTATTTGGAATGTTCTGGAACATTCATTTTGGACCCTTTTAGAAGGTTACCTTAGTAATTTATCTAGATTGGTGTGCACTCGTGAACTGTTCATCAGTCTTATTCGAGAACTTTTACTGTTAAGTTAAATAAAGAATTTTGCTGACAGATTTATAATATCGTGGTATTCTTTAACAAAAACTGAACTACTAGTGACATTAATATAATTGTAATGGGTAGTGCAAGGATTTCACAAAATAATATAATTAATAAATTATAATGTTATAAGTAGGCCTACATGTAAAATTGTCCATTTTGTGTAGTGACCCTAGAACGAGGAACTAATAAATCCATTATCTATAATATATTAAATTAAACGCATAAATTTGTTGCTGAAACGATCTGATTACGTAATTTATCTAATGATAAATGAAATTTTGAAAAGCCATACATACTTCTAAAGCGTTCCGCGGATAGGTTTATTTTTAATCAAATAATTTAACGCCATTAATATTCAAAATTGTATTACAAAATAGAATAGCATAAAATCCACAATTAAATATTTGTCACGGATAGGCTTGTCGAATTATTTGCTTGATTAATTTTAAACAGTCACTAAACCAATATTTATCCAAATGAAATAAATATCCGTAACCATAACACAACAGTGTGGTGAAACAGAAATTTTAAAACGACAAAAGCCTCGTAGAAATTCGATTGGTTTAATATTTTTTTATTTAAAAATAATTTCATACAAAATAAACGTATGAAATGTAAATTAATTATATTGTTATAATAATGAAGTTTTCAGGGGAATAAACAACCTATATATTCAGAAAATTTCAAAAAATATACTTTTGGTGTATGCCGGTACAAATCTTATCAGATTCTACTAACGATTCCATTGATTAGAGAGGAACAGAAATGGTGTATACGACTTCTCGATAACTTTCCCTCGTATGGCGCCAATTTTAGACCACGTGAGGTAACTTTAGACGTTAAGCTCTTTTTGCAGCCCAAATTCTTACCATTCGCTCACTTTTCTCCTTTCTTCTGTCCACCCGGTGTTCTGTTTTTTCTCTTCATGGAAGCCCTTAAAAACCGTAATTAATTGACTGTATTTGAATCGGTTCATTAAGTTTTCTCGGTTTATTCCGGTTTTCTGAGTATCCTTTATGACTTCTTTAAACCATTTATCAAACACCTTACGTCTATTGTTTAGTGTTTTAAAATTATTTGTTTTGTCAACCGATCGTCATCCATTCTATACAGAATTTTTCTAATCGTTTTCATTAATCCTTCATTTTCCTTGTACAGTTCCTCTCGACTTCGTAACTTATCCGTTTACTATTTTCTATTCATCTACTATTCTGTTTTTCTATTTCTTCTATTATTCTATTACTTCTATTATACTGTTTTATAGTCTATTCGTCTATCTATCTATCTACTATCTCTTACGACCGTTTCTACATTCAGACCCAGTATCTTGTGAAGGATCTTTCTCTAAAGTTTATCTGCTTCTCTTAGACTGCCTTCCCGGTCATTCTAAGCCACTCACCAAGTCACAGTTATATTAAGTAATTACATATAAAAAATAACAACTACGAGCCTTACTTTTGGTAAAACCATAGATGAAATTATTTTAATATTTTTTTGAGTGCTAGAGCTCTCAAATCATACTCGTAATAATATTGTAAAAATTCATTCAAAAATGTTGAGATTACTAATTATAATATAAAACCTACTACAGTTTGTTCCACATATATTTACACCATCTGTAACAGTTCCAAAGTTATTCGTTGGAACTGCTGAATACATAATTGCAGTTAAATAAAATACTAGTACTTAGTACTTAGCAAGGGCCATCCCAGTAACAAAAGCAAAGTGGAATTTATTTAAAATCGTATTTAACTTGTTCAGACGTTTACCAATAATTTTTATAAATTCCGGCTCCGTGTCTCAGAGGATAAAACCATTAGATTACGGTAAACTACATAGCGTACGGTTTCGGATTGGATCCCCAGACATAATTTGAAAATATATAACATTTTAAAACCACCGATACTGTTCCTTAAACCCTTTGTGTTTACTAATAACTAAGCAGTTAATGAAACTTGAAAAATAATCTAAAATTCTCGGAATAATTTTGTTAACCTTGTTAATTTATAATTCGATTATAACAAATATGTTTATTTGAATCAATAATGTAAGATGTAGAATAATATTTGTACAAAATAATTTTGTTTTATAAAATTCAAATAGATTTTGGCTTACGGTTGGAGATTATTGCATCGCATGTTAAAAACAATCGAGACAACCGAAATCTAAAACGATGTAATAAAACTAACTGGTAAACAACTACTGCACTTGGTCTTACTTAAAAGAGTTCCCTTCGCCGCATAACCCCTTTGTTGGTTCCTTTTTACACCTAGGGGTGCAATGCGTGACTTTATCAATTGACCTTTTAATCAATCCAGAAAAGAGGCCAAAGAGTCCCTAAAACGGTGAAAAGTTTTCTTTATTTTCTTATTTACAGAACATTAATGTGAGAAACATTATTAAACGAAAAGAAAAACAAACAAAGATCGTGATAAGACCAGAAAATTATTGTAACCATGCAATGTTTTCTTATTGGTTCAAATATTATGAACTAAATTATTATTCGTACAATTTAAAGTTAATGTTCTCAGTCAAGTTTAATATTCTATTTATACAATTCATTTTGTTATCTGCAATACGACTTAATAAAAATAACAATAACACTAATAATATTTCTAATAACACTTCATAAGTAAACATTTCTTATATTTTCCGTACTAGTTACATTCTCGCACTGTTGTGATATAAAGTATCGTAACACCTAAGCCTAGGTTCAGTCGGAATCTGGTTATAATAAATAAACGTCCTTTAAACTTATTTCAATTATTTATTCACAAAATTATAAATTACAATTAAATATTGTGCTTAGATTACTAACAAATACAATCGAATTACTTAATTTTAATAAGTTACAATACTTAGAGTTTAACTTAACTAATAATAACAATAAAATTATTTTACACTTAATAGTAATAGCCTCTTACCTACAACCAATTGCAGTACGAAGACCTTTTTCTAACGCATTTATTACTATGTATACAGACACTTTCAATAACATTCACCCGTTCATAACGGCGCAGCCACTTGAACTAATATAAACTTTAAAGGACTAGCAGCTTTAAATACCTCTGGTAGTTGTCGTTTCTAGAAAGGCATGGATTTACTACATTGTAAGACACATGTTCCCCATAACAGACAGGTGGAGTGTCAAATTATTTATACTTAATCAGTTCGTTGCAGAGCTAAAATAAATAGTTCTGTTTCTTATCACATGGTCAGGTAATTAAATGACTGAATCATTTAAGAACAGAAGAGGTAGAGGTGCAAAAGAAACTAATCAGAGTTGTCTCCTCTGAAAGAAATGAATTTCATCATACAGCCAGACCCTGTGGTGAATGAAGTGAAGGTGCCATTTGCAGAGTCGAAAATATGTGCTTTTCAGAGGGCCCGGCATGCTGAAAAGAGGACGTTTCCACTCAGTGACGAAGGCTATGGTAAACTACCTGAGTCCTCGATTTACTAAGTAAAACCTCTACAAGTTCAAACCAGCCTTTTGTCTGATGACCTAAACAACAAGACACATGTGAGACCAATCTACACTTTACCAGAAAAAATCAAAACATAGTATAAATGATCAATAACAGGCATAGCAGAGACCAATAACTCTACCAAAAATTCCCATTTAAAACGTCACATTCATTGCAATCCACTATCCTTGTTCAACGCACTCCACGCAATACAATACATTATTTCTTACAATAAACGATATATTCCCTCAACAATTTCGAATATTACTGTACAATGTTACAATACTTTAATTATAGAATAAATTAAAAATTCCTCACAACTTTCTTATGGTACTTCAAAAAGTTTTTACGATGGAACCTCAGGAATCCGACCAAATTCGGGCTGACCTCTGTTCAGATTCCGGAAAATTGTGATTACCCGGGAAATTTGGTACAATACTCTTGATATACCGAATGCAGTAAAGTATTCACTTTGGATAGTCTGTGAAAAAGTACTGAAAGATCTAGCGGGGAACTGGCTCCAAGAATGAATTGCAACTTTGACCATTGAATTGCAAGCGATGACAACGGTCATCAGGATTTAAAGATGACATTTTTTCCTTGGTTAAGGATCAACGTCAAGATAATCTCAAAGAAAAAGAAGAAGAAGACGTCTCGACAGATCTTGTATAGCACAGATATAAGGTTAGTGCACTTGAACTTGGGCTACGATGCGCAGAACAATGCACACCAACTGAGACTTAGGACCTTTAGACGTTAACAGCAACCTGACACGTGATGTTTATGCAACACTGGCAAAACATCACATCGTCAAAAAAATTATACCCGATTTTGTTTTTACTAAGATTCTATATTAATTTTTAATACCGATTCATTTGTTTTTTAAGTTAGAAATAAACATTAACTTTGTTTCTGAATCGTAGTTGGTAATTTTCCTTCCATTTTTAATACGATTTTTACAGAAATTAAAAAAGATGTTCGCATTTTCCAAAATTTCGTCTGATACCTGTTTCAATTTCATCTGATAGCTGTTTCGGATTACCAAGATTTACTGAACATTTTTTCTGCGCCTGCAGACCTACCTTAAGTATATTAGTATACATAATTTTAGATTCAATTACCCGCGATAGCGAGAGATACGAATATCGTGAACAATCTGCACACATTGA
Source organism: Catonia carolina (assembly GCA_035578175.1). Lineage (NCBI taxonomy): Eukaryota > Metazoa > Arthropoda > Insecta > Hemiptera > Achilidae > Catonia > Catonia carolina. The sequence goes on along the minus strand of JAQMRL010000002.1, from coordinate 27,334,833 downwards.
AAAAGCTGAGAAAAACGCTCAGTACCAACTGAAATTTTGTGTGGTATTATGCATGTTGTATTCGTACGCAGCCGTTTTTGACCTCGTGAATTGACTTCAGATATATCTGAAAGCTCTTTTATGCATCCCACATTCTCAGTATTTTCATTGTAGGCTTTCCTCGTTTCTCCCGTCCAGTCGGTGTTTTGTTTTTGTTCTATATGGAAACTCTTTTAGTCAGTAATCAGGTGTCTAAATTTGGTTCAGTTCATCATATTTTCTGTTGTTTATTCTATTATTCTTTATGTAGAGTAAATATTTTCACCAAAAGTGCCTTTAAATATTATGTCCGGTTGTTTCCCTTTAGGTTGGAGTAGGCCTACGTGATATTTTCATGTTAAATTTTTATCAAGGTGTAGTCCTAATCTAAGATAATAATACTGTCAATCTGAGGAATTTGTGTGCCCTTTAAAAATAGGAGAGTGAAATTATTTGAACATACTTTAATCTATGATTGATATTTTCCTGTCAATCCAAAGCACTTCGAATTACGTACAACGAACATCTCTTGGTACCTACGAAACGACAGTGTTCACATTGATCTACTAGTTCCTTGCGTATGCGACACAATAAAACTAAACTACAAACTTTTCCACAGAAATTAGCAGTGCCTAACAACAGGACAATTATCTCGGTTCCTTTACCGGATAACAATCCCAAAAGGCTATAGAGAGCTTGGAATAGATGACAAAAATTCAGATAACTAAAGTATAGCTATTATAAACACGAATGCAAAATTACATTTGAAAAACAAAAACTTAGAAGCTCCATCGATGGGTGGTGTGCTTTCTCGCGCGTTCATTTCATCAATTGTTTTCGTAATAAACCGTACAGGCACAAATATAAAATAGGGATAAAAACGTTATATTAACTTTTAAACACAGATAACATTTTTATTATTAATTTATCAGTCTGCGTACAAAATTGATCTTTCTCCACCCCTAGCTTTAGTTATTCATTATTCAATTAGAAATGTTATTATTAATAAATTATTTTGTGAAATGATGTTCGGTATTACATTTTAATACAATAAACAAGTATAATAACTTTGTGATATTTAAAATTGATTTGATAATATGAGTTCGATATTAATTTATGAAGAAATTCAGGAATTTAAAATATTTACAGCGTTTATGCAAAACCAGCAGATATTTACCGACTCATTCTAGTCCCGCTTTATGATTTTATTATTGCTTTTATTATCATTATTATAACCAAAAGTGCCATTCGTTTAACTGGTATCGAGTCCGTGGTTAGCGTTGCGAAGCAGTGACGTCATAAGCAGGACACTATCGATTGTACTAATTAGCAGAATTCAGGGCTCTTCATCAACGTTGGATTTTACCCACGAAGTTGATACTATATAGCATAGGGAATTAATCGGAGAGTCGTAGCATTATTCACCCCATAGTAAAACGGTAATCCACCCTATATACTAGACAATAAATGATTAGATTTCTCTACATCCCGATTTTAGTTATATAGTCAAATCAGCCATGGTAAATTGATACGTTCTCCTATAGTGTACACCTACTGTACTGTGAACTTTACTAGTAACATGAATGATGCTGGTCAGCGAACTTAACAACCTACAACAATCTAATCTTTCCTAATAACTTACTTTAAACCAAAATAGAACCCAACAAATGTGTTTTAGAACATCCGTCTATGATATCAGATAATTTATTTATATTTCTTTTAAATGAATAGGAAGACTATTTATACTAACATAAACAACAAACATATTAGGCCTTCTGGCTGGTTCCAACTTCAAACTTAGTAATCTGGTATTAGTTAAAGAACTTGGTATGATTATCTCTTCTGAGTTTGTTCAATAATTTTTCGTCCTGTTGACTAATTTGTAAGTTAACACCTTTTTGAGTATATGATCATCTGGCATCCGCAACAAAAGACCATACCACTCTTCTCTGTATTTTCGAATAGATTATTTATCATCATAACCACAAATTTAAAATTTTATTGAGGTGGTAGGGGGTTACCGGTGGGTCGGGGGTTATGGAATACCCTCAGATCAGTGCGAGGTCGGGCCCTTCTACGGACATTGTTTTTAAATTTAGCATTAAAATGGTATTTTTAGAGAATTTTCAGAGACAAGTACAAAGTTATTGCTAACAACCAATTTTTTACCTCAGTTTCATTGTCCAATGAAACTCGGAAACAATTTTTTAGGAAACAGTAATTAAAAATACTTCATCTTTATAAATTCTTTCCTCCTTTTTCATGTCATATTTGGGGTGGAAACTACCACCCTAAATTTACGCCTATGGATATCACCTTTGACACATATAAATTCATGCCTAATAACTTCATATCTTTTATGATCCTACAATCGATACTCTAAAAACCTTGACAATCGCATGTAGGCAGTCCGTCCACAGTTTACCGACGTGCGTTTTGCTCAAAGTGTACATAAACCACTGAAACTTTTCCAATTTAATTTATGTATCTCGTCATTATAATATGAGACATCACTTTCAAAGTAAGTAAATAAATGTATCTTTTTCTAAGATTTTATCATTGAAAATTATCTTGCTTCTGAGATTATCGGCACTCCTGAAGCCCATCAGATTGCAATGTACACTCATTAGGGATAAAAAAAATATTTTTTATTTTACCAGAGTGCATTTTGTCTTGAAAGAACAGCTCTTCCCGATTCTTCCGGTTTTTGTTATCCCGCTCACTCGATCCGTCAGACGAAAAAATTGATCCAATGTATTTATACTGATTACTACAATAACCAACCTTATCATTAATTTCCTAACGAGAAATTTTCAGGAATTCTACCCACCTCGAATTCACACCATTATATAATAGATTTCTTGAATTTCATTATTAAACGTGAAAATATGGGGTCTATTTATTCATTAATGAATTTTAATGGCTACAGAATTCGTTTTAAAATCTTATATTCGTTATACCTATCTCCGACAAAACAGAAATTTTTCCAAAATTTGGCTTCATGTAAAAGTCTGGTGAGAAATCATGCCATCCACTCACTCAGTTGAAAACTTCCTTCTCAAAAATTATTAAGCTAATTTAGATAGATTTGTCTTAAACATTTTTGAAAGTTCAGCAAACAATTTGTTAAAAACTTCATAAAAATTGCCACAGTAGTTTCCGAGTTTTTACCGGTAATACATACAGAGAATACTTTTGTTGAAGTTAAATAAATACGTAGATATTAAAATTGTGATTTTTGTTCAAAGACAAATAGGAAAAGCCAAGAATAGTTCTCCTGAAATGAACTTTATTACTGGTTTAAAAAAATTTAGTTTTGTTTGTAAGATAAAATATAGAGTTTTACAAGAATAAATCAAAATTTATCCCTTCCGAGTTGATGAAATAGATGACAGATGATATGAATTTAAAAGAAAGTACGTGTTGTTGTTGTACTGATATGTTACATTATATTTTGCGTGTGTGGAAGAAGAGGGAAAAATAAAAAGTCAAATGAAAGGGTAGAAAGAGATTTTGTATATGTTTCTGATGTAAAGTAGCTACGAGTCAGTGTAAAGCTCTCAACTATAGCATTGTTCGGACAGCCAATTTAATTACCTCACTAACGAAGGCGGCAGCCATCTGGCTATTGTGTATGCCTCTTATCACAAAACTTACCTTTGTTTATTACCTATTCCGATCGTTCCTTTTTATGGATTTAATTAAAGATTCTCTGTTTCTGTTTGCACAACTACTAATCTGTTTGAGTACACAGACACCAACCAACAGAAAGCATCAGTTTGTGATGGTTTTAAATTCCTGGTCAGAGTTACATGTGAAAATCTTACCAATTACAAAGTTTGTAGTTGCAGTAGTTAATTAGTTTTGCTATTTAGATTAAAGGTAATGATATCATATCTGTAGTAATCTAGTAAAAAAGAAATTACTTTTTATCTTCGTTAAATGGATATAAAAGGAATTTCTATTGGTATTGGAAAACATAATTGGATAATTACATTTAAAAATTACATTACTTTTTCTGTTGTATCGTATAATGGTTATCATTTCATAATTAAATTATTACCAATGATTTTCTTAACACATTCTATACTGTGAATTTATCTCTTTTTTGTAATTTTATTTTCTTTAAGTCTCGAGTACCAGCTAAATAATTACAATACTCTATGTATTCAGCATATTTGAGCTTTAGAAATATGCTGCAGACAAAATATTTTTCTTAATTTTTAGTAACAACTTTATTTATACAACTAGATTATGTGTACAACCAGGTATTTATGATGTACGTTTTTAATGTCAGGTTTTCGTCTTGATTGAGGAAATCACTCAGTGGTAAACCGTCATCGCTGTTTTGTGTAAGATCCATATTCCATCATCTTTTTAATCTCCTTTGTGGATTTTACGGTAGATGTGAAAATAAAATAAGGTAAATTATAAGCACCAACCGAACCTGGCACGTATTTTGATTCGAGGGCCTGAATCTGGAGATTTTTTTTGTTTTACGTCCAACTTTAATGCACTTTAAGGCAATAGAAGGGTGATAGATGAAAACGACTGATGAAAAACCACCGACAAATTAGTTTGGTACGAAATTTGAATTTTCGGTTCGGGGGAGGACGGAAGCCCCTTAAGCCTCTCCCTGCGTACGTTCCTTGGTTAAATGATTTACTAGAAATGTGTTTTTAATATCTTCTTAAACTGATGTTAATTTCAAAACAATAGAATATTACATATTCCAAAAGAATAACTCTCTTAAAATTTTTAAAACATTTCTGGTTACCCATGTTTTTTTAAGAATGAATCAATCAAATTCGTTGGATGTGTTCTAATTTTTTTAGTGACGTTTCCAGAATGTAGCTGTCAAAGAAAAAACTTTTATACATTGTGCCTAAGCCGGAATATTTTATAACTTAATTACCGTTATTACTAAATATAATAAAATTCCGTTAAAAAATATAAAATGTAAATGCATCCAAGCAGTTTCCGTACACAGTAGAAAAACCGATTTAGTAGTACATTTATTTTTTGAGTAGACCTACATTGTATAGGGTGTTTTTTAGAGATATAGAACTTTAAAATGAAATAAAACGCAGAATAATTGAACAATTGACGTGGAATTGGTTTTATTTTAAAGATAATTATTTGCCATTTTTATTTAAAAATAATTTCCGGCATGTGGCCGCCGCGGCTGGCTCGGACATGGTCCAATCGAGACGTCCAATTTGTGACCACTTTTTGCAGCATTTAAGGCCGTATATTGGTAATAACGCCGCGAATGTTGCCTTCCAAGTCGTCAGTTGTCTGTGGCTTATTGGCATAGACTAGCGATTTCACATACCCCCACAGAAAATAGTCCAGCGGTGTTAGATCGCACGACCTTGGAGGCCAATTTACAGGTCCAGAACGTGAAATTATGCGTTCACCAAACGTTTCCTTCAGTAAATCGATTGTGGCACGCGCTGTGTGACATGCTGCACCATCTTGTTGAAACTACAGCTCTCCAACATTAAGGCGATTCAATTCAGGAACAAAGAAGTCATTGATCATGGCTCTGTAGCGGTCACCATTGACTGTAACATTGTGCCCCGCATCATTTTTGAAGAAGTAAGGCCCAATGACTCCACCAGCCCATAAAGCACACCAAACAGTCACTTTTTCTGGATGTAAAGGCTTCTCAGCAATATATCGAGGATTACCTTCACTCCAAATGCAGCAGTTTTGTTTATTCACGTAGCCATTCAACCAAAAATGGGCTTCATCACTGAACAAAATGCTCTGATGGACGATTATATCGATCATAAAACGGACGTAGTGCGCGATAAGTTTCACGAACCGAACCATGATTTTTAAAATAAATCTGCACAATTTACAAGCGTTGTTCAGGCGTCAGTCTATTCATTATAAAATGGCAAACCAAACTGAACATAAATTACAAAACAGTTTTCAAAATTGCCGCCATGGAAATCAGTACTGCCAAATTAAAGTTCTATACCTCTAAAAAAAACACCCTTTATTACCTATTGTACATTGTGTAAACTGATTCATCTATCTACCATTTTCTACAGAATTTAGGAAACCATCTCTTCTGAGGTCTTTATTTCATTGAATTGTAAGCACTTTTGGGTCTGGATTGCATACTTATACGTACGCCAGACCGTAATTATTGTATAATTGAAATAATTATTGTATTTAATAATTCTACAAATACTTTCTTTAAAGTTTCGTAGTGAGTTCAGTCATACTTTTGAACGCCTAATTTTGGACTGACGTTGATAATACATATACAAATCTAAATATGAAGTAATTTAAGTAGCATGATTCCGTTCTTGGCAATTATTAAAATAAACGTTTTAAAATTCCCTTGATTCAACAGAAAGCTATTTGGCATCACTTAAATAAATGCATCATCAGATTATAGACTTAAGTTTGTCTACAGTATTTCGTTGTTATTAGTAATACTTCATTTAAGTTTACTTAGTAATATTAAAAGAATTTACCTTTCTTCTGACTTATTAAATAAACTAGAATATGTTAAATTTTCAACTAAATAAACTGCATTTAGTTAATTATTTATTTGAAATATGATCTGCAATTTAAATAACTTTTACAAATTAAACAATCTCTCTGTTGTAAATTTTAAGTCAGAACTTGTTAAAAAACATTCCTACATTTTTATATTCTATTAGTTTAATGGCGTTTTACAGAACTATATGGTATACCATATTTTTTACGGTGCCGGAACAATAAAGGTTGTGTTTTATAGTGCCATAAAACTCAACGTATGTCTTTTAAATTACATGTTCTGTTGGGTTCATTTCTTTAAAGTTTTAGTAGTTCTGAATAAGTTTTCTTTACCTTGTAGTACTTCTTTCTGATGCTCTAAGTTAACTTTAAGATAACTTTCTTTGAATTTATTATAAAATGTGATACTTATTAAAATTGTTTAATTGTATTTATAAAAATTGTTTTAATTGCATTACTATCAGTATGTATTCAATGAATTGTTGCTGAATTTACAGCGATCGATTTTAGGGAACGAATTACTTCTTCTCTGTAAGTGGTAACTTTTTATTCTGTACAATTTTTTGTAACATTTTTATAGAATTTGTTTATACAAAATTTTCTTTTTCATTCACGGCCCCCGCCACGTAGCCTGTTCCGGCATCACTTTCTTTTATCTGTTATTAAAAAGCTGTAATTAAGATAGAATACTTTCAGAGTTTTAAAGGTCTTCCCAAGCTAAATACAATGCATAAACCACAGAAAAAACAAAATAATTACAGTTTATGGTAACAATACTCTTTAAAAAACCGTTATGTGTGTTATACGTTGCAATTTGGCCAATTTTTGGATCAATAAGCAACCCCATGATCCATTAAGATGTATGATAGGTAAATGAGTTCCACTCTTGTACAGACACAGGCCGACCATTCCTGAGGAAGTATAGTTATTTTAACCCTAGTCATCAAAATACATTGGTAACCACTACCTCGTATAAAAGTAATACTAATATAAAACTACATTTACTAAAATTTGAACCATTGAAACAACAACGACTAGTCCTAACCGGTGGGTTAATACTGACACAAAATATCGAACAATTTAAAAATTATCATGAAATCGAGCGAGTGGGTTCCGTAGTTACGAAGTTCTTAGTATATATTTTGCTGACATTGGTTTTCAAAATTTTCGTGTAATGATATTTTCCCTATTTCCAATTTTGTATACTCTGATACCGTGTTTCCTTATGTATCATATAATTGTAAATATTGATCTGTAATTCAAGATCGTGAATGCAAAATAACCATCTGAAATTTAAAATCAATCACAAAGTAGGCTTATTCATATAACCAATATTCGTACGTGGTAGTATACAAATTACGATAGTTTAGTATCGTTTGGTTTGTAAACTCGAGCAGGCAGGCACTTTACAAACTGCGTTAACACACATACAGTAGGTCCTCGATTTACCGGTCTCACGTTTACAATGGCTCAGGTTTAACGTCACTCATTTTATAAAAAGAAAAATTTCGCACCCACTCCTCACGACACGTTTAAAGTCAATTTTTTCTGTGAGAATTAACAAAAGTACTTGGTAATTCCATAAAATTTAAGTTAAATTCCTTTACAATGGGCAATGGGTTATTACTAATAAGGTTACTATAAGGTTACTTATTCAGTAACATATCTGTATTATGATTAATCTCCTATTGTAAGTCCTAATGAAGTACTAAGGATCACTGTACATATAGAATACACAAGTTCCCGCAACCCGTTTTTAAAGGTTTAGATTTTACGTCGGTGTCCAACCAGATTTTAGCACGCTAAATCGAGGACGTACTGTATATTGAAGCTCAAATATTGTATTTTTAAAATACTGGTGTGTCTTTACAACAAATATCATAAAAGTAACCTTTAATAAAAGAAAACAGTAGTACTTAATATGAACGTATTATTGTATATAGCTTATAGCTCAATGGCTTTTACTACAGTAGTTACTATATCGTCACTGCAGATTTAAAAGAAGCCATCCAATTCGTTACCCCAGCCAAGATTTATTATGCGTAAAGAGAATTTCCATTGATTTATGTGACAATAAATGTTTGTTTAGTGCAGTGAATGTTATGTGCATCATGTCTAATTTATTAGGCTGTAACTCTATGAATAATTAAATTCTTAACCATTTCCTATATTGCGAAAAGAATATTTAATGATACATTTTATGGGTAATTATTGAGTTGTTAATATCCAGGTAAAAGAACAGGTTAAAACACTGTTGATTTTTTTCAAAACACAGTATGTGTAGGAGATTGTTCAATACGTACAAGTAAATTGTAAATTGCCTGCATCGAGTTAAAAATTCTGCAGAAGTGTAAAGGTTTACCTTGGTAGAATCCTTAGAGATGTGGGAGGAGGCTTAAAAGGAAGCCCAGTCATAAACTACCTGACTTGACATTCCATTGACCTTTCTTTCTCTCGTAAAAGGGTAGAAAGGAGAGCATTTGTTATTTGGTGTCGTTGAGGAAAATAATCAATTTACAAGCTGTGTGCCGCCCCCGAGAGTCTTCTTCTATTGGATTCTTCCAGATTATATCAGGGCATTCTTCTGGGATCTTCAACCATTCTTAATGCAGAACACCCACTTGCGACTGTAACTCTGTACCATGAAAATATCTTCCACTTTATTCGCATTGCTAACACAAAGCTTACGTATTCATTCAGTTCCGATTTTATAGTACACAATTTTATAAGAACTACTATACCTTACTATACTTTTTGGATTGAATAATATGTTAAAATTAGCTGATGTTTCAAATATTATATTCTAAAATTCCGGTTATTAGGATGCATTAGGTTAATAATAGTTGTACTACTTGTCTGTGGACGAAAAAGAGTTGGTGGAGAGACGCAAAACTGGGAGTAAACTACCATTTCAAAAAACATATTTTATTTTTGTAACTCATAAAATTTATGGTAAATGTACTTATATAATAGAAAAAACGGAGGCGTATATTTCTTGCCAAGTGAAATTTTCAGGAACACGGCACCGTTAAAAATTTATTGCAAGTTTTCCGTAAAATTCCATTTTCCTGAAATTTCTGATATATTTTCGTTTACGCCTTCGCCTATTTTGTAAGCGTGCCAATTATTTGTCAAGAAAACTAACGTAAAAAATAAAGAAGAATTTTAATCACGCGTTTGAACACGACGGGACGTTTCAAAAAAACTTTTTGAGAAAAAAGTTTAAAAAAAAAGTTAACGGATCAATGTACCTGAAAATTTCACTGGACAAAAAATATACGCCTCCATTTGTTCTAATATAAAAGTGCATTTACAATAAATTTTATGAATTAAAAAAAGAGAAAATGTATTTTTAAATGGTAGTATGCACCCAGTTTTGCGCCTCTCTGCCAACACTCTTCTTTTCACTCTCATTTTTCGGCTCTCGGTGAAGTTCGGCTCTTCCAGTGCATGGATCGGCGCTTCGTTTCCGGAACATAAGTAAAAAACCACGTTTCATCACATGTTATTATCTTCTACCTGTTCCCTAAGGTGAAATCTGCATTAAAAGGGAGAAGATTTGAGTCTGTGGAAGGTGTAGAAGAGAAAGCGGCATATGTCCTGAAGGACCTGACAGAAGATGACTTCCAGCGCTGTTTCGAACAATGGAAAATTCACATGGAGCGTTTTAGGGATAGAGAAGGAGTGCATATTGAATGTGACAATAAGTTATTATGTATAAAAAAAAGGAAATTTTTTTACGTCAGTCTCGTTATTTAATAGCCACACCTCGTAATCGGCTGACCATGTGATAAGAAACAGAACTATTTTTTGTAGCCCTGGAACTAGCAGATCGAGTGCTAATAATTTAACATTCTTGTTTTATTTGAATTATTTTTAGATGTATTTTTAACTGTTAAGTCACAAATGTTTAATAGTAAATACATTCATATAAGCTATTTGCGTTAATAAACGTTTATTTTATGAAACAAATAAAACGGGTTTACGTTTGTTACAAAATAAATTACACGTATAATAATAAAGCGATGAAATTGTTAATTGCATAAACAGACGAAAGGTTTATTAAATTGTGTACCTTGTTTATGTGAATTTAGTTGTCTAAATTAACTGTAATATAGATTTATTAAATTTATTACATAAAATTATATTTGTATTTCCCTCTGGACCACCAAAGATGATACAAGAGTAAATTTTATTGCTATTTAGATAAACAAAAAACTACATCTCGCAGTAAAATATCTAAATTACATTCTATTTGATTTTTTTAAAGCTACGGGACAGATGCTACCTCAGTTACTGTACTTAGACTGACTGGTTTTTGTAGATAATAATTACGGTTAATCCTCTAAAATACATTTAGGTAAATCGGTTATTTTGTCCTGATAAATTAATTGGTTTTAGACGTTGTAATAATAATACGTATAACTTATTTTTGTTCAATAATGAAGTACAGAATATGAGGCTAACATATTAACAATTATTTAAATTATACGTGGATAAAATTAAAATATATAAATCAATTACAAAATTTTGAACGAAAATACTGTCTTACCTGCAAACGATGTCTTCGACTGTTGACAGGAATTTTGATATTGGTAACCAACAAAAATGTCATTCTTTTTACTTTCCTTGCCTATATGAATATATAGGAAGGAAAGTATTGTTTTCATGTCGATTTTTCTAATTCGAGTTTTCACCGGATCTATACATTTACAGACCCCCTGAACCCAAAAAAAATGTTTTTAACGATTGGTCTTTGAGTGTGTGTGTGAACAAAATATCTCAAGAACGGAACATCGTACGAACTTGAAACTTGAAATTTAAGTTAGGTAGGCCTACTACTAGAGGACCCGACACGAACATTTTCATCAAAATCAGTCAACCGGAAGTAGTATTTTTTTCGTGTCATTTTTCACTTTTTTGCGATTTTCTCAAAAACAGCTCCTACGACTTTTTTAAAAAACGCCTCATTCACTACATTTTTTATGCTCAGTAAGATAGGTAGGTTTTTTTAAGATTGCGGCCTTAAAATGCACTTTAGTGAAAAAGTGTGTAATAAAAGTTGTAGACAATTTAAAAATCTACAACTTTTATTGTAAACATTTTTTTGTGCAAATCTTAGTTTAGCGATAATTAGCAATTTTCTGTTTTTTTTTTCACGAAAATGTGTAAAAAATTGATTTTTCAACATTTCAGCCTTAGTATGTATTTTACGACAAAAGAGTATATAATCAAATTTATAGGAAATTAAAATATCTACATTTTTTATTTTGAGCATGTTTCGCTACAGAGCCTAGTTGAACGTGAAAGAGTGATTTTTCCGTATTTTTAAGCCAAACTGAGGTTGATTTTCATTTTGCATCATTCACTCATGATAAGAAACATATATGAAAAATATGATATATAATATGATATGAAAATAAGGTTAGGTTTTTTGTTTATTTTTAATATTTTTTACTAATATTAGGTTATATTGTTCATTATTTGCATTGGCAAGAGAAAGTTGTGTTAGTGTTTTACACTAGATTTTTTTATGTGGTGCCGACTTCTTTACTGAAGATTGGCCGCAACACTCGCAAATTGCTCTCTATCATGAGCCACCCTCAAAAAATGTGCGTTCTCAAGTTTTTCCAGTCTAATGTTTTTCAACCATGAGTATTTCCTTTACTCAGGCTTGAGGTTGCCCTCAACTTCACCCTCGAGAATCTTTCTGAGAAACTCATAGACTATTAATCACCCCTTTACAAACGACCAAAGTAATTAAGCAGTCTTTTTCCTATTCTGATTATGCCCATCAACTCACGGTCCACATCCGTAAGCCTCTAAACATCGACGTTGGAAACATGACCGGTCCGCAAAATTCGGAGCATTCATCTAAACACCATCACATTTCAAAAGCTTCTAAACATTGCATGAACCGCATATCAAAGTCCATGTTTCCAAATCCTATGGCAGGGCAGAGTAGATGTATCTCTTTACAAACCTATACCTTACAAGAAAGTGAAATTGAATTATTAATAAGCAGATGATTCATGCTAAGAAATGCCAGCGTAGGCAATTCAATGCGAGCTATCCGTTCTACTAATGGCTCCAGATCTGCTGTAATCGAACTTCCTAAATACCTAAATTTCTTAACCTACTCAATACGTCGATCTTCAATAATTAAGTCGCATCGAGTGTGAGCTAAGTGATAACCATTAACTAATAACTGATTAAGGTCATTAGTGACTGTTTTTGGGAAAAGCATTTTAAGGGATTTCAAACTATGGGTTAATTCCACAAGCTAGTCAAAAATCTATCAGAGTTTTAGAAAATTAATTAAGTCTGTACTTCAAGAAGTCAATCCCGAGACCTTCTGAATTTCAGTCAGTAAAAGCATTTATGCTTGGTTTCTACTATTGTCATGAGGCACTCGATAAGTTATTAATCTTTATGATTTAAATAAAAGGGTTGACTCTTGATAGGCTGTCAGTGTTGTTCTGAAAGTGAAATGAAGTGAAATTTTAAGAAACCAGTAACACCACGCGTTGCGTATTGAACAGCTTTGTACGTAGCGATCAGTTAATGTACCATTGTTTTGGTTTGTAAGCAAGAGTCAATTATTTCATTTTTATTTCGTTGTGAATGACCATTTATTTTATTTTTAGTTAATTGTAGTTTAAATTTAAGTTTTTAAAACACTTTATAATCAATTTGGTCTATTATTAAGTAATTATTTTCTAGTAACTGTTATAATTAATGAGAGTAATTAATTTTTAAATAAATATTTGTTGTAAATTTAAAATGAAATTTTTTTATTTGTAAGTAATAAGTTTCCGAAAGAAAAGTCTAGAAATGTATGATTGTACGAATAAACCTAGAATTTCATAAAAACATATTGAAATGTATCTTATAAATTATTTAAAGAAAACTGAATTAATGAATATGATAATAAAATTTGCTTCCGCTGAATCCATTTCAAAAATATTTAATAGTTTATTTTGAACATATTTTTGCATAAATATTAGATTGTAATACCAAATTCAGACAATTGATTACTGTTTTAAAGGCTTCCACGAAGATTAAAAGCAGAGCAGCGGATAGATGGAAGAAAGAAGAAAAGCCTACCGTAAAAGAATGCTGAGAGTGTGGACTTCAAATAGAGCTTTCAGAAATGTCTAAAGTTTTTTTACTTTGTCCAAAATGCTCATATAGCTCATAGAAAAATTGTAATATGTTAATTTGTATTTGAATGGATGTTTGTTGCTTCTTAAAAATCGTTAAGAATGTTTTATTTTAATACAATAATACAAAAAGATTGCGAAATATTAATTCTTTATAATATTATTTTAAAACACAAATGAGTAGTTTGTCATATTAATAAAATGTCTTCTATAAATATCTACTCGTTACATATTTTTATATTTTTGATACATTACTACCGTATTAATGTACATAAAACTACCATAAATTTAAATTTAATTTATTATATGTGCCCTTCCATTTTTAAAAATAACCAAATGAATTAGTGGCAGTTTAAGTCATATTACGGAACAGACATTTTTATTTTATGAAAAGAAATCAGGTTTTAATTTTAGTTGAAATCGTAAATTTTCTAAACTATAAATCTTAAACTGGAATTAATCCAGAAATAAATTCATAAGGCGAACTTTATTTAAATGTAATTAATTTAAAAACTACATGCATTCATACACACATTTTTTTAAAAATAACCTAGTGACTTGTTAGTATACGATTGGTCTCAGATATCGGAAATTGCATGGTCAGAAAACGTGGGTTGTTCAGTAGGTCAGTGTAAGCAGATTCACTCAAATAATTCTATCGTAAATATCAACTTGTGTAGTGTAACCTTTACAATGTAGTATGTTATTTATAACCAGGAATTTAAGAATTCGAAATCAATTTTTTTTAATAATCTTACATTCAAAATATTCCCTCGTTCCTATTGTCACCTAACATCTATTAAGTAATTTAAAACATTTGGTGTGAAACACTCGCACAACTTTCTCTTCCCAATGCAATTAATTAACAATATAACCTAAAATTAGAAATAAAACATTACAAATAAGCAAACAACTTACCTCAAAAAACATAATCTTATTTTAATCATGAGTGAAAGACGCTAAATGAAAATCGACCTCAGTTTGACTTAAAAATACGGAAAATCACTCTTTTACGCTAAACTAGGCTCTGTAGAGAAAAATTCTCTAAATAAAAGTCGTAGATCTTTTAATTTGCTATAAATTTTACTATATAAATTTTGTTTTAAAATACATACTAAAGCTGAAATCTTTAAAAAAAATCGATTTTTCACACGTTTTAATGAGAAAAAACCAGAAAATTGCTAATTACTACCGCTAAAATAAGCGCTATACAAAAAAATGTTTGAAATAAAAGTTGTAGGATTTTAAATTCTCTACAACTTTTATTAGGTATATAAATGTTTGCTTTGAAATGCATAGACTATTAAAGCCGCAATCTTAAAAAACAATTTTTTTACGAAAAAACAGTTTCACCAAGAATTTCAGCAAACATGGCACCTACCTTATCTTATAGAGCATAAAAAATTTAGTAAACCAGGCAATTTTTAAAAAAATCGTAGGACCAGTTCTGAGAAAATCGCAAAAAAGTGAAAAATTACACGAATAAACTACTACTTCCGGTTGACCGATTTAGATGAAAATGTTCGTGTCGGGTCCGTTAGTGATGTCTAACTTAAGTTTCAAGTTCGTACAATGTTCCGTTCTTGAGATATTCTGTTCACTAACGCGCGCGCGCGCGCGCACACACACACACACACACACACACACACACACACACAGACCAATCGCTAAAAACATGATTTTCGGGTCCAGGGGGTCTGAAAACGTGTAGATACGGTGAATACTCGATTTCGAAAAATCTACTTGAAAACAATACTTTCCTTCCTATATATTCACATAGGCAAGTGAGTGAAAGTAAAACATAATTCACTCGGTAACTCACTTATCACGAAATCTTCAGAGCTACGAAACCTAGAAACGAGTAACTTGGTTGACTCGGTGCTATTTTTGACGTAGGTCCTCACTAAGAAATGGTTTTGAAAAATTCTACTTCTAAATGAAGAAAATAGAAAACTGTAAAAATCGGGTTTTATAATTTAAGTATTTAAATTATGTTTTATAATCAGTTTTTTAGGTACCAACCGGGTTGGTCTACTGGTTACGTCGTCGTTGTGAGTCACCTGTTTAAAAGATGATTTTCTAAGACGAATGTTTCGTGGTTCAAATCATAGTAAAGGTAGTTTACTTTTATACGGATTATTTTGAATACTAAACTATGGTTACCGGTGGACTTTGATGGCTGGTTTTCAATTAACTACACAGTCAATGTCTCTCTTTGAAACAATTAGCCTGAATCTGTACAAGACTACACCTCATTTACACATCACCTTCATCTCAATGCGTCATAGGGTTGCTTATTGTTCTTACATTAAACAAATTGCAACGTACACACGTGTTGTTGGGTCAACAACCGATAGGCTGGTTTGGACCTCTAGTAATTTTACTAAGTAAAAACGAGGAGTGAAGTGGTTTACTATTGCCTTCCTCACTGAGTTGAAAGAGTATGCTTATCAGCATGCCAGGCCCTTCAAAAAGCACCCATTTTCCACCCTGCAAGTGACACATTCACTTCATTCACCACAGGGTCTGGCTGTGTAGTGAAATTCATTACTCTCAGAGGAAATAACTCTGACTAGTGTCTTTCACACCTCTACCTCTTTTGTTCTTAAATAGTTCAGTCATATAGTTGGCTGACTTTTTGATAAGAAACAGAACTTTTTTTGTAACCCTGGAGCCAACAGATTGACTGCAATTAATTTAACACTCCATCTGCCCGTTATGGGCATAACATACACACATTAGGTGTTAAAAAATGTTTTTTTTTCAAACGATGTTTATGTTTAGTGGCTATTTTCCAATATTATTGTCAAATTTAAATATATACAACTTTTATTTCAAGAATTTTTTTCTAGAGCCTAGTTAGCGTTAATTAGTGATTTTGGATATTTTCAAGTTCTACAGAGGTTGATTTTCATTCGCGTCTTTCACTCATGATTAAAATTAGGTTATGTTTTTCATTATTTGTATTGGTAAAAAAAGTCGGGTGGATGTTTCACACCAGATTTTTTTTTTAATAATAATTACAAACCAAATCAATAACCATAATACAACATTTATATTTAGATTAGGCTAACCTAATGGTAGTAACTTTTAAAATACGATATTGAAAATCAAATTCTTAAAGACTAGAATATATAATCAGGCCAATCCCATACCATATATCACTGTGAATTAAAATTTATCGCAATAACCCTAAATCAGTGCATAAGTACATAACTAGTAAATGGTTTCTGAAGAGCCAACTTTACATCGTAAATGGGAAATACATTTTAGTAGGCCACCGGGAAAAGTCTTGAACGTTCTGGCTCAGTGCCATAATTATGCAATGAATTTGTTAGCTTACATTTATTCTTATTATATTCAAAGCTATTATATAAAAAACATATCAAATCCCTTTGATTCTTTTATTTAATATTCCTTCTATTAAGCCTACTATTATTAAGCCTACACTCTGAACAAAATCTATTTTATTTCTTTTACTAAAAAGAAAAAACAATTTCTTTTTATTGTAGCAGATATCAAGTAAAATAAAATAATGATTAATTATTTCCAGTTTAAAATTTTTTACATAATAATACTGTTTACTAAGAGTAATATTTCCATAAATTTAATCAGCAAAACCAAGATATATCATGTCTTTGTAATAAAAATTGTGTAACCCTATTACAAAATTTTTGAACTGTAGCGTGTCTATGCTAACAATTTGTTAAATATCGCTAGAGGTAGAACCAAAGCCTTCTTTTCAAAACTTAAACTATCATAAGACACCTCTTAAATCTTAGGATATGAAATTCAAATTCTTCTTGCGGTGTTTTAAAAAGGACGAAACTTATTTTTAAATGACATTAATGTCATACCAAACTATTGAATTAATGAAATATTTATTATAATTTTATGCAACAATATTAAAATTTCATTGAAACTTACCATTACATGTTAGCATTACATTGAAACTATAATACATGTTGAAAATTATTTCGTGACCAGAATGCAGTTTCGTACAAGTTTCGTAACATTTATGGCCATTTTTCGTAATGATTGCTCATCACGTTCAATTTTCGTCTTCAGTTCTTCAAGTATATGAGGATTGATGTTAAAAACGAAGTTAAACAGTGAAAGTGTCATTTGTAGAGTGGAAATTAGGTGGTTTTCCAAGGAACTGGCATGCTGATAAGCATAATCTTTTAACACAGTCAGGAAGGAAATAGTAAACCACCTCACTCCTAGTTTTTACTTAGTAACACCTTTTTTTTATCCGAGGCGGCGAGAAAAACTCATGTTCACTCCCTCACGATGGGGGAAGTAATGTTGGACTCAATTGAAGCGTCCTCGTCCAGCCCCAAGGAGGCCGCAACCGCCTTACCAACCAAAACCCGCCGCCTGGCCACTTGATCCGACATCAGCAAACAACCCTCCACCTCCCTCGGAACTGTTTATATAATACTACAAGGGAAATGTCGGGTTAAAAAAAACATTACATACAGTCAGCGGGGCGTGGAAGGTAACCGTAGCCTAATCCCCTCTCGCTGTCACTGACCAACACTCACTCTCTCACTCTCATTCGTCTCTTTTATCACCAGCTCAGGAAATTAGTGTGCCTACCTTACCTACTGAAATCGGAACGGGATTGATTCACTGTGGGAGAGGGCGATCCCGCTGATCGCCCTCTAGGAACACCTCTAGAGGTTCAAACAGCCTTCCGGCTGTTAACCTAAACAACAAACAACAATATTATTGAAGTTTATCTTTTGATAAATTGTTTTTTGTTAAATAAAAATTAAATAATGGCAATTACGTGGCATTTTTTAATCAGAAAAATAGTATATTTAACATTTCCGTAAGGTGAATGTTCTGACATTGGAAAAAACCTTTGTTATAAACTGATGAACAGTAGAAAGATTCGTTTCGCTTAAAACAAATATATCGTTTTTTTTTTGTAGAGACAGACATTTTCGCATGCAGATGAAAAATAAGATGTATGGCAATAAAGGTGAAATATTTAAAATAGCCCGACCCACAATTGATGTTAATCCAATAAGTATATTTCTTTATTCAGCGTGGATGAAAGTGCCGACCACAAATGTTATATTCGCGTGTATAGAGTAAATGCGATCGTTATCATACATCATGTAGGTAACTAAATTTGGACGTTAATGATTCATGGCGCTGTAGCACCAAATAGGCTACATCTACTTTACAATGTCAGTCGCGTGCAATGTGAGCAAATGTATAATAACTAGTTATTCAGCTAAAATTGTGTAATATATATTTAGCCTACATACACATTCACTTTATTCTACTATGTTATTCTACTACTACACAAAATTAGTGAATAATCTAATTGAACAGTAAATGTATGCGATACTACTACTAATAGCAACGTAAAAATTCTGAAATTCTTTTCGGTTTGGTCTACATTACAAACCGGTCAAAAATTCGTTTATTTTATTAAAAACTCTGATATGAAACACTCACAAAATTTTCTTTTGTTAATGTATATGCTGAAAAACATTACCTAATTTTAATCATGAGTGAATGACGCAATAATAAAATCTACTGTTCTTTGACGATATTTTGATGAGCAAAATACTGAACATCTTGTATAGGTATGTATTAAGGCCATTACAAGGGCTATTTAAAACATTAGAAAGTGCTCTAAGCAGATACAATAATTTTTGTACTTTTTTACATGACACCTCCTCATTCATTGTGAAACAATAAGTATTTATAACAGGAATTATACAGTTCAGCCGTTCTTAGTTTGCTCCTACTGTCAACAAACCAAAGCCAGCTACTACAGGGTGCACGCTAGAGTCCGCGACTTTATGGATGTCGTATTCCTATTAAGTTAACTATGTTTTAAATTATAAGTACATAAAGCACTTCAAACATCAGTCATGATATGATGTAGGCCTAACAATTTCATTTATAAAAATACTTTTAAAAGTATTTTGTATTTAAATACTTTTGGAAGTATTTTGTTGTTACTTTTTTAATCAGTGTGTACTCATTTTTATATAATGCGCATGCTCACTGACGTCATTATTTGTTTACATTAGAAGCAAACTAAGAAAGGCTGGATTTTACTTATTTTGTGAGAGAAATAATTCTCGATATTATCCAGAAAATAAGTGAAACGTCACCTATTCACCTGAATACCCGTCGGTAGCAAGTAGTGGAAATTCAGTTACTTTATCCTAGATCTACGTAGGTACGACTATATCTTGGATAATACGTATACTGATATTTAAAAATGTAGCTTTTCGAGAAGATGAAGATGTGAGAATAATACAGCTTTAGTGTACTCGCCCCCTTTGTACCGCTTAGGCGCAATTATTCAAAATTCAAAAGCTTTAGATTTTTCGTTCGCCCCCTCAAGGACAAATGTACTAAATTTTAGCTTTATATGTTATCCTGAGTAACAGAATTAGTGAGTACGTCAGCATTTACTCCTGTATAGTAAAGATAGAATAATATAAAAGTTAATAATTTTGTAATGTATTTGTATAATTCATCACATAAACGAATATAATACAATATTTTAATGAATGGAGACATTTGCTAATTAAATAATAGGCTACATTAAATTTATGTGACGTTCGGCATAAACAAATTTAATTAAGTTTAGAAATAATTATAAGACCACAGTTTGTAATCGTTGACCGTGTAATGAAAAAGTGAAATATTATTTCAGTAAACTTTATAAATACTGCTCCATGTACATTTCAGTATCCAGTGTAATTATTAAATAAAATTGAAGAAATTCCTTTACGCTTTAAGTTATGTATTCAAAAATAACATCTACAAATTTTATTTGGTACATAACTATTCTACAGTAAAGTTTTAATTGTTTATCGGTCGTTTAAAATTCTAAAATTACATGAATTTATGCATCTGATGAAAATAGAGCACACGCCATACATTCACGTTTCTTATGATAAATAAATGTAACACTTCTTACTCATTCGTTTAATACATTCATACGTTAAAACAGAAGACGTTTTGGCGTTAGTCCACCGGAAAAAACATTAAACACCTGTTTAATTTTTTATTTGGAACACTACAAAAGTTTAAAACTAAACGTGTATAGTTTAGTTTAGTCTACCTTTATTAAAGTAAATGGATAAAATAACCAACTTTGTTAACTCAAGAATTTTGGCATTGAACACTACTTTCCATTTCTTAGTATTATTTCATTCTAATGCATAAAAGACATAAAAATCTTTTGTAAGATTTAAGTAATATCTTCACACAACTACTCAAAGAATGATTAAACAATTTGATTTCAATGGGTTTTTGCTTGGTTCCAAGTTACGATGAATGGCAACAAATTTTAATCAAAATGTCAGCTAAGTCGTCTTCTAAGAGACATTTTATCTAGTTTTTGATTTTTTCCATAACCGGAAATCAAAATCAAGACTTTCAGCTTACTTGTCAAATAAACCACTATGTATTTTTTTTCAAGATTAACAAGAAATGTTTTTGGTGCAAACCAAATACATATTTTTAGTGATCTGGGCTGCTAAATAAATTTTTAAAACTTTTATTTTATTTTCGTATTATATCTATTAATTTACTCTTAATGTAAAACTTTATTATTATTTTTTTGGCTTTACGTCCAAGCGTTGAAAATAATACATTAAAGGACATTAAATTTAATGCATTCAGTGGGTATAGATGAAAATGAGTAATGAAAAAATGACAGACCTGACCGGGATTTGAACCCGGGACCCCTGGCATAGAAGCTCTTTTCTTTGCATAGAAGTTGCACTGACCACTAAACCAACGGACCGAGAAAATCACAGTTACTGACCAGCCAATTCTGTAATATATGTGGATCTGAATTGATTGTCTACTTCATATTCAGTATTGAATCAAAAATAATTTTTAGAAACAACATACCAAGACGATGAGGGGAGGTAGATGAAAATGAGTAAAGAAAAATTGCCAGATCTGACCGGGAAGCGATCCTGAAACCCCTGGCGTAAAAGCCAGTTGCGCAAACCACTACACTTAGGGCCGGCCAAATTTGGTATTAGCCGATTTAGTAAATTTTGAAATGCATTGATTTGCTAAAAAAAAATTAAAATTATTTTCAAACAAACTCAAGTCCCTTTATCTCTTTCAAAAATTAACTTAGAAATTCTATTTAATCAAAATTTTCTGATAGTTTACTTTATTCAAATTTTCATTATCAGATTGGTCAAAGAGACTACTTTTTTACGGTTTATGCGCGTTAAGATTTCCGAAAATTAAACCTAGGATATTAAATTTTGTAGTCTTTCACGCTTTCCACTACAAATATACGTCTCAGAGGTTTCAATTTCTGAATTTTGTAAAAAAAATTTTTAATTGTTTTGGCGGCAGGGGAAGTAGGCTATACATTAATGTCTGTACTGAAAATGTTAGATTTATAGTTAACAATAAATGCACATGTAAGTTTTTGCACAACGGGTGTTATCAGTAATTTTTTTTTAAACTTACAAAAAGAATTGATGTGGGAAATGATATACAGATTTATACCATTAAAATATAAAAAATTGTGTATCGGTTTTACAATAAATTTTGACGTACCATCACGATGAATATTTCTGCTGAAATTTCATTTTACTGAAAATAGGCTGCAGACTGTATTGATTTAAGCGGAAATGAGACGATTGACCTTTTAGTAGCCTTAATGGTTTCAAATAACCATGTTGAAAAGGATTTATTAACTTACATGTCTAAATTAAGTACCTCTCATAGTACCTGCTTTACAAAGAATACTGTTCTCCAAATAAGTAGACCGGAAATAATATTTGTTGGAAATGTTATTTCAATTTATTTATTATTACCATTATTGTTTACTTGTCCTTTATTAATTAAGATAACGTTGATTTTGGCTAGCTAATTACATTTTAATTTATCTTAATACGCTACTATGAAAATTGACTGGACATAAGTAGCAATCAGAATAGAAAAAATATAAAGTATTGAAAAACTGAAAACGCATTACATATTCAAGCCACTCTTCAAACCTGGGGTCCTCAAACGAGGATCTTCGTTGTTATCGATTTATTTTATTTTTAGCTCCAAAAACTCAATTTCAAACCGTGGTTTTTTCAAATCTGAAATCGGGAGCATCCATGTTTCAGGTAGTCAGGTTTTAAAATAGGAGGTTATGTGTGATAAAAATAAATTTAAATTGGCAAAAAAGAAGTTCCCCATTTGAGGACCTCAGGATTGAAGTGGGTTTACCATATTTCAGATATTAACTTGATACTAAATAATATGTTAACTCGTTTATCCATATCTCGGATATGAAGAGAGTTCGGAAAACACGGTACCATTAAAAATTACGCGTCAAATGTCAGCCAAATGGTTGACCATTAATATTTACGCTTAATGCTTAGTAACCCACGGGATTGGTCTAGTAGTAAAGTCGTCGCCACTAATCAGATCTTTAACAGCTGATTTTCGGAGACGAAAGTTCTTGGTTCAACTTCTTCTGGTTCCGGATTAAGTTACTTTGATTGGGATTTGAACATTAGACTACCGGTGTACTTTCATGGTTGGGGTTCAATTAACCATACTCCCTCAGGAATGGTCGGTCTGACTCTTTACAAGACTATACCTGATTTTTACATCATCTTAGTACAAAATCTTATCATCTCATTGGGTAATGGGGTTGCTTATTGTTCTTAAATTAATACACGTACATAGAAATTTAAAAAAACAAATCAAAAAAACAGCACCATCAAATCTAAAATAATTATTTTGAATTTGTGTTTTAAATATTTAATAAGCCTTCACCCGCAGATTTACGGTGCTTTAAAAGTTTTGTAGCAGGAAAGCGCCGGCAGGGTAGAAGGAAAGCGTCCTGGCTGAAGAATTTGAGAGATTGGTTTGGTCTCAACTCCACGTCACTGTTCCGAGCAGCTGTTTCGAAAGTTAGAATAGCAATGATGATCGCCAACCTCCGACGCGGAGACGGCACTTGAAGAAGAAGAAAAGTTTTGTCGGGAAATTAGCATGGTATTGGCTGGTTCTATCACCGCAAGAATTGTTAAACTTGACCAGTCAGAATTCCAGAAATAAATGTGTTAAAAGTCGCTTAACAATTCAAATACAGTAGGACCTTGTTCATCCGAATTCCGGATTATCCGTATCAATATGGTTTAGAAAACACAATTATTCATAAAATCACGACATTTAACGTACAGTATTTGATAAAACACTGCATCAACAAACAGTAGGTTCATAATAGACTGTATAGCTCGTGCAGTATTGAATATTTATCAAAATGTAAATATTGTTTAAGTGTAATGTTACAGTAAGTACTGCACTTTACTACAGTAGCGGCTTGTATCTTCAAAAATAAGTGAAGAGTTTCAAGAAACCGAGAGAAACTAGTAGCCCTATACTAATAAGTATCCGCCGGAGTCCCGAGAGTAAAAAATTAAAAATACACTTTAAAAAAGTGTGCATGTCAGCAGCGCCTATTCAGGCGAAGTAGGTGGAGAGCCTATTCACCTATTTTCTGGATATTATCGAGAAAATGATTAACTTTTATACTATTTTCTCTTCACTATACAAGAATAAATGCGGAAGCACTCACTAATTCTGTAACTTTGGATAACATATAAAGCTAAAATTTAGTGCACGGAAAATCTAAAGCTTTGGAATTTCGATCACTTGCGCCTAATAGGTACAAATGGGACGAGTACACTAAAGCTATATTATTCCCACATCTTCTCGAAAAGCTACATTTTTAAATATCAGTATACGTATTCTCCAAAAGATAGTCGTACCTAGATATCTAGAAAAAGTAATTGAATTTCGACGACTTGCTCTCGACGGGTACAAAGCAGTGGCGGGTATTCAGGTGAAGTAGGTGAAGAGCCTCTTCACCTATTTTCTGGATAGCATCGAGATTTATTTCTCTCACAAAATAAGTATAATTTCTGTTATACCTAATTATAAATTGTTTTACAATAAATGAAGAAGTGTCGTGTAAAAAAGTATAAAAATTATTGTGTCTGCTTAGAGCGCTTTCTAATGTTTCCAATAGTTCTTGTAATGGCCTTAATATACGTAATAAATGCCCAGATGAAGAGTTAGACGGGTGGCCGCTGCTTCTCTTCAGGCGAGAGCGGGCTGTCATGGCTACGGTGACGTCAGTGGCAAATACGCTCATCTAGTTTTCCCCATCCGATCTATAATAGTGAAGAGATTGCGCGACCAGTCTACTGCACTTCTATGTACGTGTAGCTACGTTATTGTCTGTCTATAATTTAATGGCCTCCCGCAGAGAGGAGCAGAATCGGCGCGCTACTAGCCTTCTCAATAACATTTTATTATATGCTACTACTAACTAGTACACAAGACTTGGTACATATTGAAGTGTTATTGAGAAGGCTAGTAGCGGGCCGATTTTGCTCCTCTCTGCGGGAGGCCATCAAGCTGTAGACAGACAGTAGTTGTTTTGTATTTGCGGTTTCAGCGCGGAGCGACAAGTGATTTTTTCAGCATAATATGTTTTTCAACATATTACTACATGGAATTCTTGAGTAATTTGATTATGAACACAAATTAGTAGGACAATGTTACAATACGAATAGGCCTATAATGGTGAAACAAGCGAACTCCCTCGCTAGACTTCGCATTCATAAATAATATTATGTTTTTTTTTTAATTTATTTATTTCACGTCGCATCAACTGCAACGGTTATTAGCGACGACGTCGGGGTGTAACTTTGTACAGTGGAGGATGAAATTATTTTTTGTAACGTATGAAATATTTAAATATTTTGTGTTGTTTATTTTCAGAAAAATGTTATATTAAGAAACTTGCAATTTTATTTATTATGCTTTTGCTTTTGCATAAACCACCGTAGATAATCAAGATTAGGATATTACATTTCAATTAATCAGTATTCTGTTTATAAATTAATTATTTTTGTTAACATTAAGTAACAAATTTAATATTCGTGTTATTGATTCTTTCGAATAGCTACGGTTTATTTTCATTAAAAAAGTATACAATTTTATTTTTATCAGAAACGGAACAATAGGATTTTTCTGTAAGAACAAAATCTTCAGTTTAATTAGAATGAAAGCAACTATTTAATTTTTAATGATTACGGCTGCAATTTCAGCTACATTACTATATTACGCAGAGTAGCCGATGAAGTGAACAAGATAGCTGTTCTCTATCAGATAGGGTAGCCTAGAGCGTAACATTGAACATAGTATTAGCAGTGAGGGGGTAAAGATAGCAAAATAAGAAAACGAATAAAAGAATGAAAAGGAATCATGGAGAGAGTAACAAAGAAAGACTATTACAGAGAGAGGAGGATAGAGAAATAGAATTACAATCATGGGGATAGAAGGTTGCTCTGCTGTTCGCGGGGGGGCCGCGTGAACCCACTTGACTCCCTGCCAACACCAATGGTAAGGCATTACTGTAAGATCCGACCATCTGGCGCGACTGAACTGCTGCAGAAATCAACAGAACTAAAATGTAGTTTCAGTAAAAATATTATATATTTATGTGTACAGTATAATACACAACATATAGTATTTATTTTTACGTCAATGCTCGTGTATTGTTTTTATTTTTCGCTTTTATTAAATGAGAAAACTGTTTGAAATAAAGACAGAAAGACCGTACTTTTGTGATCTTAAAATAGGCTACATTTGTTACAATAAATTATAATTTTGTTTTGAAATATGTATCAATGATTTAACAAAAAATATTTATTTATTTATATGTTTAAAGCATTTGAAAATTAACAGGTTATTATTGTACGTTCTACTATGAAGTACCTACTTCACAACAAAAATAATATCTTTAAGGCTACTGCAATTCCAGGTATTATCTGGAAGTCTACGAAGTCATATGAACGCGAAATCCAGAGAGTAGAGATAAGTTTTCAGCGAAAGACAAGAAAATTAACTCGGTTGGATAGAAAAAGAAATAAAGATGTAAAGTTAGAACTGAATGTTTACAACTTCAATGAGAAGATAATAAATATCATGAGGGTTGGAGACAGCCCACAATAAGGATATCCGTTCAAAGGATACCTCTACAAGCTGGATGGTATCCCCCTAAGAAGAAAAGAAACGTTGGAAGACCTAAGAAAAGATGAATTTAGATACAATATGATAGTCCGGAACAGCGTTGTGACTAACCTCGATTTGAAGAATAGAAAAGATCCACTGAAGTGAGATCAGTCCATTCCCTCAGGTTTCTGAGTCAGAATTTTCGTCTTCGGCCAGGATCCTTTATCTCTTAGATTTTTCTTTGCAGTTCCAGCCTCAATAAGTTGTAATTTTCTTCCCTTCTCATAATATGACCAAAATAAGAAACTTTTCTTCTCTTGACAGTACTTAAAATCTCTTTCTTCATTATTTTCAATATTTTTCCGTTTAAGTGGTGCATCCAGGTGGCTCTGAAAATAACGTAATATTGAAAAACATAACATCGAAGGAATCGCGTTTTGGTTTTAGGATCTAACAACTTACTGCCCAATGTTTTTCCTAGGCGGTTAAATGCACTTTTGCTTTCACTATCCTAATTTTGATCCCCATGGAAGTACTATTTGGTTCTTCATGAGAACTACCTTATTTAATTAAGAGCACGTAAAAGTTTTATTTTTTGTGTCACTCTTCAACATCACTTTCATGTAGCCTAACTTTCTTACAAAAATCCGAACCATAAATAACATTTTCATTCGCCAACTGAAAAATATAAGGAGAAAATTTATTTTAAGAACATAGTGTATAACACTATTTCTGTTAGCACACTTTCTATTTGTGAAGATACTTGGTTATTAACAAAATTAACAGCTTTGATTATATGAAGATAATGTCCTTGATATTTTAATGCATTCTAGAGGAAATTTCTAGTGAACTTAACACCTGTATCCTCTATAAAACAAACAAAAATCAATCCATATTTTTAGACACTAAAAAAAATCCTTTATTCATTACATTACTCGTAAATACTAGAGATAGAACATTCCGTCTCAGCTATATAATAAAATATATGAATGTCACCTTCATTCAACTAGTTCTTCGATTAATTTTCAAAAATACAACCACTGACATAATATTTTCATAGTCGTTTTGCTAATAAATCAACAATACGTAGGGTAATTGTTCATGGCCGATAAAATTTCAATTACGAGTATCGTAACCCGGTGCGTTGAACAACATGTATTTGAATTACTTTTCTTGGTTTCTTTTGAAACACATTCAACAACTTTCGACTCTCTTTTGTTGTGAAACAAAGAAGAAATGGGACTTGAATAACGATGAAAACGTTAAGGATTTTCAAGTAAACGCAGGTTAACATTTTATGATTGGTTACTAGAGGTTCAATCTGTTTTTACTAGGGCTGGGTCTACCAATTACCTGATTAGGATCCTTCATCCCTACATCGATGCGTCTTTCTACCTGCAAACAGAAAAGTTAAGCGGTTCTTTATAAAGGGAATCCATTGCTTACATATTATTGGTTGTTTTGCACATGCTTTTACAAGGACGGTTGCTTATTCATACTCCATCTATAATAGTCCGATCTATTATAGTCAACAACTGAACTGTTTGGAAGAAACGAACCTTTTTTGAAAGAGAGCGTTCAATCAGACAGACATTCTCCGCACCTATGCCTCGATTATTAAATTTCTAGTCCTCACGCCATTTTTCTTCTTTTTTAATTCGTAGTTCGCACAACAGTAATAACATTCTGTATTAAAGTTGTTATTATAAGTTATAATAATGTAATTATAATTAAGAAATCATAAACATGCAACTTTATTTAACCTAACTCTCGCCGTATTTCTTGGAAAAGAAACATAAATAACATTAAATATTATTTCTTACTTAAATATTAGTTTTCTTATTTAAATCCTATTTAAAAATTTTTATAGTTCTTTGCTAATTAATTTATTGCAGTTGATTAAGTGACAAATGTTTTAAGTTTTAAGACTAAACTTTATAAAAAACACTACAAAATAACTAACTTACTTTTATTGTTTATTTAAAACGTTTCTTTGAAATCACTTGCTTTTTTAATTATCATGACGAGAAAAATACAGTTTATTTATGTACTTGAGTTTTTTATAATGCAAGACAGTACTTTGTAAGAGAGTATTTATAGATTCATTTTACACGAATTATTTGCGTATCAGTTATAATTCTAAGTAAACATTTTGTCGGCCTGTCAGTTCTGATGGATCTTATTCAGTGTTGAAAAAATGAATTTAAAAAAAATAAAGTCACGATTTCTCAAGACGAGTTCTTTAATATGCAAATAATTTAATTAAAAGTAAAAAGAGAAATAGAAGATATTATTAACAACGATACACTGGAATGAAAAAATTGAAATATAAAGATAAAATAAAAAAATTTCGTTTAAGAAAAATGATATAATAATCTTAGAATTGTATTCGTCACACAGGCAGCTTTGTTTGAATGATTTTATTGAATTATGTCATTCCTCTAATCTTTAGGCTATACTTTTTTGCTTTAGCTTAATATTATAAATATATATTTCATACAGGCCTACAATAATTGATGTAGGACCTATGCCAGGTCATATTATAAGTTAACGCATTCACACACTTAAATGTTTATGTAGTTTGTATTGTGTTAACTGTCTGGAAGGTTTTGGAACCTTCTAGCTTAGCAACCTTTATAAATAGGAGTGCATAAGTGATTGTGGAGGAGTCTTGTTCGAGATTTTGTGCAGTCCAGTTAGATACAGTTTTATTTTCGTTTCGAGTTTTGCTATTTTTCTTGTAAATTTATAGTAAAGAATCTTACTTTTGTAACGTTACAGTAATTTACCGTTTTACAGTCACCTGTATACAGAATGGATGATAAACGATTGACATAACCAATTTTTAAGAGAATAAATTATTGTTTAATGTCATATCAAGATATTAAGAAAAGAATGAACCGAGAAAACATAATGGACCTAACCTAATTCAGACAAACGGTTAATTACTTCAAGGGCTTCCTCGAATAACAAAAGAAAAACCTTCTGTGAAAGAGTACTGAATGTTTACGCTGCAAAAAGAGCTTCCAAATATGTATAAAGTTGCTTTAGCTTATCGGGAATGGCACTAAACGAGAAAGATAAACCGAAAGCAAACAAAGATGTCCTAAATCTTTTTCTTTCACTAATGAATTTACTGATTAAGTAACAATATTTGAAGTTTTTAAAACAAAACTAATAACAATTTACTTATAGGCTGTACAGCTAGCGCACATATGTTTGCTTTTTCCAGCAGCACATTATAGGTATAATGTTTGTCGTCTAACAGATTTTTGTTAGTTTATTAGTAATAGCTAGTTTAATTATTAGTAGGTATAGCTAGTTTAAATTAGTAGTAGTCTATAGTTTATTACTAACATTTTTATTAGTAATAGCTTTTTTCCACGCCTATAGTTTTAGTTTTTTTAGAGATTCATCAACTCATTAGTCTATTAGCTTCTGCATTGGAGTGTAGTAATTACATTAACGGTGGTTTTACATGAAATAACTTCGTTTTCTTACCCTAACCAGGAATCGAACTCGGAACCGTTCACTTTGCAGCATAACAAGCTAACCACTGCGCCACAGAGACTACCTCGGCTATATTTTCTTAATTCAAAAAATACAATGGTACATAATTTTTAAGAATCGTAAAATAATAATATTAAAAAATAATTAAAAATGATCTCCGTACATGTAAAAACAATTCTGTAAAAAGTACATACACACACATGCACATTATACACGTTACACATTATGCATATACACATGCACACAGGCTACATTTGAGCACTCGAATATTTACATAAATATGTAGTCACTCTGTTTTACTCATTTTTATAATAACTAAGTGACGATTACGCTGAAACTTTTACTTAATTTAAAATTTAATTTTAAAAATATTTTTATTTGCTTTATTTATTAGTAATAATATTAAATTGTTATTTTTTCAATTAACAATAGTCTATTACACTATTTGTTTTAGTTAAATTTGGTTTAGTTAAATTTGGTAATTTATTTAATATTTGGTTATGACGTATCATCTGATACATCGTTTAGTTTGAACAACTGTAATATAGTTAAGAGCACAAACAAAGTTAAGTGGTCCTACCTAGGGTAACTTCCCCTAATGTTTTGACATGAATTTGAAAGTTTGGAAGGGAGTAGGTCATAAAACGTAATAGTTTCTTTGATAGTCCTACTTGAAAATTGATATTGAAGATGGTGGAACCCATCTTTTTTTAAAGGTGAAAAAAGAAAAAAGCCTTCGTGAGTTTTTTTTCAAACAATAGAACGTTACGCTGAATAAAGGGACGTACGGCAAAAATTCATTTAGTATAACAAACACGTTTACACAAACAGGCTTAATCAACAAGAAAAAATGATTTATTTAACTTATAATAAAAATTTATTGTATCCGTTCACTATAAATGTTCGGTAATGTAAAGAAATCATTATACCTAAGCCCCATTGTTATCAACTTTCAAACTTAGGAGCTTATCGAAACGGGGCTTAGTGAACAATGCTTAGGATTAGAACGTTCAAATTTCTTATAAAATCTCTTTGTAGTTATTAGAAACAATAGGATGAAGGGAATCAACTTATATTGAGTATAAATATAGCTCAATGTGTACGATAGAAGACTGATAGGTTCGAGAGTAAATATTTATGTCTGGGTATTCATAAAAATGTTGAGGATTAATTTAATCTCCGCCGGTTGCCTACTCATTATTGTTGAATTACTGTTGTAGCACGACTAGACTAACACAGTAACATTTGTCTGGTTTGGAAGACGAGATAAGACACGGTCAAAACGGTAAGAGTGTAAAGAATTGAATAGTGGTGGGTCAAATAAAAAAGTATTTTTCTATTTTATGTATGGATTGTTTATAGTGTAGTCAACCCACTATTAACTGCGAAATGAAGTGAGTGCACTTAAGTCTGCCTTGTACTTTAAAGAGTAATGTAGGCTACTTTAGAGTAGTCTTGCTTTAAAAGTATAAAATTGTTTACATTAAGGACTTATTCATTCTTCTAGTTTTAGCTGTTTCTTCAAAGAAAAGTCAGCCTTTTGAAATCGTGTTTGTGACAAGGTAATGAGTTTCTTTATCGTTTGAGACCTGGGTTTTTATACTCATATAAATGACTGCAACCAAATTTCAGCCATGAGTATGGATACGTAAATAGGTAAATAGTATTACATAAAAATCAATGTTTTGTAAATTATCTAAATGATCAAAGTTTCTATACAGTACAAAAAATGCATATCTAAAAAAATCCCTTTCATTAAACGACGCGTTGGTTGTAATTTTTTAAAAGGCTTACCATTGACTTATGGCAAAAACCATTAGTGATTTTTTAAACTATTCTTTAAGAGGAATGAATGGCACTATTTTAGTTTTCAAATTCCGAATTTGATTTCTTAATTTCCGGTTTAGGGCTACTTCTGGTTAAAACCGAAACTTCAAACGCAATTCAGGCCCACTAACTTTTTGTTTGCCTTAACGGGCTGGTTGAGTGTTAAATTAATTGCACTCGATCTTTTCGTTCCAGGGCTACAAAAAATAGTTCTGTTTCATATCACATAGTCAGCCAATTTTATGACTGAACTATTTATGAACAGAAGAGGTAGAGGTGTAAAAGACACTAGTCAGAGCTATCTCCTCTGAGAGTAATAAACTTCACTATACAGCCAGACCCTGTGGTGAATGAAGTGAAGGTGTCATTTGCAGAGTGGGAAGTGAATGCTTTTCGGTGGGCCTGGCATGCTGATAAGCATATTCTTTCAACTCAGTGAGGAAGGCATAGTAAACCACCTCAGTCCTTATTTTTACTTAGTAAAACCTCTAAAGCTTCAAACTTTCGGCTGTTGACTTTAACAACATAACTTTTTGTGTTGTTTACGAATCCGAAAACCGTTTTTTGTTATCTCTTGTAGTTTCTGACTTTGATTATGACTTCCAGTTTTGGGCCACTTTCAATCAAAACTAGAACTTCAAACCCAATTTAAACCCTATAACTTTTTGTGTAGATTACGAATCCGAAAACCGCTTGTTGCTATTTCTTGTAGTTTTTGACATCTGGGTGTGAAGGACGGATGGACAAAAGAAAATTATAGACGACAATTTAAAAATTGTCACCAATAATAAAGATAACTTTTGAAAGTGAAAATTTTGTGAAAAAATAACAATCGATTAGTTATATTTAGTCAGTAGGTCTATAGAAATTTTTGCTGAATTAAAAACTGTTAAAGGTTTTTTCAGTTTCGCTACACCACTCCAAGCGAATGCCTGTCAGTCCATTTTTTGCGTTTTGAACGTTGTATAACCTTTTCACTCTAAACCTCAAAATTTTATTTCTCACATATAATGAATATGATTTTCCGTGACGATAAAAGTCTGTATATTTAAAATTGAAATTTAACAAGGCAGACAGTGAATGAGATACGATTCGTAATCAATTTTTGTTATAGCATAGAGATAGTCTATAAATAAACTCGTGATCTTGTAGAACTGAAATTACAAGAATTATGCAGTATTAAAATATTGGTTCTATATGAGCTACAAAATTTCATTAACTGCTTCTAGAAAACCACTTTTGATACGTGATTGTATCAAAAAGAAATTCTGCCAAAACAAATGAAAACACACGATTTAAAATTAAATAATTACCACAACAAATTTTATTCTATACTGTTTCTTACAGAATAACTTCTCTTCACTGATCCAATCCCTAATGTTTCTCATCTAGGATACCATTCGTCTATTAATACCGTCCCGACCCTTCAGTCTAACCTTGAGCAACCTGGAGCAATTGATAACGGTCACCTCAATGAACTTGTCCTAAGTACGCCAACTTTCAGCACAACATTAAAAAGCTGTCACTGTATGAACACTGCAAAACATCTTCATTTGTTCTTGTTCTTAGAAAATGAAGTCACTTCATAAATGATTCAATATGCTTGATGTTTGCAGCTTCAATGGTCCAAATTTAATTTCCGTACAATAAAACCGATCAAGTACATCAATTGTACGAGTAAAGTACCACTTCCAGTCGACGGATTTTCATGAAAATGTTCTTGTCGGATTCGCTAGTGGTAACTAACTTAAGTGTCGAGTTTTAACTTTTTAAGATATTCCGTTCTTAAGGAATTTTGTTCCTACACTCACTCTCACACACACCCGTGCGCACACACAGACCAATCGCTAAAACAATGATTTTTTGGGTTCAGGAAGTATGAAAACGTGTATTTCTGGTGAAAACTCAATTTCAAGAAATCGACATGGAAAAGAATCGGTACTTTCCTTCCCTATATCATAAGTAAACATATAGGGCAAGAGAAAGTAAACTGACATTTTAAATAATTTATTTGCATTATAATTTGCTACAAAATTACTTTCAGGGATAGATCGTATCGTAACTGTATTTCAGAGATAAATAAATAAATTTATTAAAACAAAATTTCATAACGGAAGATGACTTGAAACACATATTAAAAATGTTTGTAGGCAGTGTGAGAAACATAAATTAACTACGTGGGTTAACTATGTCTGAAACACAATTTATACAAATGAAATATTTAAGATTATATTGGGCAATAATTATGCATAGAATATTAAATTTTTAAAATATAAACCTTAGTGTTATTTTTGTGGAATATCCTTTAATTTTATTAAATAATAAAGTAAAAGAGACTTCTCGAAAATATATTTATGGTGAAGAACGTATAGGTCATTTGTTCTAGCTAGAAGCTCTCCCTCCAACGCTCTGTGCCGCTGAGCTGTTCTGTTTAGTGGTGGGGGAAGTACCTCGTAGTTGTAACAGTAGTATACAGTTAAAAAGAGAGGGAATAATCATTAGGTGAGAAGGAGACAACACTTGGCCCTTGAAACTATCCCTACTCTACTTACTCGCCCTCCCCTTACAAGCTTCTTCCTAAAACAAATGACCTATATTACAGAAAAATGTTGTAACAGGGATTACTCAAAAATGTTTATTTGCCTTGTTTCATAGCCAACTTGGATGAAGGATAGGAAGGCAGGTGGCTTCCAACTAAACACTGGCGTAGAAAGTCTGTCCACGGCACTCGACATCGATAAAATTCTGGCTTAGTAAACAGAAGAGCAATTATAACGAATACACCACACACATCATATTAAGAGAAATGGTCGATTTAGAAAATACTTTGATATCATTTAAACTAATTGATCTTTCACATTTCAATTCATTTAACGTAAAAGTTTTTAGATACTCTTACAATTAAAGCTGTCAAGGAATAATATTTTTATAATTTTTTATGGTTATTATTATATTCTTCAATAACGTGCTTTAGTTTACTTTATGAACACATCATTAAACATTTAAAAACACACTCGTACATTGGAAATAATTGGGACTACACGTTTTTTAAATTATTAATAATTATTAATCTGCAGTTCAATTGACTGTGGTGTATATTTTACTAGGTGTTTAAATTAACAACTTTGAGGGTTAAAACTTCTTTCGTTCGCAATTTATTATTTTTAAAAATGTAAAAAAGGGACTCTGAGAATTTAAAAAGAAATTTCATAGAATCTACAAGCTGTACTTAAAACTAGAACATTTAGTAGATTAAAGGAGAAATTAGTTTCAATTTAGTTGTGTTTATATCATCAGTAAAATAGTAGAGAACTACACTTAAGCAACATAACTTTAGAATTCTATATTTTGTAATGCTAAATTTTTATCCCTATTATAGGTTTTACACTTTGCAATCTGTTCAATTTAAAAACAATAAGCAACCGCACGACCTAATTAGATGAGGATAATGTGTAAATGATGTGAAGTGATAAGGTGAATAACGTGATAACGTGATAAGGTGATAACGTGTAAATGAGATTAAATCTTGTACAGACTCAGGCCGACAATTGCTGAGAAAGTATGGTTTATTTTACCCCATTTGTGAAAGTACACCGGAAACCACTCTCTAGTGTTCAAATTCGTATAAAAATGACTTTCATTTTACTAGGATTTGAACTAGGAATCATCTACACAGGAAATCAGCTGATTTGTGACGACGACTTTACCACTATTTTACGAACGATAGTGTCTTTTACACCTCTACCACATCTGTTCTTAAATATTTCAGTCATATAATTGGCTGACCATGTGATAAGAATCAAAACTATTTTTTGTAGCCCTAGAACTAGCAGATCGAGTGCAAATATTTAACACTCCACCTGCCTGGTATGGGCGTTGCTAATGTTTAGGCTATTGTAAAAGGTGTGGTCAAGAAAAAACCGGATGGTTTGTGATCACTTAGCGTAAGAAACTCATTTTATATTTTTGTAAAGAAATCGAAGTATATAATTTTAGTATAATACCTATCATCATCATTCTCAATTTAATAACTTTTCTATTATCCAAAATGTCTGTAAAGATTTCTTCAAAAGACGTAACTGAGATTTGAACTTGAAGTTATGGGAGAGACTGATAAAGCGTTATATTTGATCGGTTTTATTGTACGGAAATTAAATTTCGACCATTGAAGCTGCAAACGTCAAGTATATTGAATCATTTATGAAGTGACTTCATTTTCTAAGAACAAAAACAAATGAAGATGTTTTGCAGTGTTCATACAGTGACAGCTTTTTAATGTTGTGCTGAAAGTTGACGTACTTAGGACAAGTTCATTGAGATGACCGTTATCAATTGCTCCAGGTTGCTCCAGAGACTGAAGGGTCGGGACGGTATTAATAGACGATAGTATCCTAGATGAGAAAGATTAGGGATTGGATCAGTGAAGAGGATTTGTTCTGTAAGGAACAGTATAGAATAGAATTCGTTGTGGTAATTATTTAATTTTAAATCGTGTGTTTCCATGAAAACTTCAATTTTTTGGCAGAATTTCTTTTTGATACAATCACGTATCAAAAAAGATTCTCTAGAAGCAGTTAGTGAAATTTTGTAGCCCGTATAGAACCAATATTTTAATACTGCATAATTCTTGTAATTTCAGTTCTACAAGATGACGAGTATATTTATAGACTATGTCTATGCTATAACAAAAATTGATTACGAATCGTGTCTCATTCACTGTCTACCTTGTTAAATTTTAAACTTAAATATACAAACTTTTATCGTCATGTATAATCATATTCATTATTCGTGAGATACAACATTTTGAGGTTTAGAGTGAAAAGGTTATGCAACGGCACAAAACGCAAAAATGGATACCAGGCATTCGCTTGGAGTGGTGTATTTGATGAAGTGAATTTTTCTCTTTTTGCGATTTTCTTAAAAACGGCTTCTCCGGTGAAGAGATATATTACAATTTATTAAGAAAGAAAAAATGAAATTATTGTACAATTTAGAGATTTTGTTATAAAAAATGACATGGGTTTTTCCCGAAAATATTTATTAGGCGTGTTCAGTAAAAGAAGTTTATAAAATTGTACGTAGGCAAACGCATATAAAAACTCCACTCCGTTTTCATCAGAATTTTAGTGACATGATCGTGCAGGTTTGCAACTCGTGATGCGCGCGCATTCAGACAAATGACGATCTACGATGCACTAATCGATGCCTATCCATATCGTGTGTTTACTGAAGTAGTTGAATTTTCTATGGCCTTCGGGCCAGACCAGTCAGTTTGCTGGTAGAAAGTCACTATTATTTGTTAAGTAACACCGATTGGGCAAGCGACTTTTTATGGTGACCAGTTGACAGCCATTCATGAACAAACTCTACTGGGGGTCCCTGTTCAAACCATGTCTATCCGCGTCAAAAAAAAAAAAATACAGCAAAAAGCAGCGATCAAATTGGGTAGTTGTCTACAATATACAGTTCGCGATAACAAATAAAAACTAAAAAAAATTTTCTACGCGGCACGGGTGAGTTAGTTTATATAGTACCGGAGAACTTTTGGTTTTTTACCACTATGGTTTTTGTTTTATTAAAGTGTTTGTGAGTGTTTATTGAAATGGAATCATGTCTTTCTTAAATTAATATTATTTGATTGAAAACAGGTTAGTTCTATCTTTTAAAAAAAAATCTGGTGTAAAACACACAACTTTCTCTTGCCAATGCAAATAATAAACAATAATATTCTACTTGTTGAGGTTATAACCTAACATTAGTAATAAAACATTAGAAATAAACAAAAACTAACCTAATAACAAAATAATAAGAAAACTAAACAATAAAAAACTAAACATAACCTAATTTTAATCATGAGTATAAGACGCAAAATGAAAATCAACCTCAGTTTGGCTTAAAAATACGGAAAATCACTCTTTCACGGTAAACAAGGGACTGTAGAGAAAAATGAACTAAATAAAAGTTGTAGATATTTCAATTTCCTATAATGATTATATACACTTTTGTCGTAAAATGCATGCTAAGACAGAAATCTTAACCAAAATCGATTTTTTACACGTTTTCGTTTTTGAGAAAATCGCAAAAAAGTAAAAAATGACACGAATAAACTACTACTCCCGGTTGACCAATGTTCGTGTCGGGTCCGATAGTAGTATCTAACTTAAGTTTCACGTTTCAAGTTTGTACGATGTTCCGTTCTTGAGATATTCTGTTCACACACACAGACACACTCACAGACCAATCGCTACAACATGTTTTTTGGGTTCAGGAAGTCTGAAAATTTGTAGATCCGGTGAAAACTCGATTTCGAAAAATCGGCATGAAAACAATACTTTCCTTCCTATAAATTCATAAGGCTAGAGAAAGTAAAATTTTGATATAACCGCCTCCGTGGGGCAGTGACTAGCGCACTAGTCTAAAAAGCGAAAGGTCCCCCGGTTTCGATTCCCGACTAGGGTCTGAAAATTTTAACTCGTTATATCCCACCGTTACAGTACCAAAACCCACAGTAGTAACCAAGCTGTCGATGCGACTTTAAATAAACTAGCATAATGGACCCGTGCGAATAAATTCGCACATTATCTTGGGTTTCAAACCCTTATCATTAAATAAATAATTAAAGTTACTAACAAACTTAACCGTTCTTTGAAGAACGGTGAGGAACAACTTAAGCCCAGTAGTACAATAGTTTCCTCCTGAAAAAAGGGTTTTAAACTAAAACGTTTAATAAAACAACTTTAACACAATCTCTTATACCGACTGAGTGTAAGCCTATAGTGAGATGAGAAGAGAGATGACACATATTCTGTACGGTTATAGAATATGGCTATGGAGTGGATAAATTCGGGAGAACCGCACTACATTACCTTGTATTACCGCTACGTTGTACGATATCTACTCTTTTAAAATGAAGCTCATATTAGCACGAATTTCAAGTTTAGAACTTTTGGGCAAATCTTGAAAAAATACTCTTCAAAACCATGTAAAAATTGTAAAAATACGTTTGGTAGAAATCTGTATTCAGGAGTTAACAGAATTCCCATTTAAAATACATTGGAAGCGATTTTGCGTTTTAAATATACCTTATATAGATTTAAAAAAAATGATTTAAGTGATCTAAATATATTTTTTATTCGTAGTTTAAAATATGAATTACTACCGTTATGGATTACCGTTTCAGGACACAATTTTGAGTTTGAAATGCACTGGGTTATTTTTACTATTGGTAAATTCTTTTAAAGATACGTTTTTCGATTTTATTTATCAATGTATTCATCTAGTCCTAATCGAGGTAAATAGATATTTGACTATAAAAACCTGTCTTTATCGGTATAAGTGGAACGAAGTGCAACTATAAATTTTTATTGTTCAATCTGAATAAACTATTAAAAAAACAAATGGAATTACCGACGTACGAATAATATAGTCTACCGTACGTCACAAATATTTCATTATTTGATTGTTTTTATTCCACAAGGATCATTTGATATTGTATTCGGAGGAGGACAGGATGAACAACAATACAAATGAATGTGGTTTTCCGTTCTTATCTATATTTTACTAAATTCACAGTGATATCTGAAAATGAAATGCATTGCGGGACAACTATACAGCTTTGGAACGGCGACGTTGAATTGACGCTAGCTAGAGTGTGCTGTTGTTTCAGTCGTTTCCACTGCCATGCTCTTTGCCGGCCCCCACCACCTCCGCATACATACGGCGTTAACCGAATAGTTACGGCGCAGGCCGAAGGCTCACATAACACCTAGCTGTTAGAATATCGTCGCCACTTCTGCTTAGTAGAGATTTTGTGTTTGGATGGTTGGACTGCTGCAGTGCGTTCGTTCTTCCATAATAATTTTTTTACTGAAACTCTACTATTTGTGTGCGGTGTAGTGTGCCAGTTTGTTTTTTGTGTGCACATTTTTTTTTGGAATCTATGGAAACAAAGACTGTCTAGAACTGCAGCTTATTCGAGATAGAAACAGGTTAGTTTCCCGTGTTGCTGAGTTGGAACCAGATAGCGAGTCGGCCATTGTCGTCTGTAAGCCTACACGTGAGGTTAGGTTAAGAAATTAACAGATTCTTGTATTGTGACGTATGCATGTAATTACATGTGTTTACATTTTAATGTTTATGTGCGTTTTGGTATTTTCGTTTAGAAACCATATTGCTGTTAATCCTGTTCTCATACAGCGCTCCGCCGCCTTCACGGCTAGCCATTATCAACAATGAAGTGCATGTTTATTAGTTTATCTATTTTGTCGGTGTTTTTAAATTATCAAAATAATTGAGATACTAGGCGGATTTTAATTGTTTTCCTGCATTATATTTTTCTAATACCGCATTTGTTTTATGCCCCCGTTATAAAACAGCGAATAATTTTTGCATTGTTTACATTACTGATAAGATAAGGCGTTAAAATTATTACCTATACTTAACCACAATGATTAAACTATGATCAGATGTTTTAGCAGCTTTTCAAACAATTTCTTTGTTAGGTTGTTTATACAGTTGTAATTTTTCGTCGAATAATATTTTTATAGAATCGTTGTAATATGTTTTATAGGTTAGGAACGTATGATTTTAAGTAAATTAATTCTGAAAAAGCATATTTGTAAAATTAAATAGTGTATTTACATTTACGCCGTGCACATACAATTTACATGCATAATTTTAACGTAGGATTATGTTTTCAGTATGTTTACGTCATAGATTTTTTACCGGTTTCAAAAACGAATGATAATTTTTGATTATTAATTTATTGTTCTATACTCGGGGTTATAAATTTTATTATTTTATGTTATGTTGAAAAGCTCCCATATTCGAGATAAATTTTAAAGAGTACTGACGGATACT
Source organism: Catonia carolina (assembly GCA_035578175.1). Taxonomy (NCBI): domain Eukaryota; kingdom Metazoa; phylum Arthropoda; class Insecta; order Hemiptera; family Achilidae; genus Catonia; species Catonia carolina. The sequence continues at coordinate 27,293,893 of JAQMRL010000002.1, read as the reverse complement.
TAGAACTAAGCGTATTTTAAGGTTTTTATGTTGTCGGTTTAATTTTAATAGTCTTTAATTTTATAGATAATTCTGAACGGCATACCATGCAGAACTAGATAACGCTATATTTTTTTAAATTTTATTTAATTCGGTTTTAGAGAGATAGACGTTTAGCTAATAAAACAGGCAACCGTTGATTATTATTGCGGCAAGGTTTGTTGTCATTAGGTTATGTCCGTTTACCACATTACCTCGGTAACCGGCTAACCATTAGACCTCAGTTATGTGTCGGTCCGATTCGTATTTTTTTTTTCAATTCACATTGACAAATAAATTAAGATTGCCTAGAATATTTAAATATTTTTCACATTCTATTTTATGTACAGTTATCCTATTATTTTCTAGATGTCGGTCTTCATTCTCAAATGTTACTATTTTAAACAAAATTGAACATTGTCTATAATATCTTTTATTATTTTAATTAATAAATTAATTAGGCTATACGCAATGGTAATTAAAAAGTAATTTTTTATAAGTTTTTGTTTAAATTTTTCCTATTGAATCACCTCTTATTAATTTCTTCTCTTAATAAGTATTACAAATGTTCTAAATTGCCTAAATGTAATAGTAAGTTAGTTAAATCATTTGTAGTTTATTATTATAATATGGAAAACAAAATTTTGAATTTAAAATGTGTATTAATTATAAATGAATGTACAAAATAATCTGTGGACGGTTTCTTGTTTTTAAATTAAGTAAGAAAATGAATTCTAATTTTCCCAATTATCCCATTGTTCTGTAGGGTAAAGTTAATATTCTTTATAAGCCTTTTGAATTTTTTAGCCGTTCATAACATGGTTTCTAGCTAATTAGTACTAATTTATTTAGCATTATAATTATGCACGGAATTATATTGTTTTTTTTGTGAGAGAACGTGGACTCATGTTGCTGACAGCTGGTGTACATGCATTAGTGTAATTAACGTAATTTGGCTTTAAATAATTAATCTGTACTTGTATGTATCATGGCATATACATTATGTTTACCAACCGTACTCCAAATTTTAAGAAATTAACGTCAAATGTTTGCTGCCGTACTTATTCCGGAACATTGTTAAAGAAGCTACCTCGAAATAGTTTCGTTAAAATCAAAGTTTTTTTAAACTTTGTTCATAGAAGATGTTCTAATAAATAGCTTACTTAATACGAAATTGATAACACTTTACAGACTTTTCTTATCCTAAAAATAAATGATAAATAAAACTAAAAATTAGTGTAAAATTTTAGTTAAATTCGATTGTTCAATTTACAGTAATAATAATTTATTATTCGATTTTTTTAGTCTACCTAAAATGTTTTACAAGATTGTTACACATTTTTTTTTATTTAATTTAATTAAACGTTTTAATTTAATATTAAATATAAAATGAAACTGAGGAACGCACATCCAAAGAATTTCACATACAACCGTAGTAGTTTTTTTGAACAGAATTTATAAAGGACGACAGAATAAAATTGTAAAATGGTTTAATGCGGAATAGACTAATTTTTAAACGTTGTGAATATTGTAGTGTTTTATTATTAATATAAGTAAATAGACTTTGAAGATGAACTTATTGTTAAAGTTTATCGGTAAATTATCTAGCAAATGGGTCAATCGTATAATATTAAATTATTGCGGAAATTCTTTGATTGTAATTTTAAATAAAATGAATGTATATCTTTTAGTAAAATTTTTTGTTCTGTTGATTTACTATATTTAATTAACAGGGTTCTTTAGTTTTTTTCAACTAGTATTTTAATTTTTGAACCATCTTTTACTTTGATAGGAGTGTATAATGAAATTTTCTTTGAACTTATTGTTATCATAAAAATATTTCTGATTTTTTACTTATTTTCACAGTAATGAATTTCCAAACAGATATAAATTTGTCTTTTCAGTGACTTGCTGGATTTATTGAATAAATTTTAGTGAAATTATATTCCCTAATTTTAAGTTTGGTTCTTTTAGAGCTTAATCAATTAGGTTAATCGCATGAAATTATAACATCTCAACAAAAGCTTATTTTTTATTAATTTCGATCCGTCAACATAAGAATTGGTTAATATTTTGAAGATAGTAAAGATATTTGCTTGTTATTATACTCTGTCAGCTAAGTTGAGACCAGGTCAAAACAGTTTGAAAGAAAAATATTAAGTAGCGCGATGTATCCAAAAAAGTTTACGTTCCTTATACAAAAAGTTCTCAGTTAATTATTTTATAATAATTTACATTCTTATTATAATTTTATTATTATAAACATTTTTTTGTGACTAGGCTTGAGGTTGTTAATTGTAAACAAAATATTGTAATAGGTTACCTTATTGTAATTTTCCTAATACACCCGGTAAAACTTCATTAGACGACATCAACCTTGTTGTCACTATTTGAATCATGTTCCAAATTTACAAATTTTTTTACCACAACTTCGCTCAGACATTCGTGCGTTTCTCTTCCTATTCCACGCGAGCTATTCAGTTTTTCCATTTATCCACCGAAACTTTGGAAACACCAATTTCCAAAAGTTTCCTTAATTAGAGCTTATGTCTTATTATTTTGTAGCCACGTAATCCTTCACCTGAACCCACACTAACTCAAAAGGATTCAGGTTACGAATGATACCTACAGATTACGAGTGGTATTATAGAAATGAATGCGGGTGACGGGCGCTATCCATCCGGTTACACGTAGCGTAGACACAACTGATCCAACCTTACTTTGTAAAATGTTGTTTACAGTAGATCTGAGCTTAAAAGAAAATTTATACTATAGGCCTAAATATAATGTTTTGTCGTCGTTTGATAATCTGTTAAATAAACAGACGGAGAATTTGCTTAACTAGTTATTGTCTGTAGATTCTTCAATGATAATTCGTAATTATCTTTTATAGAACAATGCTTAAAAAACGCCGAATTTAGTCTTTTAATAAATTATGTAATTATGAAAGTTAATTTATATTTTATACTTGTTCCAAAGTTTTTATGTAATTTAAGATTATTATGGAATTCTTTTCTGTATTCTGAATATTTTTTCAATTGGTGACGCGACGTGTAGACATCTTAAATATTTTTTGCATGACAGATATTATTTAATTTTTCTGTAATAATTATTGTTGTTAAATAATCCATGTATTTGTATGAACGGAATTTAATTTCCATTTTGTTCGTTTTTATGTTATGTATGAATGAATCATCCACTTTTTTTAAACTGAAAATATTGTAACAATATGCATTACTGTAGTATGATAAAAATAGCCTATAAATTTTTCATTGTTCTAAACGTGAATAGTATTTTTGCGATAACGCTAATTTTATTATATTTTTATATTTTATCTCTAAATTTTTTCGTTAAAATTTATGAAGGAATAAGAACATGATTTAACTCTCTATATATTTCTACTGTATTCTATTTTATGGCGGTCTAATTTTTTAAATTTTTATCATAAAATAGATTAGAAATTAATCTGGTTATGACGCGACGATGTTATGAAAATGATTAAATTTTTAAACCGCGGCTTAACTACGAACTGTTCTTTGATGAATATTGTTGCTTTTTTGTGTATTTTGCTTTATTAAAACAATCGGAATTTTAATATACGTAACTTAATATGTAATTATAAAATTATATTATTTAATTAAAATCTTTAGTAATATAATATATTGAAAAAATAATATTTAATAACTATTAACAATATTTTTAAAAAAAATTAGTTACATGCAATATAATGCAATTGATAGATTAAAATACACCTTTAGCCGTATGGTATTAATTAGAACGTTTGTTTATTTGCTTTTTATAAATACCATTTAATTAAATATATTATTGGTTTTTGGTTTATTGATAAAATGTTTTCTCAGTAATTTTCGTTCAATTAATTTTATTTATGATTTTATAAAGTGATGTTCCTGTTATCTATTTAACGACAGTTTTTTCGTGATAATATTGCACTAGTACGTATTTTATTACTTCATCGGTTTTATAACAAGTACAAATTTTTCAAAGAATATGCGTTAAAACGTTCTGGTTATTATAAATCACGTATATTATCGCTTGCGTGACGTTTTCTTGTGTTTAAAATAATTGTAATAAAAAACGTTTATTTCAATACCATTAGCATAAGTTGTTAATTTTATTGAAAATGGCGCCAAAAATGAATTTTTTTAAATATCTCAATTATTAGTTATATTTGAGAAACCCCTGTTATGAAGGACTATCAGTAATAGTAAATAAATTGAAAAATTAACGTAAAAAAATGTTTATTACATTTTTAAGTTGTAGGTTTATAAACCAAAACAAATTTTGATAGAGACGTAAGCTGAAATTGTCTGAAAATTATAAGGTACGTTAATTATGGTTTAAGTCTAATTGTGGTTTGTCGTAAGTAAAATAATTAAATGAAAATTGTTTACTTCAATTTCATTAGCGAAAATTGATTCAATTTATCGAAAATGACGCCTGAAATTTGTTTTTTATTTTGTTAATATCTCAAAATATTGCTTGTAAATGTTGAAAAATTGCAGCGTTAATGATAAAGAAATATAAAAATGTAAGTAAGTAACTTTTTCCGTAAAATCAGTATTTTTTAACTTAAATAGTCAAAAATGTAATCCTATTCCAATTAAATAAAACTATAACTTTTGTTAACGCAAAAATCTTGTTTTTATTAAATCAGTTTTTGAGTTTATTTTATAAAGAATTTACTTTTCTTCTTGCTGATAAGTATAAGATGCAAATTCCATAAAAACGTTAAAATTTTATAAAATTTGTAATTATTTTGAGTCGAAATCTTAGATTTTTTTAATAAAACTTGCTTGTTTTATTAAAAAGATATAAAATCCGTCCGAAATTTTGTAAACATAAAATTCCGTTCCTTTCTTTAAATTATTTTATCAGAAAAATAAATTAGAAGCGTTGAAGTTCTGATTAAAAACCTAGCGACAAGTGGGAAACTATTAATTATTCGTAATTTTCTCCCAAAATTTCCAAGTTGATTTTTTGAACAATCTTTTGATTGTCTGTGTACGAAACTATTCTTTTTTTCAGTTAGCTTAATATATTTGAAGTTTTTTGTATGTTTAAAATTTCTACTTACATTTCGTTCTTTGTGAAGCACTTAACTGTATATTTAGAAAAGTGGTTTCCATGTTTTTATTGACAGAAGTGTTTCTATAGTCACATTGATGTTAGACCTAACCAATTGACAAAAATACATAATCTTTGTTGGTTAGCGTTACTTTACGCTGGGCGTAATGCATTTTAAATAATTAAATTCGTTTCCTATCTGTTGTTGTTTAGGTCATCAGCCAAAAGGCTGGTTAGAACCTGCAGAGGTTTTACTAAGTAAAACGAGGAGTGAGGTGGTTTACCATTGCCTTCCTCACTGGTTGGAAAAGTACGCTTATCAGCATGCCGGGCACTCTGAAAAGCACATATTTTCCACTCTGCAAATTACACCTTCACTTCATTCACCACAGGGTCTGGCTGTATAATAAAATTCATTACTTTCAGAGGAGATAACTCTGATTAGTGTCTTTTACATCTCTACCTCTTCTGTTCTTAAATGATTCAGTCATTTAATTGGCTGACCATGTGATAAGAAACAGAACTATTTATTTTAGCCCTGCAACGAACAGATTGAGTGTAAATAATTTGACACTCTACCGGTCTGTTATGGGCAGTTCCTATCTGATGATTGCATAAAGTCAGCGCTGAAGTGAAACAGCCTCTTTATAATTTTTTATAAAACGAACTGTTTTGTAAAAACAGCCAGTACAACAGTATTAAGCTAAGCATTTTCTCATTATCCTTAGTTTTATATATGTACATTAATAATTTATCTATAGTAAAAAGATTTTAAAATATTTATTGTGTTGTAAATGATTCAATTAAATGTTTATTGGAGGTTTTGAAGTTTTTGTGCGCAGTATTTTGAGGAAATCCGTAGTTTAAACGTTTTTTGGTCCTTTAATCGTAAAAATGATTTAGTCGAATGACCGCCTCCGTGGCGTGTAGCGGTTAGCACACAAGCCTACAAAGTGGATCGTCCCAGGTTATATTCCGAACTTGGGTATGAAAATTTTAACACATTAAACCCCCCGTTATACTACCAAAACAACAGTAGTCGCTAATGACAAAGCTGTTGATGCGAATTTAATAATAAAATTTTATTTTTTAAAATCTTAAGAATCATTATTTGTCAATTATGATTCTTTGCATAAAATTGAACACTTTCTGTTAATGTTCGTATTATTTGCGTTCTCCCAGTAATGTGAAGCCCTTAGTTTAAAGTTGTTAATTAAATGTCATCGTTAATTGTTTCACGCGGTAATGAGTATTATGTGTAACAAATTAACGAAAATTTTTGAATATTTTAATGGTTACATTTTATAATATTTTCTCCATTATAATTTCACATCTATCAGTATTTTATCTCGAAAATTCACAGGTTTAAAATTTTTAATTTATTAATTCACCTATATTTTACATTTTGTAATCTATTTTTACCGTTAAAAAAATTGGAGACATCATTTTTGTGTTTAGAAAAAATAAAATAACTAACAATATAGCTCTTAAAATTATTTATTTATCGGTAATTATTGTTTTAACACAGCTAAATATTTTAATCTGCATAAGCCTACTTGAAAAACGTATTTTTCAATAATGTGGTGTTTAGGTCAACAGCCAAAAGGCTGGTTTGAACCCTAGAGGTTTTACTAAGTAAAACGAGGAATGAGGTGGTTTACAAGTGCCTTCCTCACTGAGTACAAAAGTAGCCTACGCTTATTAGCATGCCAGGCCCTCCGTAAAGCATCTACTCTGTACTCTGCAAATGATACCTTCACTTCATTCACCACAGGGTCTGGCTGTATAATGAAATTCATTTCTTTCAACGGACTTTCTTTCTTTTAACTCTGACTAGTGTCTTTTACTCCTCTACCTCTTTTGTTCTTAAATAGTTCAGTCATATAATTGGCTTACCATGTGATAAGAAATAGAACTATTTTTATAGCCCTGAAACTAGCAGATCGAGTGCTAATAATTTAACACTCTATCTGCCTGTTATGGGCGATTTTAAATAATATAACAGTTTTTTTAATTACCAGTAAATAATTTATATTTCAGTAGTGATTATTGTCAATATTTAAGGTTGTATTTTGAAGTAACTTTATTTTCTAATTATGGGTTTTTATTTATGATTATAATATACTTTTTGTATTACGTCTCACTGTATCCACATTAACGATAATGCAAAATGAGCGATGAAAAAAGTGGCAGATACCGCCTAGTCAATTGTAAATTCTGTGAAGTAGAAACGAATTTGGTTGCGCTGACCATTATGTCAACGAACGACCTTATGAATTTTTATTTATTGTGTAGCAAAATAGCCTAAAAATATCCATTATATTTTTTAGTAAATTATTATTTTTACAGCACAGTTAATTTGCATTTGAAAACAAACACACTTTTTTAATAATAAATATATAAATACGGGAAAAATTAATTACGTATGTAGTATTTACGTTTCCACTTACTCAGTAGAGAAAAAAAATTGTATTGTATTCATAAATATTGCAGCTATGTTGGTAATACTAAATTTTATTTATTTTTGTTACAAAAATATTAATGTAATGTCCATATTAATGTAAATAAAATTGTGATTCCGCCTGTAAATGATGTAAATAAATTGTGTTTCCGTCTGTAAAATGCCCCAAGTTTTGTTTCTACATCGGATCTACAAAGTAAACAATGAAAACTATATCACACTAACACCGCTAAAAAAATTCAATTAATTTTAATGGTTAGGTTCTGGAGTAGATCGGATTGAATTTAGGTTAATCATTTTTTTATTAACTCTGAAAAGTTTAGAGTATAATAGGATCTCTCCGTTATTAGTCGTTGTATCAAAATATGTATGCATTATAAACAAATTGTGAAACTGGAAGCAAATTAGTTACACTATGTGAGCTTTTTTTTTGTTTTCACGTATAATAACGTAAATTTGTCGGATTTTATATTGCGTAATAAGTAAATTAAATATAAAATTTGTAATAAATACGCAATTAATCTAAAAAAATAGTACATATATTTTTGTACTATTTCTGAACGGCTGTAATTGTGAAAATCAGAATGATTATCCTATTTTATGTGATACCTACAAAAATTAAACTGTGGGGTGAAACCAGGAAAATCGGGAAAAGTAATAAACCAGTTTATTTAAAGCACCTTTTTAGGCTTGTAAATAAGTAACTGGATGTTACATTTTTAATAGCTACGTCCGCCCGTTTGGTATTCTCTAAATACACTTAATTTTGACTGAACTTAAAATACTGTTTGTATTGAATTACTTTAGAGTAGCTTACTGTTTTATATAAACTTTTACAGTGTTCAGTCGCCTGCTAAAAATTATTGCTTGTAAACTCTTGATTATACATTTCCGCTGAATTACATAACTTCAATGATGAACCGATCTTGATGCAGTTTTAAAATAGACAATTTTTTGCTAGACTAAGCGTTGGACAAAAAATTATTAACACCAAAATCGTAAATCTTTTGTTTTCTTTACTTATGATTGATACTTTCGTATTTTTAATGAACTACAAAACCATAGTTTTACAAACTCAACTATTTTAAATGCGGCTTTTGCAGACATTTGGAAACTGCCGCTAAAGTAAAGATTGGATCAAAAAACGTTAAATAAAGTGTAATTTTAAAGTGTAATTTTCAAAGAATAATTTTAAAGCAGTTTTAGTAGAAAACCGTAAATAATGGTAAAAAGTTTTGAATGAATCAATTTAAAATACAGAAGTTTGAATTTTTATTTTGTTTTTTTTTTTAACTTTTATTGTATCCATTTTGGAGCTAACATACAGTTTAAAGCTGTATTTTTTTGATTTCATGGATAAAATGATTTAAGGAAGAAAATTATAATTTTTTTATTATTGAAGTAGAATTGTTTTCTCATCAATCTACGTCCTTCTAGGCCTTGTGGTTCTGAAAACTTCGGAAATGAATAAATTTCGTTAAATATATGTGGATTTATTTCTTATTAAAAATCTGGGAGCCCATTTTTAAATATAGTAAAACTTTATTTATTTATTATAAACTTACCTTGTAATAACTGCGTGGCAATATAAAATACTAAGATGTCTAAACATAACTATAATGATTATTTATTTTCTTCCAGTTTATTCGTGTTAATGCTCAACTAATTAAACTAAATCCAGTTAAGTTGAGTTGTGTACCAGAACATAATTTATGTGGTATGAAATATTACGTACATGTACAAATTTATCGTCATTATTATAAAAGTCTCTACTGTAAGTTCTTTAAACGAAAAATACTTTTCACAATTTATATTTTGTTGTAAATATATTATTTATTTTAAAGCTACGTAATTGTAATATGAAATATAAATTTATTACAAATATGGTATGCAGTTTTTTTTTGATAAGTTATTTTAATTAATTTTAGCGGTTTAATAATTTAATTACAATTTTAAAGAATTAATAAATGTGGTTTTTGAGAATTTAAATTGCTTATATTGTATTATTTTATAATTATTGAATTAAATTTTTTTTTAATGTCAGTTATTATTTTATTTATATACAGTTATTTGGATTAATAAAATAATTAAATTTTTATACTGAATTTTTAAAATTTTTAGAATTACTTGGTATACAATTTCTTGTGAATAATTTTTTTTCTTTAATAAGCAACGGGTTTTTATATCAAGGTTTCCGGGTTTGATAATTGGGTAAGTTATGGCATATTATCACTCGTTTTCAACTATCTTTCTGAGGATTAGGACACATAATGTGCATACCAGTCGAACCAAAAACAAATCTTATAAGTGATTGTTCTGTTCACAATTCGTGCAATCTTTGTATTTTACTGAAATCGTAAAAAGTCTCATTCAAATTTATTTATTTGTGTTTTAACTTAATTACCTGTCACAGAAATAACTAAAATTTTGTATTACCAATATCGTTTCAATATTTATGAATACAATACAATAGTTCTTCTCTTTCGCGTAAGTGGAAACGTAAATACTACATACGTAATTAATTTTTCCCATACTTTTATGTTTTTTATTAAACATTTTCTACATTTGTTTTAAAATGCAAATTAACTGTACATAACAATAATAATGTATTAAAACAAATCATGGGAATTTATAGATTACTTTCCTGCACAATAAAAACTCATAAGGTCGTTCGTTGACAAAATGGTCAGAGCAACTACTTTCTATGTCACAGGTTCTTCGACTCCCGGCGATGTCTTGACACTTTCATCGTTCATTTTGCATTAACATTAATGTGGGATACAGCGAGATGTATTGCAAAAAATATAGCCTATAATATTAATAAAAACCCATAATCAGAAAATAAAGTTACGTCAAAATACAACTTTTAACTATTGAATTTAAATTATATTGGTAATTATAAAATAGTTATAGGTATTATTTAAAAATACGTTTTTCAAGTAGGCTTATTCGGATTAAAATATTTAGTTGTGCTAAAAAAAATAACCGATGAATAAATAACTTTAAGCTATTTTTAGTTATTTTCTTATTACAAAATGTAAAATATTGGCGAATTAGTAAATTAAAAATTTTAAACAAGTGTATTTTCGAGGTAAAGTACTGATAGATATGAAATTTCAACGAAAAATTTTGCAAATGTCATTAAAATATTCACAAATTTTCGTTATAACAATAATTAACCAAATCCATTTTGACGATGGCAAAAACGATGTCATTTAATTAACGACCTTTAACGAAGTCACTGGGCATGCGCAAATAATGTAAACAATAACACCAAGTAATAATTTTATGGAAAGAAACATAATTTGACAATATTATGATTCTCAAGATTTCATGAAAGTAAACTTATTCAATCCAAAAATTAAAAGTTTAAGAAATTAGTCTCTATGTAAGTTGGGCTGAGCAGTGCTTTTTCTTTTCTAAATATTATTTTTGAAGTAGCATAATTTCTTCTCTTCATGGGCATTAAGTAGGTAACATATATTGATCAGTATTTAAAGTTATCCGTTTTTTCTTTGTTAATTTTATTCTTTGTATATAATGGTTTGTAGTTATTAATTTTTTAAGGATTTATAATTAACTATTTTGTATATATATATTTTTTTAACTTTTGAGACCTCAATGGATCACTTTAGCCCGTTTGGAAGCCGCTTTAAGTTTCTTATTAGCATGGTAGCGCCTCAGGTTTTCGGCGCAAATTTCCCGTTGTTCGTCTGTATAGACCCTTACACCGACTTTCCGCTTCTTTGTGGTCAATTGGGTACTAAGTGATTTGATCAAATTTTTGTAGTATGGCGTCTCCTCCGCCAGGTCCGTCATCGTTTGGTTGAGTTCGGCCATGTCCCTTTAAACCTCTGTGATCCATGTGAAAGTGCTGGTTTTCCGTTTGGAGGCCAGAAATTTATCCAGAAGTCTCCTAAGTAACCTTGTCTGTGGAGTTCTCATAATGTGCCCGAAGAAAGATACGCGTATGGACAGAACGTTTTTGTTGTATACATTTCTGGTAAGTTGTTGCCCTCTACTCAGCTTAATTATCCTTTCTGTCCATTCCGACTTCTCATTAACTCTGGGGTGGATCATCTCTCCCAAATATCGACTCTGTCTATGGATCGATCGTTAATGTCTAGTTTTTCTGCGTATTGGGTGTCAATTGCCATGAATTTAGTCTTTTCATATGAGATACTCAGACCAATTTTGGATGCTAGGTTCTCTGGAGATGTTATCTGCTGTTTGGCCTCTTCAGTGTCTTCCGCCAAGAGCATCAAGTCATCAGCTAATTTTTACTTAGTGGATAATGGTATTATATCTGATCCTCAAAATATTTTCGCCATTCTATTTTTTCCTCGTTAACTCATGTCATATCTGCTCATCTGATTTGATTGAACTGATTGCAAATATATGGTTGATTAAAATATAAGTAAACAAAATTGTGTTACACCTTAAGGTAGCAGGTTATAAAATTTGGATGGATCCATGTGAGAAAAGTGTCTCTCATAGTGCGCGTTTCGCGCTTTGTCTTGAATTAATACGCTTTGTTTATTTTATCGTGTTTATGGGTTCTGCTTTTTACGTTTGATTTACTGTATTCTTGTGTAACTAAAATACATTTATTTAGTTACGCTCTGTTCTGTAAGATTGGCAAATATCTTTGTATTTGAATCATCGGCGGAAGTTTTCATACTCAATTATTTTAATCATGTTTGTCTATAACTACCCGATCTGAATGGAACAGTCAGTGGTATTTTGCGAAATATTTATTTACAAAATATGAATATATTTATTTTAAAATACAGTTGCACAGTAGAAACTCTATTGCTTAGGAATGACAGAATATTAGAATGTATTTCTCAATTGGATACGCTTATTTCCGGCTGGTGTAGTTAGGAATATTGGGGCTGACTTTTCTGTTACTAAATACTGGATCACTGCTATATGTATCGTTTTATTTTCGTTTCTGTATATAGAATTGCATGGAAGCGTAAAGTAATTTACATAAGGAAGTGTATTCAGTTTTCAGTTATTATTTTATTATTCAAAACGTATCATTTATTTATTATTAGTTTGTACAAATATATACATGTACATGCACAAATATTATTGTACAGCAAATACTTTCTACAACGTTATTCAGACAATTCATATTTATTTTATTTCCCCCTGATAAATATGATTCGTAATTTCCTCTTTTCCATCAAACAATTTTTTTTAATGACTCGTTTATATGTATGTTTTTATATTTGTTTTTCATATATTTTGATTAAATGTTATATATTGTGGATCAACATTATATTTTCAATACTGTGGTTTCTCTCTTTACTGATGATTTGGTTGGTACCAAATTGTGGTCGAATAACCGAAAAGTCGGTTGACTGTAGCTCATTTACAAACCGTATAAAACTAAGAAAGGGTCTCGGTATAAAATTTAACCCACTGAAAATTAAGGTGATTATGGTCATGTAAGGTTTTTCGCACTCCATGCGACTTAATTCTGCCCATAACAGACAGACGGAGTGTCAAATTATTTACTCTCAATCTGTTCGTTGCTGGGCTAAAATAAATAGTTCTGTTTCTTATCACATGGTCAGCCAATTATGACTGAATTATAACTGAATTATAACTGAATCATTTAAAAACGGAAGAGGTAGAGGTGCAAAAGACACTAATCAGAGTTATCTCCTCCAAAAGTAATAGATTTCATTATACAGCCAGACCCTGTGGTGGTGAATGAAGTGAAGGTGTCATTTGCAGACTGGAAAATACGATCTTTTCAGAGGGCCCGGCATGCTGATAAGCGTACTTTTCTATTCAGTGAGGAAGTCAATGATAAACCACCTCACTCCTCGTTTTACTTAGTAAAACCTCTACAGGTTTACCTAAACAACAACAACAACAGCGACTTAATTATTGAAGATCAACGGATTGAGCAGGTTGATAAATTTAAGTATTTAGAAGTTGGATTTCAGGAGATCTGGTGCCAGCAGTAGTAGTGAAAGCTCTAATTGAAATGGCTACGCTGCTATTTCTTACCTCGAAGCACTTCTGCTTGTTAACAAAACAGTTTCACTTCCTGTTAGATATTAGATAGGTTATAAGAAAGGCTAATAGATTACTATTAGATAGATTTTTAATGACTTGTATTGCTATACGCTACTGAAACATGTCCGTGAGTCTGTTTAGGAGCTGTCGAGATATGAGTGTTTAGAAGAATGCTCCGGATCTCTTGGCCAGTCGCGTTACCAACGTCGATATTTTAAGGCATATGGGTTTGGACAGTGAGTTGATGGGCATAATCAGAATAGGAAAGACTTACTTTGGTCGTTTATACAGAGGTGACTCGTATAAGTTTCTCATGCAGTTTTTCGAGGGTAAAGTTGAAGGCAAGCGCAGACCTGGGAGAAGGAAATGCTCATGGTTGAAGAATATTAGAGGCTGGACAAACTTGAATACGCGCACTCTTTTTAGTGTGGCTAATGACAGAGAGAGCAATTTGAGTGTTGTGGCCAATCTTCAGTAATGGAGCCGGCACTTTAAGAAGAATATAGAACTAAGAATTTATTTTATTTATTATGTAACCCAATTTGGATCGCGAATTAAGCAGATATAAGATTGAGATATTAATGTATAGTATATGAGTGACATTCGTACCGTAATTTCGCTTTTTATGTAAAATAAATTGTGTAAAAATAAATATTGGGAAAAATAATAATAAATAATAATAGGAACAAGTATTAGTTTGGGATTTATGTTTCTCTAGTGTGGTGTTGCTATCTGTTTAGACCTGTGGTAGAGATAGCACCTGAGCTTCAAACGTGTGCAGTTGCTTTTGTACATGTTTGGATTAAGATATTATAATCTGAAAGTGTTTTTCTAGGATTTTTATCTGTAATATTTCAATAAATTTTAGTTGTGAATTTTGGCTTAGAATGTTATTTGATAGGAGTTGTTTTTAGTCGCTCGGATTTCAGTGGTTATGAATACGATAATTAAAGTAGCAGTGCTTTCTCATATTGCCAGGTAATGGTGCCGTCTTATTGTTTTTAAAAATCTCATAATTTGTTTAGTCTATAAATTCGATTTGCTATTGAAAATTTCTATAAGATATCTTCTTAGTCATATAAAATCTAAAAGAATTGTTTAAATGTAGCATAAAAATATTCTTCTAAAAAATGTTCTAATGGTATTTCACATTCCAGACTGGGATATATTGTGTACATAAAACAAGTTAAAATATATCCATACCAGTTACATTCCATCCGGTCATTGGCGTGACGCCAAAACTAACCGATAGACTTTCCAAAAATATTACAAATGACCATCTTTTACTTTGTAACAATTGGGATTTTTGGCATCTATCTATTTTAAGTGATAAATTTGTTTTATTTCAAAAGAAGCAAATAAATAATATTTTTTAAGTGATAATTGAATTCGTGGCATTTATTTTTCTACCATTCAAGGATTAGGTCCCTAGATTATTCCGGCATCTACTTAGTTACCGTTCACCCCGGATCACGCCTTCCACTGGTCTGTTACTTTTGGTCAGTCTAGGAATCCTATTTAGAAACATTTTTTGAAGATGAGCTCTTCTTTTCCGGCGGTACTTCATAACCGTCTCCTTCTATTTCCAAGAGAACCAAAACCTGATTCTCTCCATATATCCTCATAACCAACGTATCTCTGTTCATGAGATGAATTTATGAAATCTCATTTGTGTGTTAGTTTGGGCTGTTTCCTTCAAATTCCGGCGTATTGTATCACAATTGAATTAAATCTTTGTACTTGTAGTACGTTATTCTCCTCTTCTTACCCCATCTCAAATAGATAAATTGACACATCTCCAGAATTACTCCATCAACTAATATCGTTATCCTTACTGGATATTTCCCTCTAAAGGCCATCACTTCTGTTGTAGTGAATATACTGACGACAAATACTACAATTTGTAAAAAGGACCCGTTGCATATTATCTTTCTCTATTCTGAATATTAACTTTATCATCAGCGTAAATCACTGAATTTAAAACGAATAAGCTGTTGGAATAGATTGGAGTCGGATTCCTAAATCTACTCCATTTTCCATAACACAAAGTTTCTTTGTTATTGTTTAGGTCATCAGCCGAAGGCTGGTTTGAACTTCTAGAGGTTGAGGTTTTACTAAGTAAAACGAGGAATGATGTGGTTTACCATTACCTTTCTCACTGAGTGAAAAAGTATGCTTATCAGCATGCCAGTCCCTCTGATGAAAAACATATTCTTTCCACCATATAAATTATATATGTATATATATATATATATTCATTCACCACAGGATCTGGCTGTATAATGATGAAATTCATTTTTCTCAGAGAAGATAACTTTTGACTAGTGCCTTTTACACCTCTACCTCTTCTGTTTTTAAATGCTTCATTCATATAATTGGTTGGTCGTGTGATAAAAAACGGAACTATTTTTTGTGGTCTTTGAACTTGCAGATCGAGAGCAAATTATTAAACGCTCCACTTGTCTGTTATGGGCATTAAAGTTGTTATAAATGAACAAATAGATGGTAAACTTGTGGTTGATACAGGACACTCTTGTCCGATTTCTTTTGTAAGAATAGGGTCACTAAATTATCCAAATCCAGAACGATGAAAGTGCCGTACGGGTTCTTTTTCAATTTTTTTTTATTCCTAATTTGTGTACGTTGCAATCTGTTCAATTCAGAACAATAAGCAACTCCATGACCCAATGAGATGAGGATGATGTGTATGACGTGTAAATGAGGTGTAGTCTTGTACAGACCCAGGCCGACCATTCGTGAGAGAGTATGGTTAATTAAACCCCAACCATCAAAGTACACCGGTAACCACTGTCTAATAATCAAATCTGTATAAAAGTAACTACCTTTACTAGGATTTGAACCAGGAACCTTAGTCTCCGATAATCAGCTGTTAAACAGCTGATTTTGGCGACGACTTTACCTCTAGACCAACCCGGTGGGTTACTTTTTCAATGGCTATTGAATTAACGGCATTTATTTATCACGTTGAACGTAATTATATTATATTTTTATTGGATGTAGTGAACGTGGGTAACTTATTGTTCGTATAATTAGTCAAATTACTTCTTGTCTCATGATGTAACAAACACATTTAATTATCGGAGTTTCCTCTTCATTGGAGTGTTAAAAATAACCTTATGAAAGCAGCATTACTGTACAGTACTTGGTTGTAGGGGTTGAGGGTGAATTGGACATGGTATGGGTTGGAGGGGGGGAACTGTCGGACTGGTGTTTGGGGGAGGGTGAGGGCGGTTTCGTTGCCGAGTGGGGCAGAATGTTTTAATCGATTTTACTCGATCTGCTTGGCGGCCGTTGTGTAGGACTTAGCTAGCGTGCTTGGATGCCATCAGCTCGCCCCTGTCAGCTGTCTGACATTTTAGGCATATATGTATACATCTATCTATAACTGTACACTAATAAAAAAAATAAACACAACTACAATGTGTTTATCTATCCCTATTTTTTTTTTCTTTCTCTCTGTTATTATGTGGTCTCGTGGAAGAAAGTATGTCCTAATCAACCACTATCTTTCAATGGGCTTCTGTATTTGTGTGAGTGTGCGTGCGTACTGTATAGAACACCATTGTGATTTACGCGCATTACTTTTATGTCGTATCTAATTTGATTAGTTTAATGGTTTTAGAATTAAGATTTAGTATGGTTTTAATAGGTTATAATAACCGAGTTTTATTTTTCTTTAGAAACGTTATGCAGCTTTACTTATTTTAATTTTATAAGTGCTATTTATGTATCGTTAAGCGTAGGTGTTTCGCTTTTTGTAGAATATTCTTTCTAGATGTTCGGCCAAAGTTAATTTGAGTGAAATTTTTCACGCTCACTGCAATCATTAATATTAAATTGTAAATTGCTGTTATCACAACGCTGTTTCGAAAACTATTTTTTATTACACCGTACACCTGTTTCACAACACTGTGTTTTATGAACTGGAAAAAGTTTTGTTTATTTCTCATGTTTTAAAATAGTCTGCCTTTTATTTTGTGATGATTTATTTTAAATTTATTACTTTTATTTTTGGATGAGCAGCAAAAGTACGGTCCCGTTTAAATATGATTGCGTAAATATATTTACGCATTTTGTATTTATATCATATTATACAATATGTAGGCTACATGTAAAAGGTTTGTAACCATTCAGTTTACACTACTACATTTTGGATAATGCTAACATATCGCATGTATAACACTATTTTGTATTTTAACTGCCAAGAAAATTTCACTAAAAATAGCCTACCATTTTCTAGCGTATTTAAAGTTATATCAACAGATTGGTCATTAGTGACTACATTGTGGGTTGCGAAACTAGAATGGTGGGTTTTTTAACATGTATCAATTTCCAGACCGCCGGCGGGAGTCGAACCCATGGTATTCTCCTTTATAGGCTAAACATGGAGGTGGCCTAATACGTTTTCATTTACCTCGTAGGCCTACCGAGTTTAGGTACTACATTGTGGGTTGTGAAACTAGAACGGTGGGTTTTTTAACATGTATCAATATCCAGACCGTCGGTGGGAGTCGAACCCATGGTATTCTCCTTTATAAGCTAACCATGGAGGTGGCCTAATACGTTTTCATTTACCTGGTAGGCCTACCGAGTTTAGTGACTACATTGTGGGTTGTGAAACTAGAACGGTGGGTTTTTTAACATGTATCAATATCCAGACCATCGGTGAGAGTCGAACCCATGGTATTCTCCTTTATAAGCTAACCATGGAGGTGGCCTAATACGTTTTCATTTACCTCGTAGGCCTACCGAGTTTAATCTATAGATCTGGTAATTCCAGGGCTACAAAAATAGTACAGTTTCTTATCACATGGTCAGCCAATTAGGCTATATGATCGAAGCATTTAAAAACAGAAGAAGTAGAGTTGTTAAAAGATACTAATCAGAATTATCTCTTCTGAGGGTAATAAATTTAATCATTTACAACCAGATCCTGTGGTGAATGAATTGAAGGTATCATTCGCAGGAAAGTTTTTAGAGGACCTGGAATGCTGATAACCATACTTTTCTCTCTCTGTGAGGAAATCAATGGTAAATAACTTCACTCCTAGTTTTACTTAGTAAAGCCTCTAGAGGTACAAACCAGCCTTTCGGCTGATGACCTAAACTACATTAATAATAAAAAAGGAAAATTAAAATTTTTCCAATGTTACCGAACACTTAATTAATTCATAGCACACTGTAAGCAACATAGAAATTAATTTGGAAATATTAGAAACGAACAATAAACTTTGAGAAGTTGGTATGTTATTGGAAACGTTGTACATATTTATTTATTTTTTATTTTAGCAGTTATTTGTTATCGGGAACTGTACTTTATTGACAACCACCCAATTTGATCGCTGCTTTTCGCTGTATTTTTTGACGTGATTTGGCATTAATTTTTGAACAAGGACCCCCAGTGGAGTTTGTTCAGGAATGGCTGTCAGCTGGTCACCATACAAAGTCGCTTGCCCAACTGGTGTTACTTAACAAATAATAGCGACTTTCTACGAGCTGACTGACTGGGCTGGCCCGAATGCCTTTTACATATTTAATTTATAAATGTCTGGAGTATTAAAACAGTGACCTAATTAGGTTGGCAGAACTTAAAATTATAAAATTAATAGATGAAATAATTCCTGTAATTGTCATGACATACAAAGGAACTTTATATCTCTGATAAAATAATGGTATATTTGTATAATTTTACGTATTGTGATGTGGTAAAGCCACAAAAGTACTTCTGAATTGGTAAATAATTTTCTTACTCATATTTTGAGCGTTACTGGTATTTTTGATACAATTTTATTCATAAACAAAAAAAAAAAAAAAATAGCTTATTATGTTTTTTAATGGTTCGCATTCTTTCTGTCACTCTTCTAAGTTTTTTTCATTCGTTACCTCTCTTTCTCAGAACTTAAACTCAACATATCTAAAATATCAAAAATATTCACATTGCAGATTCTTAATTCTTTTCTTTCTATGGAATATCACCAGTTATAATTGGTTGGGTAGGATTGATGATATTTTATCTGTACGTCAATTTTTTAAAATGCTAATTCCAAATATCAGTGGATACTGATTTGCAACGTTTATTTTTAAACATAATCAAAGTATTTTTCAGCAGACATGATATTTACGGAATCGTTTTAAAAGACATGCTATTATTTCTTATGTATTACTATTATTTTACAGTATTTTTAGTGGTTCAGTGCCGCAATATTATCGTGACAGAAAAATTACAAAATAAATTTTCCGTTGTTGTGTTTTTTTTTATGTTGTTAATAACAGGAATTATTTATTATCCTACATATTTTTGTAAAATATAAAATATAGTATAATATATTCATTTAGCAACCATCCGTTTTGCATTTTATGCTGTAGAGGTAAATGGCTTAAAGCTACAGTGGTGTGTTTACGGGCGTGTTGGATTACATTATTCTAAAAATAAACATTTCGTCATGTATGACGTGGCGCGCGGTATAATGCTATGGGTGTTCTCTGAGTGTTCTCCCTCCTACATCAGCGTATTAATGTTGTGTTTTTATATTCTTACTAGACACGGCTGTCGTGGCTGCTGCAAGGTCTTTTGACTTCGTATCAACACGGATGATGATTTCCATTCCAGTGTTGTAGACTGTTGCCTCTTCATCCGACATCCTTGTGACTACGGCTTGCTTATTTGCTGATACTGAAATGAAGTTGCCATTGTCTGTTTTCATTTTTCTTTTTGTTACAAAGAATCTTCGTCTCCTTGTGCAGTTGTTAGTTTTCTTTGTTATAACTGTAACTGGTCAATGAATTATATCTTCTATCATTTTTTATCTAATCTTTTTAAAATTATTTTAGTTAATTCGCATTTCAACGAACTTTTCGGTAAAATACATGAAAAGCCTACTTTAAATTGTACTCGTGATTTTAAAAGAAATGTTCCCTTTTGATCATTGCCTGTAATAAGATCGTACTAGTAATAACACTATTTAAAATGTCAGTCTATACCTTGTCTATGAAGTATACCTTGAAAATAGAATGAGGTAAATAAAATCAGGTCATTTTTTAGACTATGATAATCGCATGTAAAATCGTATAACGTCCGTATTGATAGATGATAAATAGCATTGAAAGATAAAATAAATGTACGTAATTGATCATTCTTTGTTTCCTAAAATCTTTTATTCACTCTTCTATTTAGAGAACGACGTTATATGTAGTGATTTTTTTTTAATAATTATTCTTTTGTAAATTAACGTAACATTAAACCTAACAATTTTATCAGTGTTAGGAAGATTTTGTTTTACGTACGACTGTTTGTCGTATCAATGGGAATGCAGATGATAAAGGTTGATATAGAAGGGAAATTGGGATGATGTAATGACCTTTTTTTGGATTTTGAATATGGAATTTCGGACATTGCTGCTCGTTGCGCTTACCGTACGTACACTTGACAGAGATGTTTAAAAAATAATAAATTATCCCTACAAATAATTTAAAGTAGAAGATCTGTGTTTGAATTTCTAGCTAGGTTCTGGAAATATTTCTCTAATAATAATAATAGTTTATTTATTTACAGTAATACAAAACAATAATTAAATAAATCTACCACACATGGCATGATCGTCTACCAGGTTGGCAAAAGGAACAATAAATAATTTTATTGAACTCGCTAATTTAATACTTTCGGTATTTCAAGATTGCCATTAAAAACTTTACTAAATTTTCCCATTTGAAATTTTCACTTCATCTTCCTCTAGCGTAGCCTTACCGAATCACCTTTCTCTGTAACACTCCAGGATTCTTCACCTTCCCAGGAAATGGCCTATACCCTCCTTTTCCCTCGTATTACATAAGGAACATACCCGTGCAGAACCAACTCTAAAAGGAAGGACCGTAGTTGAGAGGTAGCGTAGAACTTCTACATCTAAAAATTATGTCCATAAAATTTTCACAGTAATCATCTCTTTTATAATGTAAATCTCCCAGACTTGTATTCAATTTATAATACATTTTTTGAAACTTTGACTTAGCTGTTCTGCCGAACCATTTTAATCTGATTTCCCCTTTATCTTAACCACCAATAATTTTTCACTTACTCAATCGCTGCAGTTGGTAATGATAAGACAGTTTCAATTGATTTCACCTTTTTTATTCCTAATGAGTGGAGGCTATTTTGCAATCTGTTCTACTTGAGAACAATAAGCAACCACATGACCCAATGAGATGTGGATGATGTAAATGAAGTGTAGTGTTATACAAAATCCATTCGTGAGAGCGTTTGGTTAATTAAACCCCAACCATCAAAGTACACCGCTAGCTAAATTTGTAATGAATTTGTTTTAAAATTTTGAAAAATCTGTCGTAGCATGTAAACCAAGATTACATCTGAAATTTATGTAATTTGGTTGGTTTTTTATTTATTTATTTACGTTTCAACAGTGTTTATGTAGATCAATATGCTTCATGTCATTGTGAGCTTTAAGGTCTATGAAGTTAGTAACAGTATTGCCGGATTGCACTTTCCATGTGGCAAGTTCCCATGTGCGAATTCATGTGGAGGAAGCGCCATGCTGACGAAAATTTGTTTTAAAAAAATTAAACGCATATAAGAGATTTTTGGGCACGCGGGTTGTAGTTGTAAGTTTAATAATTTATCAATTATTGTAATATAGTATTGGTAAATTTAAAACTTTTATAAATAAATTGTAATTTGTAAATAAATAAAACAGGTAATACATTTAATTTACTAATATTTAATTGTAAATTTGAATGTTTAGTGGTAGGGAATGGATTGTTTTAGTTGTGTGTTTGTGTGTGTAAACAGTGAGTAGACAGTATATATTGTATATATGGTTACAGAAATAGGCCCCGCTTATTGTTGTGGATAGATAACAGATAAGAGCCGCTCTTTTACCTTAACCACACGTGTGCATAAAAACTACATTATGTATCTAAATACAATACATCGTCGCTGATATTTTATAGATCTCTTCTGAATTTTAGTTCTTTATATTTGTTTTTTGTATGACATAATTTTACGCTACTCCTACGTATCTGTATATACGGCAGCGTTGGAAGAAGAGAGGCAAGATGGAGCTGTTAGTAATACTAGAATTTGAAGCTCACAATGATATGACGCGCACTTTTTTTTTTTAAATTCCTAATTTTTGTACACTGCCCATAACAGACAGGTGGAGGTTAAATTATTTACACTCAATATGTTAGTTGCAGGGCTAAAATAAATAGTTCTGTTTCTTATCACATGGTCAGCCAATTAAATGACTGAACCATTTAAGAACAGAAGAGGTAGAGGTGTAAAAGACACTAATCAGGGTTATCTCCTCTGAAAGTAATGAATTTCATTATACAGCCAGACCCTGTGGTGAATGAAGTGAAGGTGTAATTTGCAGAGTGGAAATTTTGTGCTTTTCAGAGGGCCCGGCATGCTGATAAGCGTACTTTTCCACTCAGTGAGGAAGGCAATGGTAAACCACCTCACTCCTCGTTTTACTTAGTAAAGCCTCTAGAGGTTTAAACCAGCTTTTCGGCTGATGACCTAAACAACAACAACACAATTTGTGTACGTTGCAATCTGTTCAATTTAGAACAATAAGCAACCCCATGACCCAATGAGATGAGGATGATGTGTATGACATGTAAATGAGGTGTAGTCTTGTACAGACCAAGGCCGACCATTCCTGAGAGAGTATGGTTAATTAAACCCCAATCATCAAAGTACACCGGTAACCACTGTCTAGTATTCAGATCCGTATAAAAGATAAAGTACGCGTATAAAGATACGCGCACTTTTGTTGTAAAATTTTACAGTTGTAAATAAAGAATTACTGGAAAAAATAATGTTTGTAGTTTATTTTCGTTTTTTCACAAATAGAACGCACGAGTAAAGGAAACGTTATATATAAATTGAGGCACTGATACGTTTAAACATTTAAAAAAAGTTTTTTTAAAAATATAAATATCAGTATTTCTCAAGTGTTACCGTAGACTACACAATCTTTGTGGTTATGCCACTTGACGGTTTTGTAATAAGCGTTAAAAGTACATAAATAATTACGGTTTTTTTAATTGAATGATAAATAAAAGTGTTATCATTTTACTTTTTTCGGATAACATGCATTTATGAGAGAGCGTTCGTGTAAGCTCTTTGTGTCGTTATTTTACATGAAAACGTAAAATGCGTTAAAAAAATTTATATAAAGTATTTAATATTGAGTTAATTTTTATTATATACATTTCAACGGCACGTATTTTTGTATATTGCAAAGGGGAATTATTTTAAGAATGTAACATCGTATTTGAAGCGTCCAGTGAGAGGAGTGCGAGATTTAATGAATTGTTTCCTCAGTTACGGTGTACGGCTGTCAGCCAAAGTGCTATCATACCAAGCATTGCATGGACATTCCCTCCGACATACTCCTCCTCCTCCTCCACTCCCTCCCACTTTCACTATATTATCATTTCTTTTATTTCTCAGCTTTTAAATTTGTTTTTTAATTTGTGAATTATTTTCGTGTTGTTGATCTGCGGAAAAGTTGTGCCTCCTGAATTTGACGGTTGTAGACTTCTAAAACATTTAAGTGATAAAGATCTTGAAAATTTTCAAACTTGCATGACGTTTTGTAAACCGATTCTTGATTATTTTAATAGGCCTATATTGGTTATAATCCTGTAACAACTAAAATATATATTGGGTTTTTGTTTTATTATCTTCTGTTTTACGTCCGATTGTTTTCCATATTATACTGCTGATACGACGGACGATGAAGGTGATCAGTAAAAATGACTGATAAAAATACCTGACCTGCTCGGAAATCGAAACCAAGACCGCTAGCTTTGAAGCCTGTTCCACTAACCGCTACACCACGGGCCACCTTGGATTTCTTGTGCTAAAATTGGAGAATAATATATAATTATAATAAAAGTTTATGTAGATATTTTTTACGAGGTTGCACTATATTTTTAAAGGCCGGGAACTTAAATACATTAAAATTAGCACTTTTAAGAGCTCAATTGTGAATTCGTCAGTTTTTTTACCAATCATAAAAGGTATTTCGTTGGAATCATCTTGATATTTTTCCTGAAATACTTTGCGCTTGAAGTATTTCGTTCGAATTTTATTAAATTTCGACAGTTTCTGTCTAAAATTTTTATATTTTTAAATTATGGGAGTCTTTATCACTTCTTATCTAAGAAGTTTGCGTTGACGGTTCTTTGCATTAAGGTCCCTGGAGCACTACAGTAATTGCAAATTTAAATTTTTTCCTGTGAGAATGTATTGTGTATAATGTATGTAGTACTGTATTTTTATGTCTTGTAGTAAGTCTTTTTATATTTGTTGAGCTACTCTTTAATACAGATAGATAGACATTTCATTTTCGCCAAGAGGATTTTTTTAAAGCTTTCAAAAGCATTCTTTTGACTTTACACAATATATCTTGGCTTTTGTTGTATGATTTTGTCCCGAGGGTTATCTACAGCAGGTATCCATTGTTAATTATATTCAAGTGATGAAATTTCTTTCTTTTCATTGTATTATATATTATAAGAACAAATCGCTACGTGGTTTTCCTTATCTCTTGCTACTAAATTCTTTGTGCTATACAGAAGTTATGTTTCGGTATTAATTTAATCGTAAGTAAATCAGTGGTTGTAGTCAACGGTAATAAAGTACCGTTTATTTTCTAAAGGATTGGTGAAGCTGTTCGGGGATTGGGTTTTCCATAATTCTTCTCAAAGGTATTTTTTCTCATTAAACAGTTGTCTTTTCAAAGCTCCCTAAAAAGTTTTTGAAAAATATGTTTTGACTCTTTCTGAATTAAAGATATCTACATCACGAGAAGTATGTAATAATATTCCAGTTATGTAATCCCCTCCAATTAATTTTACCATATTTCCAGATTTTAAACATTTTTTAAGTCGTTGATTAAAAACTAAAATTACAGATTGCACGAATCAGAGAAATAAGATGGTTTTTTTTAGGAATAAGAAATGTGTTCTTTATGGAATGCGTAGGCGTTTTAGCGGTTTGCTCTCCCTTTAGTTTATTATCTGCAAATTTTAATGGCGAAACGACTTAAATCCGAAATCTTTTATGCATTTAAATGAAAAATGCTTGTGTTTTGTTGAAATTTAAGTTGTTATTCTTCTTTTTCTCTTCACGGGTTAGGCACTGAAAGCTATGAACGCACCATAGCTTCATAACACTATCCGTTCGCTCCTTTCTGGGGCGCCCTCGTTTCCTCCGTCTAGTTGGAACCCATGGGCAAACTTCTTCTGTGGCAAACTATCCTCCTCCATTCTTTGCTCATAAGTTGTTTTTCTTCAATTTTTTAGTTTAATACTCTTTGTTAATTTAATTTTATCTCTTCATTTCTAGCTCGATCTAGCAATGTCAACTGACAAACTTCTCCAAAAACGCATTTCCGTAGATGTTTTAAATCTTGGTTAGACAGACCAAATATCTGAGCCACAAATGAAAAATCTTTCAATAAAAGAATAGAAGATTCTTTTCTTGTCAATTTTCTTTCATAAGTCAAAATTACTTTTTGTTCAAATAAATAAAATTATCTGTCGAAGTAAAATTGTCTTCTAATTGATTTTATATTTAAATAATTCTGCAAAATCTTTCGACGAAACAAAAATTGTAAATCTCTATTACTTTTTGACAATATTCATTCCGAATACTTCGGTTATTCGATTTGCTGCTATTCAGTGTTTCATTTTTTTAACGTTGAATATTTTGATCTATTTAGATCTCTTTGATCTACAGATTAATTTTTGTACTGAGAAAATTATTTGAAGATGTACGTAATTAAATACAGCGTGATTTTATTGAAATCATTTTATTGTTTCGAAATTTCGGAGAAGTTCATAACTGGTTTCGTTTACAGTATGTATAATACATTTATGTAGAAAGAAATAGATTTGTTTATATTATGTCAGACTAAACTTCAGTGAAACGCGTGTTTGATGTTTTACAGACCTACATTTTGTATTACAGTATCGTCGCCGGCTAAATATAGCTCATTCGTTCCTGTTTGTTATTTCTTATACTGTATTTATCACTATTCAACTTAATTTAACTGCGTCAAATGATCGTGAAAATTCTAATTCCACTGAAGTTTTATAAATTTGAATTTCTTGTTCCTAGTATTCGCCTCAGGGAGCTGTTCATTTAACCTTTGTACTACGCTTTGTGCTGTGGAATTTGTGGAATGCTCGAGTGATTTCATAAGAATTTTTTTTGAACTTTTACTGTTCATGTTTGTTTTAAGTCCCTCTCATTATGCGATGAGCTTTACTTTAAAATACTGACCGTGAATTTTATCGAGGTAAATATTAATGCATAAATTAAGGGCTTGGATAAGTGCTTGATTGAAAGGAAAATTCACAGCATTAACCTAAATAGCTAGGTTGACATTTTGTAATAATAGGTAGTTTTTGAAAACCGTACATATTATAAAATTATTTAGCTGTGTTTTTATAATCAATATAGTTGTGTTATTTAGCTATACTAAGGTCCTCGTCATTTCAATAGGCGGGAAATTATTGTTAAACTATTTCATAAATCGGTAAAACGTTAATATTGTTATGTTGTTGTCGTTTAGTCCATCAGCCGAAAGACTGGTTTGAACGTCTTAGAGGTTTTACTAAGTAAAACGAAGAGTGAGGTGGTTTACCCTGCAAATTACACTTTCACTTCATTCACCGCAGGGTCTGGCTATATAATGAAATTCATTACTATCAGAGGAGATAACTGTTGACTAGTGGCTTTTACACCTCTACCTCATTTCTTCTTAAATGCTTCAGTCATTTAATTAACTGACCGTGTGATAAGAAACATACTATTTTATGTTGCCCTGGAACTAGAAGATCAAGGGCAAATAATTTACCACTCCACCTGTGGGCAGATTATTATGTTATATATAATTATTGTTAGCTGTATTTAATTTGTGACAAGCATTATTTTTGTGACAGATGGCTCATAAGTACTCCAAAAGAGGTTAAAAATGAAGGGATAATGCGTCAGATAGAGGAAGCCAGTTAATCTTAGGCTTACCAGCCTATCGAATTTTACAACGACTATAATAGTATTACCTGATTATGTAATACTTATTATAATTACAGACATTACGTAATCAGGTTTTTTTTACTTAAAGTCGAACCAACTGATTGGGTATTAGAGACCACAGTTAGTTTTAACTTTTAATAATATTATACAAATTACCAAAGCCTAGCCGAAAATCGAACTCGAGATCTTCCTATATGAAGCTTCTTGGTTAACCACTGTGCCACTGAGGCGGCCAATCAAGATTTTATTGTTTAGGCAACAATTGAAAAATGAAGTCTAAAAGGAATTAATTTTTGATCGGTTTTAACTGAAATAAACTAATAATGGTGTAATTTGACAATCTGTTTTTTTTTGTCATTCGTTTGTAATTTTAAATTTATTATCTGTGTGAAAATGAGAAATCTAAATTTCGTAGTTTTTCTTGGAAAAAATCTGTCAGTCTATTATTGTTTAGTTTGGAACTAATTTTTATTCTAATAGTCGTTTTATATGAATAATTTTTTTTTTAAATTCATATCGGTTTTTGTGAATTTTTATTTATGGCTAAGTATTAGCAAATTTTATTCCAATTGCGGAGGTTTGATATGCCCATACGTTTTACATTTATGTCCCGTGTTTAAAAAAGCCAGTTTTTGAGAGAATCTTTTTTATGCTCCCTAATAATTTTAGGCCTACTATATTTGTGCTGTAGTTTATTTATTTATCAAGAAAATGTAGTTATGTTATGTAATAATATATAATGATTTACGTTTGCGGTAATGAAAACGTAAGTAAAAATCGTGGGTCTTCGTTTTCTTTTAATTTTTTTAGTTATTATTGTGTTTCGTTTTTCAATTTTATTGCTTATTAAGATGTATTTTCTGCCCATAACAGACAGGTGGAGTGTCAAATTATTTACACCCAATCTGTTAGTTGCAGGGCTAAAATAAATAGTTCTGTTTCTTATCGCATGTTCAGCCAATTAAATAACTGAATCATTTAAGAACAGAAGAGGTAGAGGTGTAAAAGACACTAATCAGAGTTATCTCCTCTGAAAGTAATGATTTTCATTATACAGCCAGACCCTGTGATGAATGAAGTGAAGGTGTCATTTGCAGAGTGGAAAATTCGTGCTTTTCAGAGGGCCCGGCATTCTGATAAGCGTACTTTTCCACTCAGTGAGGAAGGCAATGGTAAACCACCTCACTCCTCGTTTTACTTAGTAAAGCCTCTAGAGGTTCAAACCAGCTTTTCGGCTGATGACCTAAACAACACACAACAAGATGTATTTTAAAGAAATCTGTTAATATTTAATATTGTATTAGTGAAGTTTTACATCTTCCCCGTTATATAAAAGTGTTTTTCATCATTCTTTTTGTAGTAAAACGTTTCTCATTATCACCAAAAGTTTTGAGACCGACAGGGTATGAAAATACTCTTTAGTAAGTTTAACTAATGATTGTTAGTGTTTTCCGTATTATATTTGTAATTCATATAGCAATTATAGCATTTACAAATGCTATAGTAATTTTAATAAAAGAAATTTAAATAAAGTACCCTGGTATAAGTCACTGCCTTTTGAAATGGGCGTAACAATTATTTGTACAGCATTTTTTTTTTAACGGTAGCATGTATAATATCTCATAAAACGTGAATTACAAAACGCGTTTTCTTCTAAGTTTTCCTTTGTTGAAAAGTCCTGTATAAATATTTTAGATCTGTAACAGGTTTTGTGCTTTTCTGCTTATTTCATTCATATTATGAAAGACAATTTTCCTCCTGTTGAATTTTCATTGTTACACACCGCTTTGTTCTTGGTTTAATTTCGTATGAATGAAATCTTTAATTTTTTACTCGAGCTCAGACACACGTGTGCATGAATATTTTATAAGTATTAATATTATACTTAACGGTGGTATTAGTTTTAAGTTTATAATGTTTCCTTAAATTATTAAACGTGTTAGTTTTGAAGTCTTCATCAGTTGTTTTTAGCTCAGGTACATTACGATATATTGTTTACCCATTTAAAAGTTTATATTTTATAGAAATAAAAATGAACGGGTTTTTATTATCTACCCAACCTTTAAAAAATGAAACATTTTAGTTCCATTTAAGGGGGTAGTCAACCCAGAAAATGAAAATCAAAACGTGTGGCTATAATTTATCATTATTTATTTTAAATGAAAGAGTAATTTACTAGTACTCATCTACCATTTGAAACAAGGCAAAAAATTAATTACAGCCCCTAATATAAGGGAGAGATTGGAAAAGCGGACTTTTACGGGGAATCAAATATCTCAGGAACAAAGAAAGATATCAACATGATTCTTATCCTACAAACTACAGAAAATTGCTGTCTGTTATCTGTTGTATGCGCTTGTTTGTATTTTTTCTTACAAGAAATTTAATGAAGAAAAACCATATTTTCAAAAACATTTATTTTATGTATTCACAAATTATTTTTTAACTAAATCCCTATTAAGGTTTTTGTAATAATCATTCCGCAGATAATAGAGCAAGAATTTATGAAAGTTTGAAAAAAACATCATTTAAATATCTCCAATACTAACCAAAATATTTAATTCCCAAGAATGTTCAATCATGTAAAAACCACATTTCCGGAAAACTTAAAGTTGAAGGAATAATTCACTCGCCTTGCTAGTAATCTTTATTTTAAACAGATGTTTTTATAACTTTTTGTCAAAGTATAAACAAAGTAAACAAATGTTGTCATTCAGAAAATTTTAAACCTCAAATAAATGCAAAAAACATCGAAATTTAAAAAATTCGTCTTTTTGAGTTGACTACCCCCTTATACTCAAAGAAACTAATAACACTGTAATTTGGCTGTCCCTTTCCTTTTTATCATTATTTATTTATTTACCCTGTGATGAATGCACGTCCAGAGCTGTTGCGATTCACAAGTTGAACCATCTATTACAAAGTATATTTCAGTATATCACAGCAAGCGCTGCGATTGTTTTTAACTTTTTCAAACACCTATTTGTCGAAAAAAACATTTCCAGCACTTGTTGCGATAAAGACAAAGAATCGGGAAAACCATGTTGTTATAATGATTTACGTTTAGCACTTTCTAATAATTAACTAAGAATAGGCAGTCTTGTAAAATAAAATGCAAGGTCATCCATCTCACCGATTTATTTTGTTTCTTATGTATATTTAATTTAAATTGAAACTTGTAATGTCATAAAAAAACAAAAAATAAATGTATGGTGTTTCAATGCAGACCTACTACCTGCTTTTTTGTCATTACCACATACATGTGCAAGGGGTACCCCTTGTGTAAGGGGGCGAGGGAAATTTTCTTCTAGACAGAAGGGGGGCGTGGTAAAAAAAGTTTGGGAATTACTGTTCTTGAGGTTCATACCTGCCTTTCGGCTGACGACCTGAACAACATTTTTTATTTTGTTGGAGATATGAAATTCTCCTGTACTAATTAATTAAAACTTAAAGGTAATTAAAAAATTACTAATAACTGTAGCTTTTAGAATGTAATAAAACACTTGTATTCAAAATAAAAAATAAAACAACGAAACTTGTAACATATTACTGTATACCGGAACTGAGAAGGGCGTGTGTACACATGCGTGAGTGTGTCTGTCTCATTATGGCAGGGAGTTGGAAAAATAAATGAACAAGTATGCAACCCTTCAGGGAGTTCGGATTTGATAGTGGCATACATAAAACGGAAAAAACCCGAAAATTTTTAATTAAAAGATTTAATTCATTTTAAACATTTAATTTAATGCGCTGTACTGCGTGTAGATATTTTCTAGTTCTTTATTTTATATTTGTTTTTAAATTATTTACCGTAGATTGAGGTACTTTTTAAAGTAGTTTGATTTTTTACTTTTAGTGATATTCTGACGTGCATCAATGAAAGGAACTGTTCCCTCAGGCAAAAAGCATCAATATTATCTGAATTTTCGTGATGGAAATTGTCTTGTGTTCCTTTTTTTGGCTTCAGACATAAATCGGTTGAAGCGTAACATCTGCTGAATCAATAAGTTGTATTAGACCTTTTACAAAACGGAATATCTTTCAGCATACATTTTGTTGGATGCACTTCATCTATACTGTGTTCAATAATAGATCAAAGGGCTATTTTAAGTCAGTAGTTTTTGCGAATACAATGTCGTGCTACTTGGCTGAACATGCAGTTCATTCATGTACATAACGCTTTAGAATTTATGCGTTCTCTGTTTCAAAATTGGTTTAATTCCTACGAAACCAGAAACATATTGATGTTAAGCCTATATAGTGCTCATTTGATTTCTATTCATATTTGATTTTTTTAAATCAGTTTTGCTATCCGATGTAACGTTTAATATGTAACCAGATATAATATATCGTGTATTTACAAGCTACTTTGCTAATTATATTTTCACATTAATAGTAATGTATGCAAATTTCACTAATCCGTTGTATTTCTTGTACAAAATGTAACTGCAACTAGTAATATCCTCGATTGATAAGTGTTTGAATAAAGTTCTGTTCCAACAAAATATGTTCAAAATTATTCAATGGTTATAAATTATTTTCTTTCAACGTGTTTCCGCCTCCAATTTATTATTTGAATATTTTGATTTTATATACTCTTCAATTTATGTTGTACAGACATAAATACAATAAGCTATTGATAGTGAACAACAGTATACTATAATAAACTTGGAAGTAAGGAAACTGTTTGTGAAAACGTTTATCCTGAAGTGTTTTAATACATGGAAGTGAAAAATTGTTGGAAAACAGGATACCAACATACTAGAAGCGTTGAAATTGTGGCTTCGTGGACTGCAGAATTAGATTGACCGAAAGAAAGACGAATATTAAAGTATTACTGGGAATCAGAAATAGAAGAGAGTTTTTTTTTGGTTTAACATCCGACTATTCTGCAGTTACTAATATATTTTTATATTATAAATATTTTTGAACAAATATCACGATCAAATATTTTTAATTTTATTTTTCTGTTAATTAAGTTCAATACTTTCCTGTGTGGAAGCAGGAACTCACATTTGGATTTAGGTGTATTTATGCAATTTTGGATTTTAGCTCTAGCCAATGTGCAACCAAGATCAATTGGTTTTTTGGGTGGTTTTTTTTTAATTAATGCTAACCGGTTTTGGTCATTTCTGCTGCTGGCTTAATTTTTTATAATAGTTATATAAATAATTTCTATATTATTTATGTGCATTTTTTTATAAATAAAAGAAAACTAAAGATAAACAAAAAGAAATGTATCTGGGTCATTATGAGACGCAAAGATTTTGCGTGAATATTTTGAGTTATAATTTGTGTTTTTAAAATCCCTAATATGTGTACGTTCCAATCTGTTAGATTATGAACAATAAGCAACCCCATTACCCAGTGAGATGAGAATGATATGTTTCACGTGACAATGAGGTGTAGTTTTGTAGAGACTCAGGCCGGGCGTTACTGAAAGAGTGTGGCTAATTGAACCCCAACCATCAAAGTACACTGGTAACCACTGTCTAGTATTTAAACCTATGGGTTTGAATACTAATTGCTAGTAATATGCAAAAAAACGTAGAAAGAAATTTGTAAAAATTGTATGTTGTTCGTTATTTTGTTTTTAATTTTATGGTCCTACAGATTAAATTGAAAAAATGCCAGTAGCTAGAGAAACCCAACATCGATAAGTGTGTAAAGTTTCATTTTCTTATCTTTAACCAATCCTATGAAAAATTTACCTAAAAATTGCAAATTTAACATTGGCGGGATACAAAGTACAGTCTCACCTTAATGGATGGGATTACCGTTTAATACTCGTAGTTAAACTCGTAGTTTGCTGAATATTTTATCGACAATATTTAAAAGAAAATTATTATGTTGAGTTCAAAATTAAACGGATCCGTATGTTATGATTCCCGTACGCCATAATTTTGGTAAAATTTATCGTTTGGTATGAGTTAAAGATTATTCACAAGGTCAAAACATCTTTGGTTCGTTGGTTTAGTCTACTCAGGTACGCAAGGGAAATAATAATTTAGCAATTGCTTCTTGTTATACGCGACTGAAATACTGATCATGTATATTTCACCTTAGGCCTTCGTTTATCTCATGCGAATAATACTACAGAAATGATAATATTTTGTGATAAAAGAGCTTCAAAATGTTGTCTATTGTTGTGTATTGCTCTTTATTATTTAAAATTGTATTGCGATTTACTTTTCCGTGATTGCGATTACTTGGAAATAAAAATGTAGATTGCCTTCATATCTGCACGTGTCATCTTACCTACTGACCATTCCACACTTTAACGTTCGTGGTAGTTGTGTACACAAGAAATTATGTTGGGAAGATATAGCTCGCAGTTTTGTTCATAATTGTATGCAATCATGATCTCATGTTATAAAATAAACATTATGTAACTACTGATTCTATTAATTAGTGAGATAACGCTATGCTTAAAATAAATTTATTACATTTTCCATTGTTCATTGCTATTTTTTTACAGGAAGTTAATCTTGTATAGTTTGTTCGTTAAACTAATATTTTTTAGGTACATTGTTTCAGTTTATTGTGAGTCGCATCAACATCTCTTGTTATTAACTATTACTTTAGGATATAGATTTATGGGTTTTAACATGTAATAATTTCTAGATCTGCCCATAACAGACAGGTGGAGTGTCAAATTATTTACACTCAATCTGTTAGTTGCAGGGCTAAAATAAATAGTTCTGTTTCTTGTCACATGGTCAGCCAATTAAATGACTGAATCATTTAAGAACAGAAGAGGTAGAGGTGTAAAAGACACCAATCAGAGTTATCTCCTCTGAAAGTAATGAATTTCATTATACAACCAGACCCTGTGGTGAATGAAGTGAAGGTGTCATTTCCAGAGTAGAAAATATGTGCTTTTCAGAGGGCCCGGCATGCTGATAAGTGTACTTTTCTATTCAGTGAGGAAGGCAGTGGTAAACCACCTCACTCCTCGTTTTACTTAGTAAAACCTCTACAGGTTCAAACCAGCCTTTCGGCTGATGACCTAAACAACGCAACAATTTCTAGATTTCGGGAATCAAACCCAGGACTTTCCACTTTGTAGCCCACCACGCTGACGACTTTGCCACGAGGCGGTAATTATTTAATTTTCCTAAAGATGAATTCTTTTTTTTAGATGTTGGTTTATAAAATACTACCCCCGGTCGCTTCGTAATTAAAGTTATTTTATTTACAAATCGTATAACACTGTCCGTTGAAGTATTTTAGATGTTCTAAACTGGATGAGGAGGCGGATACCATAAGACATCTGAAGTGTCGGACAAGAAAAAAAGTTGTGGTATTTTTTGTATGCAAGTGTATGTGAATCTTGTGGCTTAAAATATATCGGTTTAGGGCTGTGATTTTCAAAGACAACTTTAGAACGGGTTTTGCAGAAAATCGAATATTACGCTATTACGCGTCGGACGAGTAAACATTATAATATAAAAATCTGAGCTTTTTTCATTTTATCTGCAGCCCTTTTTCATTTTGGCGTAGAATGCACGTAAAATTTGTAATTTTAAAAATAAAAACTCGATCCTTCACGAAGTTTTCGTATTATTTCTTTACTTTAGAATCATTAGTTTTCGAAATCCTTTCGTACGGAACACCTACAACCCAAATAGAACGTATCGAATTGAAAGTTTCTAAGTTTTTTGGTTCTCAAGATTTTCTGATTAGTGAGTAACAATATAAAGTTTACAAAACTTTAGTTTAAATTATTTGGTACTATACTTTTTATATAAAACGTTTAAATTCATTTAATATAATGCAATATTGCACCTACGGAAAAAAAATTTCCAATTGTAAGTGCTTGATAATCTGTAGATAATTTTTTATCTTAATGTGTGACTCAAGTGTATCTTGCATTGTATTTTAAAAATTTCCTTTCAATGCTAAAATAATATGTTGCGTTTGTTTTGTATAATTTATGCCAGATAAAAATTATTTGAGTCGAATCTTTCCTGATACTTTAGTTTGATTTTTTAGCTCTGTCTTTTCTTTGATGAAAGATTACTGAGAATTTCTTTTACCCGTACAAATTGCAACCGAAATTACCAAAAATATTCGTAAAGAAAATTGTGTGTATTAAGTTCTATTTTTGCAGAGAAATTTCTCGAAGCAGTGGAGTTTTTTTTGTATTACGGAGTTTACCAGTAGGCCTACTTGAAAATTTGTAGTTATTTACATATAACCATTAAATGTATTTATAGAGATCTTAACTTGAACACGGTGAAACAAGTAATTTCAAAATTCAGTATTCATTATTTGCACAGACTTTACGAATTTATTAACAATTTGTTTATTAGTGTAAATCTAAATTTAAGGTTGATGAGATTTATTTTTTTTGGAATTGCTTTATAAATATTGTAATGAAAATTTAGCGTAATATTATTTTGGTCTATACATATTATTTATTCATTTATTTCTTTTTTACTTTTATTATTATTATTTTTAAATATAAACATCACAGAGAACAAACATCGATGTATGTTTGACTTCCTTTAGTTTTTTGTTTTTCTGCCAGATTAGTTATTTACAATCAAAATGTACATTCTAATAAAATTTAGATTATAACGTAACAGTATATAAAATAAAAACGTTACATTTTTGTTTGTTTTAGGAGGTGATGTAATCCTTCAGTATTACTTTTAAAAAAATTATTTAGTACCACTAAAACTTATATACTTTTAGTATCACATCTTAGGAAAACAACTACCATATACTTGCTCTCGGATAAATTGGTGAACAATTTGATCCTAACTTAACTGTTTTGATTATTTGTATTTTAAATAGCGCTTTTGGATTTGTGTTTAAAAAAAAAGAATGATAGGACATTAAGATAATTGTAATTGGTCATTATTTTAACAGGATATTTTTCTTGAAAACAATTTCACGCAGTCGCTTTATTTAATTTATTCTTGTTGTTTAGGTCAACAGCCGAAAGGCTGGTTTGAACCTCTAGAGGTTTACTAAGTAAAACGAGGAGTGAGGTGGTTTACCATTGCCTTCCTCAATGAGTGGAAAAGTATGCGTATCAGCATGCCGGGCCCTCTGAAAAGCATATATTTTCCACTCTGTAAATGACACCTTCACTTCATTCACCGCAGGGTCTGGCTGTACAATGAAATTCATTACTTTCAGAGAAGATAACTCTGATTAGTGTCTTTTACACCTCTACCTCTTCTGTTCTTAAATGATTCAGTCATTTAATTGACTGACCATGTGATAAGAAACAGAACTATTTATTTTAGCCCTGCAACGAACATTGAATTTATTCTTATCCTTTGTTAAAATGTCGTTGGAGCATTTAGAAACAACACAATTTCTTAAAAATTGTTTCTTAAAACTTTACGGAAATTATTATCTATAGTCAAGCCTCTCTTAGTTTGCTCCTAATGTAAACAAATAATAACGTCACTGAGCATGCGCATTATATTAAAATGTGTACACCCTGATTAAAAAGTAACAACAAAATACTTTCAAAGTATTTAAATACAAAATACTTTTAAAAGTATTTGTATAAATGAAATTATTAGGCCTACATCATATCATGACTGATGTTTTTAGTACTTTAAGTACTTATAATTTAAAAAAATAGTTAACTTAATAGGAATACGACATCCGTAAAGTCGCGGACTCTAGCGTGCACCCTGTAGTAGGTGGCTTTTGTTTGTTGACAGTAAGAGCAAACTAAGAACGGCTGAACTGTATATCGTTTTTTTTTTGTAAAAAATGTATGCATATAAATACTTGAAAAGTGAATGTTATTAAGTATCTAAATTATAACCTAGATATTTATTTTTATTATCTGAAAAACAGAATGTAGGCTACTTGTAAACTACCTCATGTTGGGTAATAGTGTAATCGTTTAAAATAAATAAACAGTAATTGAACAATAATCCTTACTTAAATTGGTAAGGTTAAGTTATTATTTTATCCTATAAAACTGCAAGTATGATATCATTTTTAATTGTACTGTAAATCTAATGTGCAAAAATGATGATGTCATCCGCAATGTTCATGGCTGTAAATAATGATAGATATTTAAGGAAACAACCAAGAATTTAATGCTTTGTGATTTCACTGTTTAACCTATATTTGTTTTATGCGTTACGTTAATTTTACTGCAGGCCTGTCCTGTTGCGCTTCAACAGTTTTGTTATGGTTATTTACTTTTAACAGGAAATTAAAATATTTTTTCAAAGATTATTAATTGAAGTAATGTTTTTAAACAGATTTATTATGAGTGGGTTCACCTTACAAAAAAAAGTTGTTAACAAGGTTGTAGTTTTTATGTAGAAAACAAAGCAGTCTGGAGAAAAAAAGGCAATAATCAAAGTTTGTGCCAAAATCAAACTAGTAAAACAGTGTTAAATATGCTCGAGTTTTTATTATTTTCTAGTATTTATAAAAGTAACTATTTTTTAACAAACGTGTGCTACTAATACGTATCAATTTAATTTACTCATATTTTTATTTTGCACTCGATCTGTTAATTCCAGTGCTGCAAAAAATACTTTGGTTACTTATTACATTGTCAGCTAATTTTATGACTGAAGCATTCAAGAATAGAAGAAATAGAATTGTAAAAGGCACTTGTCAGAGTTATCCCTGTGAGAGTAATGAATTTTATTATACAGCCAGACACTGTGGTGAATGAAGTTAAGGTATCATTTCCAGAGTGGAAGTAAATACTTTTTAGAGAGCCTAGCAAGTTGATAAGCATAATTTTCAACTTAGTGAGGAAGGGGGAAGTAAATCACCTGACTTCTCATTTTAATTAGTAAAATGTCTAGACTCTAGAGGTTCAAACCAACATTTCGGCTAATGACCTAAACAACATAATTATATTACTTGAACCATTAACCTTTCTTTCTGGCCGCCTTTGTTGCGTATTGATTAGCGCGGTAGCCTACAAAGCGAAATATAATTTTAAATAATATAACAATACCGTAAATTTTATGAATAATACTCGTATTTAGTTGATATTTTCAATTTTGTTTAGAAATGTTTTTGAAAGGTTAATTGATTGCAAACTATTAATGGGTTTTAATTTAATTTTTTAAACTAGTGTTCGATAATCCAAAAACTGTTGAGTAATATTTAAAAAAATTACACAGGGTTATTCATTTAAAGAATCAACGGGCTTGTCAGTGCTAAAGTTTGTATTTTTTAATTTTTTATTGCGTTTTTTACATGAAGGTGATAACGATTCAAGTGTTTGTTTTTAATTTATTTCACTCCGTTGTGTTTTTAGGTTGACCAACAAAAGAAATAATTTTACATTTTTAATAGA
This sequence comes from Catonia carolina, assembly GCA_035578175.1. NCBI lineage: Eukaryota > Metazoa > Arthropoda > Insecta > Hemiptera > Achilidae > Catonia > Catonia carolina. Next base: position 27,254,899 of record JAQMRL010000002.1, on the reverse strand, counting down.
GTTATTACTTTGTTTTTGACATAAATATTGTTTTATCCCATTATTTACAAAAATAAATTAAATTGCAATGTTTTGTAGTACACTTGGAAGTACTGTATGGTTGAAAATATATTATTCAGCTTTTATAAATTGATAACTATATTGTTAATTTTCTGTTTTGTTGTCCGTAACAAACCGCGGTACCGTAATCCAATTTCTTTTTTCGTCTGAACGGGTTGCGGCGACGGATGGTGGACGTTTTACTCGCTGATACGGATCATACCGATGCTTTTTGCTATTATTTCCATTTGTTTATGTGTTTGTTGATTTGGCGGATTCCAATTTCATTGCCGTCAGATATTTTGATAGCTTGTGTAAACATCCCCATAAATAACCATTTTATCAATCTGTCCGTGTATGACTAACGAAAGAGAGGTATTGGACCAGAAGAGATGAGTTGACAAGTCTCTAAATTCTCTCTTTACACACTCTCCCGTTGTTGTTCGTCTGTTCCGTTTTTGTCAGAATTAATCTTTCGTGTAAATATCTTCTTTTTTTTATAAAATGTAAATGTTATCTTTACTTCCTGAAATATTTTTACGTTTTCACTGAATAATTAATATTTACCTGAATTCCATGTTTAATTTTCGTTTTTGTAAATTTTTCGTGTTTTGTATTTCATGTTTGTTCACTGTGCATTGTACCTATTAACTATACTTTTTTTTAAATCGTGAAAAATACAATAAATTTTTGCTTGTCCGGACTTGTCGGTACCGGTTCAGTAAAAATCTCGAATACCTGGAGAAAAAAAAAGAAATTATTTGTTTACAGTTGGATTATTCGATATTTTGAGCTGTTGTTTCTTTTATAAACAAATGTTTCGGACCATAAGTAAAAGTACGTTATTATTATTTTTCCGTCTTAGTTTTCTCGAAATAAACATTCAGATATTTTCCCTCCTACCATATTTTTTTTGCTGCAATAGAAATTTTTTTCTTGTTTCTCCAGAGCATACTATACCTCTGATTGTTTGGAAATCGTTTCTCATCAATCCTCTTGTGTAGTTTTTTCCATCAAAACAATCAGAATCTTTATCCTAATAATATTATATTGAATTTGTTGCGTATTTTGAATTTCATGTAAGCTATTGATTTGTAATTCACGTTGAAGATCTTTTTTATTCAATCTTTCTTCAGTTATTCTAACGTGTGACCATAAAACTTGAACTGAATTTTGTACATTGAAGTTTCTATTGTTTCAATATTACTGTGCATTTCCTTATTTGACTTTAAGTGATATTTCCCCTTATCGATTCTTTTTTGATCACATTCTTCCTTCTATTTTAAAACTGATTTTAATTTCATATTCTTTAAATTTGGGTTGTTTCGTTCCCATGGAGAACAACGGGTTTTAGAACAGTTGAATAATATCTTAATTTGGGGTTTATCAAAACGTTTGTTTTGTTGAAAACGTGCATTGTTTGAAAAAATAGTTTTTCGATTTTTTTAGTAGTTCTTTCCTCCATTGTTCTTTTGCAAAACTGCTTTTCTGAATGATTTCACCCAGATTCTTAAATTCTGTTACGAAGTCAATTATTTTCAAGCAATATATGCAAAACGGTTTTTTCAGATATTTATTTTAATTGTTCTATCTGTTTTATTGCTTCAAACGCTGATTAAGCTAATAGTCCCAAATTATCAGAAACAGCGAAACATTGCATTTCGTCATAGTTTTTCCATTGTTTAAAATTGCACATGAATTGTTAGTCTTTAACATAATTTTGTAGTTTTATCAAGAACGTTGTGAAAATACGTTATTATTGCACGTAAATTAAGTGACGATTTGTAGTCTTATCGCGGGGTATAATGTTTATCTACGTGTTTATGAAAAAGTACGACAAAGAAAATCAAATTAAGAGATTTGTCTATAAATACGATTTTATTTACATTTTCATAAAAAAATTATACTTTACACACAAAAATATCAAGTGTTCTTGAATACATCAATTATTTAAAAAAATATTAATGGTTCTTTAATTTTGACAAGTACTTCCGGGTTGTATGATCTGGCAAACGTTTTGTCAAAAGTTTGCCGGAAGATGTGTATTACGTTTAAAAGTAGGCTCATTCATTAATTACTATAACATTCCGGCAAGTTTTATTCTCGTCGTCGGAACTGTCTCTTTTATTGTTAAAATTAAGCTATAATTCTTTAGCTATTTTAATAATTTATTATCTCTATTACTGGTGGGTAAAATTGTAAAGTTTTACGTGTGACTGTTTTACGTTTACTGTGAATTGTATTTTTATTTGTTTAAAATGTCTTTAAACAAAAATACTGTATTCATAGGTTTTTAAAATAAATAGTGTTTTAAAACGTTTCGGTCGCTTAAATAAAAAATGTACTGTATTTTATTTAGTTAATATGTAGTTCGTTACTTCAATTCGGTGCGTTCATTTGAAAAATAGGTTTTTTTCGGAATAGTGTACGAAGTTGAAACTTGAAATTTAATTTAGAGACCACTGAGGGATTCCATACAAATACTTTCATAAAAATCGGTCAAATAAATGTTAATACATCTCGTATTATGAACGTTAAGTGAAAATGAGTGATAAAAAAGACAGAATTGGCCGGGAATCATTCCCGGAACCCCCCTAGTTTAGAAGTCGTTGCGTTGATCGTTACACCGCGGGCCGGACGAATTTTCATGTATCCCTGATTAGCGAGAGTTTGTGTAATAAATAATGTAAATTTTCTTCTTATACTTAAAAAAAAAACTGTAGAGAACTCATTTGTTATTTATACAACGAATTTTTTTTAAACATTGTTCAAACATAGGTAATGCAGTTTTTACATTTTCTAAGTTAGTTTTTAAGTATATGTAAATTAATTTGACCTTGTTCGTTATTATTAAGTGAATACCCAATTCTACCCATGTTCTTTCGTAATCAATGTAAATAATACTAATAAATATTAGAACTATTCTGTTTACAGGCGTTACTTAATAATAATTATTGTTAAGAACGTGTTATTTATTAAAATGAAAATTATTACCGACTGTATGAAAAAATTATATTTTTATTTGTTTAGAATGTCTTTAAACAAAAATAGTGTATTCATTGGTTTTTAAAATAAATAGTGTTTTAAAACTTTTCGGTCGTTTAAATAAAAAATGTACTGTATTTTAAAGTTAATATCTAGTTCGTTACTTCAATTCGGTGTGTTCATTCCAAGAATAGGTTTTTTCGGAATAGTGTACGAAGTTGAAACTTGAAATTTAAGTTAGAGACCACTAAGGGATTCCATACAAATATTTTCATAAAAATCGGTGAACCAGAAGTAGTAGTTTATTCGTGCGATTTTTTTTACTGTTTGCAATTTTATTAAAAACGATTTCTTAAGATTTTAGAAAAAAATAGTCTCATTAACTACATTTTTTATTCTCTACAAGATAGGATAAGTGCCATGTCTGCTAAAACTCTTTGGGGGCCTGTGCTCTCGTGGTAAATTTTTTTTACATGAAATTTTCGTGTAAAATTATGTATATAATTATAATTGTAGAACAATAAGCAACCTACAATTATTATATCAACAATTATTTTACAACGCTTAGTTTAGCAACAATCAGTGATTTTCTGTGTTTTCTATTCATCAAAATCGATAAAAAATGGGATTTTTAAAGACTGTAACCTTAGTAGCTGTGCACTTTACGCCAAATATGTATATAATTAAAGTTTAGGAAATAATATAAAATCTACAATTTTCATTTTAAGCATTTTTTCCACAGAGCCTAGTTTAGTATCAAATAGTGATTTTCCGTACTTTTAAGCCAAACAGAGGGTGGTTTTCATTTTACATTGTTTACTAATGATTAAACATAAGTTTATATTGTTCATAATTTACACTGGCAAGAGAATGTCTACACTCAAGATTTTTTTTATCGTACCTTATTATTTATTATTTGAAATGTATCGTCTCACTAACCATTGTCTAATTTTATACTTGTGATATAAAAATTGTATTCCGTAATCATTACTGTTAACAGAATTACTATAGTACTAATTTGACTATAACGTATAGTAATAGCCTACAGGGCGTTTCATAATGTACTTCGGGTTTACGAAAATTCAGTACAAAAAACTATTTCACTTACCTAAATGAAAGTTGTACGGGCCAATGCATGGACTCAAACAGTTATTTTTTAAATCTATAAATGTGTGCTCCTTTGGTGACACGGCACACATCAACACCAAAGTCAAGCTCTTGCTAAACACGTTCTAAACCTCTCCTTTTCGATAGAGTTGATTGTATTAATTATACGATCCTTCAACTCAACGATATCGTTCGGCATTGGTGGGATAAACACCTTGTTTTTCAGATAACCCCAGAGAAAGAAGTCACGTGGCATGAGGTCTGGTGATCTTGGTGGCCACAGCATAATGTGTTGGTCTTCTTCAGACGCGTGCCCTATCCAGCGCTGAGGCAATGTTGTGTTAAGGTATCGTCGAACATCAATATGAAAATGGGCAGGACGACCATCTTGCTGGAAAATGAAGTCGTTGAGTAGCTGAGGCATAAGCCATAAATGTAACATAAATTATGCCGGTTACTGTCGTTTCTGTAAAAAAGAACGGCTCAAACAGTGCCTCACGAGAAATCAACGACTAGTTGATTTCCGCTTGCATAAACAATCAGTTTCACTGAATTGTTTATACCATGCACTTATTCAATTGCCACTTGGTGGATCCTTATTAAATTTCAATCGAAACGTACGTTGCTCAGTAATTACTGACTTTGACACGTAAAATTCTAACACACAAAACGACTACTTGCTTCCCGTGGCAGCCATTTTCTCTACTGTCTACGCCTAGCGGGCAAACTGTTAAATAAATGCCCAGAATATGTGGAAAAAATTATTTGAAGTGCTCTTTCGTACAGTACGTGTTTCATTCTTATAAATGAAATTTGTTTTTTGTACTGAATTTTCGTAACCCCGAAGTACATTATAAAACGCCCTGTATTGAAGTGATGGCAACACTTTTAAGTTCCTGTCACTTTAAAACAAAACACTAATGTATAGGTAAACAGACTTATCTCCCATTTTTCCATATTTCCCATATTATTTATATATATTCCATATTATTTATTGACTTATTTCCCATATTTCGTGCAGCCGACTCGAGCCGTCAGACAAGCTCTTTCTATATTTAAGTCTTACAAATCACTAAACATGATACTCACTAAATCATTACTGTAACTTTTGATAAGAAATAAACTAAATTATTGTCAATTAGATGTGAGATAACATTATAATATAAGATTGATTTATTCGTAAATGATAAATTATTATGAAGCAATGCGCACTGCTGAATTTAAAATGTTGTGAACTTCACCCGAACGAATTGTATTTTATGGTGAAAATATTAATCATAAAATTTGTACATTATATATTTTTGAGAAAAATGAGATGTCAATTATTTTAATTTTAGAGAGGAAGTAGCTTAATGAATTATTACAAAAAAAATTATAATCATAAATTAGGTTAATGTTCTATATTTTATTGATAAATAAACTATTATTATTATAGTTTTAATGTATTTAAATAATAATGTTATTCTGTTAATATTTGTTTTAATCAATAATTATTTTTATATTTAATAAAACTTTTCTGCTGTGTATTTTTATCTTTGTTGTGTGCAATCGTTTCGTCATTTGCTAGACAGTTTGTATTTATTATCATTGTGTGTAATTATTTAAATTAATAGATAATTCTTGCATTGTGATTCAAGTGTAATTTAATATGAGTATTGTTTATAGTATTACGTTGTTCATGTATCGTTGAGTGTCAGGGTCAAGCTGACGATTGACGTTTATTTAGGTTTTGTTTTAAACTTGTCTTCTATTCATGTTACATTTTTATATATTTCATAAATTTAAATTGTAGCGTTATTGTGTGTTTGATTAGCAGAATATTACACAGCGTTTTTCTTATTAGTTTTTTTTATAATTATTGTGTGATAAACTTGCAACGGATGTCGGGTGCAGTTAGCCGTATTTTATGTTGTTTAGGTCATCAGCCAAAAGGCTGGTTTGAACCTCTAGAGGCTTTACTAAGTAAAACTAGGAGTGAGAGAATATATCATTATATTACCATCATCCCCAAAATCAGAAGTGCTTATCAGCATCCCAGGCCCTCTGAAAACCATCCATTTTCTACTCTGAAAATGACACCACTTCGTTCATCACAGAGTCTAGCTGTATAATGAAACTCATTACTGTTAGCGAAGATAACTCTAACTAGTGTCTTTTACAACTCTACGTCTTCTGTTCTTAAATGTTTCAGTCATATAATTGACCAACCATATGGTAAGAAACAACTATTTTTTGTAGCCCTGGAACTAGCAGATCGAGTGCAAATAATTTTATACTCCACCTGCCTGTTATGGACAAACCACACACACAGACTTTCATCTTACAAATTTTCTTCCTACATTCGCTTTAACCGAGTTACTCTTTGTCCCTGATGTTTTTGAGTTCTTTATTTTTAATGTCTTTATTGTATCTGTTTAGTGTTTTGAGGTTCCGTTTTCGGTCAAAGACTGTTGGTTTATTCTGATATGTCTCAAGAATTGTTGTCTTTTTCTTCATACTGTGGTATCTAGGTGTTTGGTTGGTCTTTTTCTTCTTACTGTTGTATCTAAGTTTTGTGGTTGGTCTTTTTCTTCCTACTGTGGTATCTAGGTGTTTGGTTGGTCTTTTTCTTCTTACTGTGGTATCTAGGTGTTTGGTTGGTCTTTTTCTTCTTACTGTTGTATCTAAGTTTTGTGGTTGGTCTTTTTCTTCTTATTGTGGTATCTAGGTGTTTGGTTGGTCTTTTTCTTCTTACTGTGGTATCTAGGTGTTTGGTTGGTCTTTTTCTTCATACTGTGGTATCTAGGTGTTTGGTTGGTCTTTTTCTTCTTACTGTTGTATCTAAGTTTTGTAGTTGGTCTTTTTCTTCTTACTGCTGTATCTAAGTTTTGTGGTTGGTCTTTTCCTTCTTACTGTGGTATCTAAGTTTTGTGGTTGGCCTTTTTCTTTATATTATGGTAGCTAGGTCTGTTATTGATCTGTGCCTGAAGCTGTTTTCTATCAAGAGGTGGCCATATACATATCGTTTTCAGGGTTTATCTTTCGATTGTAATTAGTTCTGAAACTTATTTTTACTATAATTTTTTTAAATTTTTTATTGAGGTTCAACTTTCTCTTAGTCTATATTTAAACTGCGCTCCATTAAATCTGAGGATGACCTTCGCTGAGCCAGGCTACAGATCATAATAAAAATAACGTAATATTTAAAAGGTACTGTAATATAATTGGCGTGCAATTTTTGTTTGATGTTGCGTTGTGTTTTAATCTGCTGAGTATTATGTAGGCAACTTGTTTCGACATCAAAATTATGTTGTTTAACAACTGATCGATATTGATAATGACTTAATAAACAGTAAATTTTCGCATTTAAGGAACTGTATTTAAATAGGCGGGTACATAACAAGAATGTTAGTTCTTAAAATCGGTAATAATCTTGTAAACTATTGTTAATTACTACTTCTACATAATTAGTTAATATAGTTTTATTACTTGCTAAATGTATTAACGTAAAACTTGTTTTGTTGCAGGTATGTACGTACGACTCATAAAAATGTTCCTGAATTCTTGTCTGGTGCTGCTTTTCATATCACAGTAGGCTAAATATTTTACATTATTATTACTTAATTATTATTGTGAAATAAATAATCTAATTTTTATTTTATTTTAAAAGTTATAGTTTTGTACTATTATCTTATTGCGTTCATCGTATTTTTTGCCTTTTTCGGAGAGGCGTTTATCTTAAAAATTTGTAAAATAAATAATTTTTCGACAAAGAACTTCTTCTGGATAATGATGATTTTCTGGAAAAGTTGGCATTTATTTTCTTATGTGTTTTGTTTTTAAGTAATAACTACAAATAGACCTACATAGTACATAATAAATAAAATATTTTAAATTTACTTAGTTGCATTAACTGGTACTATTTTAATGAAAATAATTTATTTTCTCGTTAATTATCTTTTTACATGTCATGTTATGCTAGAACAAACTTAATCATTTCATTGACGATAGCTTGTCATAATTCTTTTTTTGAGATTATCATAGAAACACTTTTAGTATTTCCTTCGTAAATCTTTCTGAAAATAACCTTAATCATAAAATTTTCTGTATCTTTTAAAACGATAATAAAAATAAATCAGTCTGTTGTATTTAAATCGGTATTCAATAAAGCTTCTTACAGATTGTAGAGCTAACTTCTCTCTTTAATAAGTCAGTAATTTGAATAAAATAAGTATAGTTGTTACACGAATATGATTTTCCACGAAAAATTGTTTTCCCAAGTTCTCTCCCACTAAAACGGGGGTACATATTTTTTCAAACTTTTTTATTGAAAAATAGAAACGATCGGTTATTTTTTTGAAGGGGAATGATTGTTATTATTTATAAGCAACACTTATTTTTTAAATTAAAAAGTGTATAAAAAATGTGTCTTAAAATTTTGTTTGAAAATTGAATTAATAACATTTGTTCGTTCAAATTTTGATTTTTTTACTTTTACCCATTTGATCAAACATTCTAGAAATAATTGGATGACCCATGACTTAACAGATTAAGAAGACTTAGTTTCAGTTACGGATTTGGCCTGCTTGTCTGTTCCAACTTCAAACTTAGACTAGCAATATTCAGTTTCTTAAAGAAATTAGGATGGCCACCTCTTCCAAGGTAGTCTTACGTTATCCAGCTGGTTGTAAGTAAAACCCTGTTTAGGCGTTCGATCATCTAGGATCCTCTACAATTGATTGTACCAGTTTTGCTTGTATTTCCGAATAGTTTAAATCATTCCTGGCATTTTAAGTTCATGCCTAATATCGCCATTTCTGTAAAGGCCCGACACTCTGAACCGTACACGTTAAAGTTGCCACAATGAAGGTGTAATAAAACTTAATCGATTTTGTTCCTGTTGAAAGAACTTAATGATTTTTTCCAATTTGGTTTCTGCATCTCGTGATTGGATTACATCCGAAGTAAATACACGAATGCATCTGTTCTATTGTTTTGTTTATTCAAAATTACGTTTATCTGTACGATAAGGGGGGAATTTAGAAGAAAATAATGTAAATGTAGTGGCATATAAAATAAACGTAGTGGTAGCGGGCTATCCCACTACGCGGAGGTCCCGGGTTCGATTCCTGGCTAGGGTCTGGAAATTTTTACAAGTTAACACCCATATAACCCGTCTCCGTTTTGTTCGCTAATAACCAAGCTGTTAACGCGATTTTAAAAAAAAAGTAAAAAATTTGAACGTTTTTTTTTGTAGGCTATATGGTTGTCTTTTTATAAGACTCTTAATTTACCCATATTCACAGATGTACAAAGTCGGCTAATCGGCTAGAAATAATTTAAATAATTGGGTTTCATCATCTTATATTAGCTTTGTGCCATTAACTTTACTATTCCGACGCCTAAAGATTAGGTTTGTAAATTAGATCATAATTGACGAACTGGTCAATTATGTTTCTTCACAATGTGTAATACCAAATGGTTATTTAAAAAAAATTTGTTAATTTAAATTACAATTAATTACTATTGATAATAATTATTATCTGCTTAATAACACTGAGTAGAATATTTTAATTTGAAATTAAAAGAGTTGTTGTAGACTAATTATTTATTTGTTGATGAATATTAAAGTGTGACTCTTCTTTAACAAAACGTAGTCAATGGTACTACTGTTTTTCTGTTCGGATCTGTCGGACAAAATAAGGCTCTGATCTTTCCTTCTTCTTGCACTTAGAAGTTATCGTTTTCGCTTTCCTTCGAACTGGCGGCTGTCAAGCGGATTATAGAAAAAAAGTAGTCACCTGTAGTTGACAAATCCGATCTGTGGAATGGAAGGTTTAGAAAGGGTAGTAGTAGACCTTTTCGATCACAGTTGTGTGTATTTTCTTATTTTTCTCCCTAAACTATTACCCGTCACTCTATATCCTTAATCTTACTTACAATCGTTCACTTTTTAAAATAACTTTCCTTCTTATTTTTAACTTTTACTCTCTGTGTTAACAGTTATTCTTTTTTATTTTATATAAAAATAATACTCTTTAGGAAACCTTGACATTATTTATAGAGAAATCTGGATTCGATGTCATTTTAAAACAAGTTTCTTATAAATTAACAAAATAATTACTCTTAATTTTTTCTATATAGAGCCAATTTTAGACCAAATGAAGTGACTTTAGACATTTCTGGAAGCTCCTTTTATTACCCACATTCTCAGCATTCGTTCTCAGTAGGCTTTTCTCCTTTCTTCCGTCCATCCGTTGTTCTTATTTTTCTCTTCATGGAAGCCCTTACGGTAAGTAATCAGTTGTCTGAATTTGGTTCGATTTATTATGTTCCCACGGTTTTCTTATTATCCCTTCCGACTTCTTTCAACCTCTTATCCTACACCTTAGATGTATTGTTTACTGTCTAAGAAATTTGTTTTGTCAATCAGTTGTCATCCATTCTATACAGTTGTTTGTACAATTTTTATTTTTCATTAATCGTTCGTTTTTCTTGTACAGCTTTTCTCGCCGTCGTGACCTGTACTGGTAACACGCTATATAGACTACCGTCAACTTTAATTGCGTTACCAGTACTGTTCTTGTACTATCTTCGGACCCATTATCTTGCGGAGGATCTTTCTCTCAATTTTCTTTGCTTATCTTTAACCAGCCTTCCCGGTGATTCGAAGACACTCACTTGTGTACAAACACACAGGTTTTATCGTAGTATGTTGTCTAATCTTGGGTTGTGTTCAGAGTTCTTCTGACACAAATTATGATTTCCTCGGAGTGGAACATCTTTCCTCATCTACTATTGTTTGTTCCCTTTTCGTTTTGGTTTTCAGCTGTAATATCTCTCCGTGAAGCCATCAACTTTTCCATTTTGTGTCTTTGAGTGACGCGAGGGTGTTTTGATGCATGTCATGTATTTAGTTTTTTCAAAAGAAATCTGTGGTCCTGCTTTTTACTTGTTCTATTAACACGTTTATTTGTTCGATTTTATTCTTATTATTTATACGCTTCATAAAAATATTTATAAATAGGAGTATTCAATGGGCTTCAATCAGTCTATAATGACGAGCAAAGCAATAAAAATGAATACAATAGGATAAGATTATCGTGGTAGGTGGTTGCATTTATACGGAATTAAGAAGATACATTCAACATCGCAGGTCTTCCGCTTAACACCTACTGTTGTAAGAAATATACGATGACGACGCCTTGTTAAATCTCCTAATATTCATACACGTTATGTTGCTGCAGTTGACTTGATAATAATAATACGGCTTCTCTTGACACTACTACGGGATAGATGAATGTAAATTGTCAAGAGCATCTGTGGGTGTTAACTATTTACTATAATGCCATAACGTTGTACTCACAAGATGATGTAGGTGGCACCCCCACAAAAAAATACCCATAACTGATTCAATTTTTATCTATCATTTATGAAATATTATTATCTTTTATATGAAATTACTACTTCCGAACATGATTTTACGTTTAACTAATGGTCCTCCGTTTTTTTTTTTTTAATAATTCTATTAACGTTAGCAGTTTGGTCGTCATTTCTTATCGAAATTTAAACAACTGATTGAGCCCTGTAAAGTGGGAAAGAAATTCTAAATTACCCCCACTATTTTACACAGCGTATTAATATCTCCACAATCCAATGTTGTGTAGAATCTAGCCTCGAACAGGGACTCCCTGTTTCAGTGAAAGTCCAAACACGAGTGATCAAGGAATAGACTAAACTCTGTTCACCGAAAGAAAGATATCTCAAGTAAACAAATAATGACGTCACTGAACATGCGCATTATTTAAACATGTGTACACGCTGATTAAAAAGTAACAACAAAATACTTTCAAAAGTATTTTTATAAATGAAACTGTTAGGCCTACATCATATATCATGACTTATATGTTTTAAGTATTGATCAATAAATGTATAAAAACTTTAGGCCTATTCTTTATTTCCATTCTGTCTCATAAATAAATGTGGTTACAAATTAAACGTATTACCTCTGATCTGTATGACGAAACAAGAGAATTTTAAAAGTAAACATTTTTATTTTAATGATTAGTCATCTAATATTAGTCACTCGTTATTTCACAATTCAATTTGACGATGACTTATCCTAATCCATAAATCTCTCTACATTTTTGACAGAGAACATGTCGTTATATTATACTACCAGTTCGCTTTTGACATCGTCTTGTCTCGCATCCTTCTTACATGCATTATAATTTATTTTCAATTAGGAATTTAGTGTTGTAGTATTTTTTGGTTTTTTCATTTCCATTTATAGTTTAATTCTGCATATGCTTAAAAGCACGTATCAGTTATCATTGTGATGTTTTCGTTAAAAAAGTTGCATTTTTTCTGAGTCACCGCTTTATCATTTCAGCTGATTCGGTAACTGCTGTTTGTTTACTCGAGATATCTTTCTTACGATGAACCGAGTATTCCACTATTGCTTGATTTTATTGCCAGCTGTAAAATTTTTATTTAAGATTGTCCTTTGGGCCAGCCCAATCAATCAGCCGATAGAAAGCCGCTATTATTTAAGTAACATCGGTTGGGCAAGCGAGTTTGTATGGTGACCAGTCGACAGCTATCCGTGAACAAACTCCACTTACTGTAGGTCCTTGTTCAAACTCTTGCCTATCCACGTAAAAAATACAAGAAAAGCAGCTATTAATTTGGGTAGTTTTCAGTAATGTACAGTTCCCGATGACAAATAAAAGCAAAAATAAAAGATTGGCAGAACGAAAGGAAACAGCTGAACAGAAAATGTAAACAGTTTTATTGGTTACTACAGTATATCGTACAGAACCGTGTAGCAGATATAAACAGACTGCGGGTTGAAAATCAGTGAAAAGGATGCGTAATGATGTTTCATTTCTGACAAACCGGATATTTTGTATACAGTATTTAGTAAATGTTTCAATTAGTGTATAGGACGTTTCATGTGATAAGCAAAGAATATTTTTTGTTACTCGAATGGATCGCGCTAAGTTCAATCACAATTTTAATACATTTATGTTTTGACGTGCTGCACGGTTTCATGGGATGGAGAGAGTATAGATACACGTTCAACACTCAATCTTATCAGCAAACTTTTAACAATTTACAAAGCAATTCTTATACCAATTCGAACGTATGAAATCCAATTATGGGTCTCGGTAAGCCATGCCAATATTGAAATCCTGAACATGTTTCAATTGAAACTACTGAGGGCAATCACAGTATCACCTTGGTGGCAGCGTTGGATTTAAACAGGGGCAACATGGGCAAGTGCCCAGGGCGGTAAATTTTTGGGGGCGGCAAATTTTTGGACAAAAAATTTAAAAAATTAGTTTTGATATTTTAATTCTGATTATTTGATCGATAAACTTTACTCACGATTTCGAATTGTTAATCAACTCATTTTCATTCGTAAATTTAAATTTGGTAGTACGTCATTAAAATTTGACTTAGCTGTAATGAATATCGAGGCTGATATCCTTTTACAATTAGATTGCGAAGAAATTATTATTGATTTTGCGACAAAAAAAGTGAGACGAAAAAATTTTTAAAGTTAGATTTTGAAATGACCGGGAACATACGTTGTAATTTGAAAAATGATAATTAATTTGTGAATATGAAAGTTTCAAATAAAGTTTAATATGTTAATGTAATAACAAACTTGCTTGTTTAATTTTTATGCATTTTAATTTAAAACGCTGATCTTTCAAAAATTTTTAAAAGGGGCGGCATTTTTGCCTTGCCCAAGGGCGACTTCCATAGGAAATCCGGCCCTGCTTGGTGGAAAACGAACAACATATTACTCAGAGATTTCACATTCCTACAGTTTTACAAGTATGCTACAAAGTACTAAAGAAGACGCAAATCACACACAAATCATCTCGCCGTCTCACTCTTAAGACAATTCCAATGAAACTCGCCTGCTGAAATGTAAACATTCAACAGACTTATTTTATAGCGACAAGACAACACGTGACTTAAATCTATGAAGTTCCTTCATTGTGGGTGGGGGGTTTCCTTATCCACGACATAAAACAATGGAAACTCATCTCAATATTCTACTAAAGAATAAATTGTAGATTTTTCTGTAGCATATTAAAAAAAGATGGCAAGCACCTTTTAAGGAGTTTTCATTTGATCAAGAACATTTTTGTTTCCAAACGACCACCCAATTTGTACGCTCTTATAATGCTAATTTTGTTAAAAATTTAATGAAAATTTAAAGAAAAGTTCCCCGTAGAGAATTTATGTGAGATTTTATTTTTAACTTTATATTTGAACACGTTGATTTGTTTCTGTGTTAATGTTTGGTGTTTTATGGAATACATAAAAATATGGCTGGCGAAAAATAAATTCATGAAAAGTCGTTTTTAAATTGAGATGTTTGAACCCCCCTTATACATTCTGTATTGTTCTGAAATTAAATAGCATATATTTTTTATTACTTTATTTTGTATCTGTATAAGAACAACTAGCCAAAACGTTTACAACTAAATTAACAAAAATAATTTAAAAAAAACACCATCTGCGTTAATTCTCTGAGGAGGACACCATCCAGCGATAGCTCTTCAGATAACGATAAATGTGTTCATTTTTACTTTCTCTTGCCTATATGAATATATAGGCAAGAGAAAGTATTGTTTTCATGTTGATTTTTCGAAATCGAGTTTTCACCGGGTCTATACGTTTTCAGACCCCCTGAACCCAAAAAACATGTTTTTAGCGATTGGTCTGTGTGTGTGTGTGTGTGTGTGTGTGTGTGTGTGTGTGTGTGTGTGTGTGTGTGTGTGTGTGTGTGTGTGAACAGAATATCTCGAGAACGGAACATCGTACGAACTTGAAACTTGAAACTTAAGTTACATACCACTACTGGACCCGACTCGAACATTTTCATCAAAATCGGTCAACCGGAAGTAGTAGTTTATTCGTATAATTTTTCAGTTTTTTGCGATTTTCTCAAAAACTGGTTCTACGATTTTTTTAAAAATCGCCTGGTTTACTACATTTTTTATGCTCTACAAGATAGGGTAGGCGCCATGTTTGCTGAAATTCTTCGTGAGGCTGTTTTTACGTAAAAACATTTTCTTTTTAAGATTGCGGCTTTAATATGCATTTTAGCGCAAAACGTTATATCATAAAAGTTGTAGAGAATGTAAAATTCTACAACTTTTATGCCAAACATTTTTTTGTATAACGCTTAGTTTAGCGGTAATTTGCGATTTTCTGTTTTTTTCTCACGAAAACGTGTGAAAAATCGATTTTTTTAAGATTTCGGCCTTAGAATGCATTTTACGACAAAAGTGTATATAGGCCTAATAAAATTTATAGGAAATTAAAAGACCTACAACTTTAATTAAAGCATTTTTCTCCACAGAGCCTAGTTGAGCGTGAAAGATTGATTTTCCGTATTTTTAGGCCTAACTGAGGTTGATTTTCATTTTGCGTCTTTCACTCATGATTAAAATAAGGTTATGTTTTTGAGGTTATTTTTTTTATTTATTTCTAATGTTTTATTACTAATATTGGGTTTATTGTTAATTATTTGCACTGGCAAGAGAAAGTCGTGTGAGTGTTTCACACCAGATTTTTAAATTATATTTTTGTATACCTAATAATGTTACAGTTGCGTTAACGTACCATATCTCTACTCCATCGGCGTTTTAGTCGTCTTTGGTTATTAATGGCATATATAACCATAGCTGGTACAGCATATGGTTGTTAAATTTTTTTGTAATTTTTCGACGGTGCGTTGGCTACATTATAATTAGTAGCCCTTACTTTCGCTGACTTTCCCGTTTATTCGTTATTATTATTCTCTTTTTTAAAAAGTTTGACATAAGAAGATTTATTCTGTTCGGTTGAAAAGCTCCTTGAGTGCTTAAAAATGTCCAATACCCTTATCTGTTAACAGGAAGGAACTAGTAGGCGGATTCAAGATTTCCTGGAAAATACCCGGTGAACAATTGTCTGTGTATTTTTCCTATGGGGAAAATTGTTTTTGTGTCGATAAAATTATTCCGTAAATACTCTTTCTGCGCAGAGATAGCGTATTTTTATTCCAATTTTCTGTTTTCATCTGTTTCAACTTCCGGGAAAAAATCTTAAGTTGAACGAATATTCTTACAAGTATCTTTCCTTAATGGATACTTAACAATATCTAAAGAGAAGTGGTTACTGCTTACAAATATCAAAACATGATATTTTGATTAGAATTTCATTCTTTATTTTTCAGTGCAAAAAATTCGCAGAAAATACTTTTGTGATAATTTATCCTACTTTGTTTTAAATAAAATGTAGATTTTGTTTCAATTAAAAAATACAGAAGAGGAAAACTTTTTTAAGTTTACCTCTGTTTATTATATGTTTTTATACAGTTTTATTATGTATGTATTATTTTTACATTTAAATAAATATGTATACGTTATTTGGTTTCAAATTCTTTCCATTGTTTAGGTATAGTTGGTATGAAATACTAGACTACATATTTTTACTTGTTTTTCTTTAATAAATACTACAATAATTAATAACTTTTCTTCAATTAATTATAATTAATGAAGCGATATGTATTGAATTACATGTTTGCAAAGTTCAGAATTAAATGTAGTCTACTAATTATCCCCACTACTATTACTATTATTTTTATTATTATTAGAATTAAATGTACTGAGAGCCTGCGTGTCTTGTCTGCATGACTTGGCCGTTAAAGTTCCGTCCTTGATCTGAATTCCGAGTTAAATTTTTATGCATAAAATTTTGGTGGAACGTCCAGATTAAAGAGAAAAATTGACTATACTTGTTCGTGGACCTAAATTTGTTTTTACTTTCTCATTCTCGTATGAATATTTAGGAAAGAAAAGTATTGTTTTCATGTCGATTTTTCAAAATCGAATTTTCGCCAGAAAATACACCCTGAACGCAAAAAAACATTTTTTTAGCTATTAGTGTGCTTGCGTTTGCGTGTGTATGTTGGCGCGCGCGTGAACAATACATCTCAAGAACGGAATATCGTATGAGATTGACACTTGGAATTTTAAGTTAGATAGCAATTATGGGACCCAACACGGAACATTTTCATGAAAATCGGTCAACCGGAAGTAGAGATTTATTCGTGCAATTTTTCACTTACCAATGGCACAAAAATTACGCATATATTGTTCTCTTTTGAAACCTGTATGGACCTACGGGTCCCAAATTTACGGTTCAACCAAACCCTCTAACTTGTAACGAATTCAAGCATTCCAGTCAAAAACATTACGCCTTATATCAAATGCACTTATTTACGTTACCAACAAAACCTTACATACAGATTTGAAAAGACCACTTGTACAAAATTCCATCGAATACCTATACAAACGCTTTCACGATAAGTCACACGAACACGAGAACCCCCTGGTGTGTTCACTTTCCAGCGTCCATTTACCTGATAATCGCCCTAGACGCCTTAAAAGACGCTGGAGTAGAGACCTGCTAATTTTATATACCAAATTGTACAAATTTCATTCTTGGGGAGACACCAATGGGGCCCTACCCCTCTCATGCCTATCATGTCATTTACATTATTATCATAATCATCACATTTGCTTATTGTAAAATTTTAGTTGTAAAAAAAAGAATTAAAGAGAAAAAAATCACTTTTTGCTATTTTCTTTTAAAGTAGCATCATTTACTACATTTTTTGTGCTCTTGAAGATAAGGTAAGCAGCATATTTACTGAAATTCGTGGGGCGAGTACTTGGTCTCTTAGTAAAAATGGTTTTTTTTAAGATTGTGCTCTTAATATGCATTTTATAGTAAAAGAAGCTAGACATCTTTAAACCATTTATCTGAGACTTCAGATCTATATACAGTCTAACGTCAAAATAAACTTAATTTTATCCGCATTACTTGTCCGGTCGTCTGCCAAACTAAATTTCTTCTCAATTCTTTGTGTTTAATTTTAATAAATAATAACCTTGTAGAGAAAAAGAAAGAGGTAAATAATTTCATAATGGCCGTTTGATTGAAGTCCTTTATCAAAAATCATAAATTAAAATACTCTATTAGAAACTTCAAATTAATTTATAAAATAGCTACTAAAAAATTTTATTGCAACTAAAAAGCGACATTTAATTTGTAGCTAGCATTTTTCTTGTAACAATAATGACTTATAAAATACCCACAGCAGGCATGTGGAGTGTTAAATTATTTGACCTCGATCCGCTAGTTCCAGGGCTACAAAAAGTATTCATGTTTCTGATCACATGGTCAGCCACTTATAAATGACGAAAGCGTTTATGAACAAAAAAGGTATAGGTGTTAAAGACACTAGTTAGAGTTATCTCCTCTTAGAGTAATGAGTTTTATTATACAGCCAGACCCTGTGGTAAATGAAGTGAAGGTGTCATTTGCAGGGTGGAGATTAGATGCTTTTCTAAGGGTCTCGCATGCTGATAAGCTTATTTTTCCGCTCAATAAGGAAGGCAACTGTAAACCATCTCACTCCTCGTTTTACTTAGTAAAGCCCCTAGAGGTTCAAACCAGCCTTTAGGCTGATGACCTAAACAACAACAAATTTAAGTATTCAAAGTGATCGTATTGCGCTCCTAATAGAGCTAGCCAATCAGTTAACCTTACGTTCCCCCGCCTATTTAATTTTCAAATGTAATTAACGTTACCGGTTTTTATTATATTAAATTTAAATATTCATGAAAATTTTCACTAGAATCTAGGCGTTTCCTCTTAAAAATTTATAACGTAGACTATAGGTATTATGTGGGTTAATTAGTTATTCTAAATGAAAGAAGTTAGTTAATAATTTTTTTTATAACTATAATTTTTTGTACTATTAGGCAGAGTTACCAACTTAGGAGTAGTTAAGTGGTGTTTCACCTTTGTCGAGGCTAAATTTTACTGCGGAAAACTGTTCATACTATTGATTATATTCAAGGTTGTGTTTGCTTTCATTTTAACATTACATTGTGTATTTGATTTTACTTTTAATAAACAGGAAATCTATTTCCTTTTTAAAAGTAAGAAATTATTTCTCTTCGGTTTGGTTTTAAGTTATTATTTATTGTATATATATTTTTACTACCATTAACGGAATTGCATGTTGTGAGAAAGTAAATGGAAGAGTAATTTTCTTCTGGCATGGTACATTGCATTATTTTATTATTCTAATTATGATCAGAAACCGAGATAATTTCCCTACATAACATTTTTAGTTATTTTAATCTTTACCAAATTATATTTTCTGACTCCATTCCAAAAATGAAAGTAACGAAAATGGTATAGGTGTATTTTAAAGAATTTTGGAAGTACAGTAATGATTCATGTGAATTGAAATGTTATAAATTTATATGGTAATTAGCAACCCCCGCCGCTCTTTGCTCCGCTTTCGTAAATATTTTATCTTATTTACGGATCGTACAACATTATGCATTGAAATATTTAGAACCTACTTAATTTAGTAATATGAACTTTTACAATGTTCAGTTGGCATTTTATATAAACCGTCGTAATAAATATTTTGCATATGAAATACCGTTACATTACGTCCGTCCAATGAATGAACTGATTTTGTTATAGTTTTAAAAGAAAATTTAAATGCGCTAAGTATGTGTTGGATAGAAAAATGTTAGAAGATAAAATCGTTCCAGTTTATTATTTATTTTTTTACTTTTAGTTGTATTTGTTTTATTTTTTAGTTTATTTTTCCGACTGTTCTGCAATTACTGCTAATGCATACAGTGGAGGATAAAATTATTTTTTTTAATGTACGAAAATATGCCGTGCCTGAATGGGATTCGTACCCAGACCGCATGATGAGAGGCGAGCACATTACCGACTACGCCAATGCGGCCGGCAAATTTGAGTTTTATTGATTTTTAATATGTTAAAGGCAGTAATTTTGGAAAAATTGTTTTTAGCGCGGTTGTTTTTGCAGTGTCGTTAATTTTCGATAAAATGAGCGTCGGATGAAAAAACCATCAAATGTTACTAAATCAAGAGAACTATTTATTCGGCGTAGTTAGGAACTAACTGAGTGTTCAGTTTCGGTGCAATGATATTTTGACGATTGTGGGTAGATATGAAAGTACAAATTTATATCTAATATCAATAAGTTCTTTGGAGAAGACAAAGCTGATTGGTTTCAGGGGTTACAGATCATCTTAGAAGCAAAGTAGCTCTGAACGACAAGATCTTACAACAGATTATGGTTTTCTATAATTTTAATTACGTTTATGTTTTTACGTAAATAAAATATTTAATATTAAAATCGTACTCTTACGAGGAATCGCATACTCTAGATATATATGTTGTTTAAATTTTAATGTGTTCCTTGCGAATTGTTCAACTTAAAACATTAAGCAGCCATATGATCCAATGAGATGTGGATGATATGTATGACGTATAAATGAGGTGGTTTCTTGTACAGACTCAGATCGACCATTCCTAAGACAGTATAGCTAATGAAACCCCAACCATCAAAGTTACAACCAACAGGTAACCAACCGACTCTTTCACAAATAGTTGTACAAAAAAGACCCTACCTTATTATACACGGCCCTTTTTAAATATTCTTTTATAACTAACTCTATTGTTACTTTGTCACTCTATTATTTACTATTTAACATTTTATGACTTTCTAGAAACCTCTGTTATGAAACCTCTGATGATAGTTCTGAAGAAATCAGGATCAGAGTGGAAAAAGCTAGAGTCACATTTACTAAAATGAAAAAGGTGTTCTGTGGAAGAGATTTAAGCCTTGAGCTTAAAATTCGCCTTGTGAGATGCTACGTGCTCTCAGTTCTTTTCTATGGAATGGAGGCGTGGACATTGAAAAAGGTCGATACCAAGAGGGTAGAGGCATTCGAAATGTGGATGTATCGTAGGATACTGAGAGTATCGTGGACAGAGAGAGTGACAAACCTGGAGGTTTTGAGAAGGATGCAAAAGGAGAAAGAATTGATACTAACGATTAAGAAGCGCAAATTGCAGTATTTGGGACATGTTGTGAGGGGAGATAAATACCAGTTGTTGCAACTTATTATCCAGGGAAAAATAATTGGCACAAGATCCATAGGCAGAAGAAGGAATTCATGGTTGAAGAACTTAAGAGAATGGTTCAATTGCAACAACTGCCAACTGTTTAGATCTGCAGTATCAAGAATACGCATAGCTTTGATGATAGCCAAACTTCGGAACGAAGACGGCACCTAAAAAAGAAGAGAAACCTCTCGAACTTTCGATATCTTCTTTTTCGATGTCGTCACATTATGTAAAAAATCCATTTCATGAGACGACGTGTCTCATGGTTGGTGGCAATTTTTAAAAAAGGCTTACTTTTGACTTATGGCAAAAACATTAGTGATTTCTGTATCTACTCTTTAAGAGGAATCGGATGACACTTATTTTATTTCCAAATTCAGACTTTGATTTCTTGACTTCCGATTGTAACCGGAACTTCAAACCCAATCCAGATCTCCTACCTTTTAGTGTAGATTACGAATCCGAAAACCGCTTGTTGCTATCTCTTGTAGTTTTTGACTTAGATTTATTAACTTCCGGTTTTGGGCCACTTCTTGTCGAAACCGGAACTTCGAACCCAATTTAGGCTAACTATTTTTATGTGTAGATTACCAATCCCAAAGCTGTCTGTTTACTTACTCTTGTAGTTTTTGACATCTGGGTTTGACGGACGGACAAAACAAAATGATAGATGACAATTTAAAAAATTTCCACCAGTGAGGTGTAGTTGTTTACCGGCTCAAGCCAACCATTCCTGAAAGAGTATGTTCAATTGAACCCCAACTATCAAAGTACACCGGTAACCGGTAATTTGAATACTGTCTAGTATTAAAATCTGTATAAAATATACTACGATTCGAACCACGGAACCTGAAAAAAAAATCAGCTGTTAAATAGCTGATTCTTGGCGACTACTTTACCACTACACCAACTCGGTGGGTTTAAGATTCTAATTAGTGTATTATTGTTGCTCTTGCATAAGTATTCGGTACATATTTCAAGTGTATAGATCATAATTTTCAAATTTAAAGGTATTATTATAAAAATTCTGTCGTTTATTTAGGTTACAAGCTGTAAGTACAGCAAGGTTTATAAGCCTCTTGAAACCGTTGAACGATCAAAATGTCTCACGAGAATTCTATATTTTCATTTATTCTGAATTATTTTTACTATTTTCAAAAAGAATGACATGCGTTGTAGGGTAGGCAAATATTGTGTTATATCAATTCTTCGTCGGTCGGTTTTTTTTTTATAGATAGAGGTGAGTATATTTTATCTCAATTGCTTTTCAAGATAATAATGTAAAGTAGGTGATATCTTTCTAACTTTTTTTTGTTAGATATGATAGTTTCATATTGCATTAGTTTTATTGCCGTTTTATAAATATCTATTTAAAACTTATTGTTGCGAGTAAATATTTCTGTGCAATTTATTTTAGTAGTATGTATAAATGACTTATCTTTTAGCGGTTTTTAAATTATTACACATGCATGAGTGGTTAAGTAACATTATTTTTGTACTGATAACTGTGTGAAATCCAAGGTCAGAATTAATATACAGCTCATCTGTACAGGCTATTTTAAGAGTATCAGTTTTATTGATAGGTTGCTATATAATATTCAACAGTTATAATTCATGAAATATTCTAAGCGAAAAAGTTTATTTATCAAATGCTTTAGTAATCTTGTGTTAAGAGATCCAGTATATGTCAAAATTAAAACTCCCGTAAATATTTTCAATTGACAAAACTAAATTTTTGTCTTTAGTACATAATAGAACTTTTTTGTTAGAGAAAGTTCGAACGAACACTCGAAACTATTACATTTTTTGTGTGAACTATATTTTTTGGGAGTTACGTTTTTAGTTTCTCTTGCCCTATATGCATATATAGGGAAGGAAAGTATTGTTTTCATGTCGATTTATTCGAATTAAGTTTTCAAACCAAGTACACGTTTTCAACCAAAAAACATGTTTTTTGTGATTGGGGCGTGTGTGTGTGTGTGTGTGTGTACAAAATATCTCAAGAATGGAATAGTGTACGAGGTTGAAACTCGGGACTTAAATTAGGCATCGCAACGGGATCCGGCTCGAACATTTTCATCATTATCGATCAACCGGAAGTAATAGTTAATTCGTACGATTTTTCACTTATTTGAAATTTTCTCAAAAACGGCTTTTACTCATTCCTTGCTGTTCATACCGTGGTTCATTTGGTTAATATTGCGTAAAATTTTGTTGTTAATTAAGAACTTTGTAGATTATTCTTTAAAACATGCCAAAGAAATAATTTTCAGCGTTAGATAATGGACTACATGTCACTCGTGACCCTGAAACTAAATTTGAGTGTTCATTGTTTTTAATCAGATCACTAGAACTTTGAAATTCACGTGTGCTATTGTGTGAAACGTTCAAGTGCAGTTTGTATGATTATGTAACGTACGTTGTATTGGTGACGGGTCACCTTTACTGTAGTGCATAGTAAGTGCAATCTTTCATATAATTTGTTTTATTATTATAAAGTTATATAAATTCATTAATTGGTTTCATTGATTGGTTACGTTGTGGCTTGTTTTATATTTATTACATCTTTTTTTGGATTTCTTGGTGTTGTTCTTGACAATGTTGTTTTACCTCCATGGAAGATTAAAGGCCAGAGCGAGATTCACAAACTCTGTAAAATGAATTTACAGAAATATTTTTACAGTAATATATTGCTTTACGGTTTTTTAATAATTCTAAGTTATTTTAACACTTTAAATTTTTAAACTTCGTAAAATTTTATGACTTTAAGGAGTTGGTGGATGATGCCGTCTTATCAAATTCTTCTTAATGAATTTTGGTTCCTCGATTCCTTAGTATTTTGTTAATAATCTTTTTCTATTTTTCCAATCCGATAGTTTATCTATCCCGTTTATCAATATATAGGCTATAAATATATTCTCAATATTATTCTTTGACGACGATAAATTTAAATTCTAAATTCTTCTAGTAAACTCAAAGTTACATAAAACTATCAAAATGTTTTATTTTGAACGTTAAGAAACTAGCAATCAGCTGGTTCATTTAAATTATATCAAGCATAAGAAAACTATCTTAAATCTCAAGAAACCCATCGGGTTCGTCGTGAGGTAAAGGCGTCGCCGTGAGTCAGCTGTTTAACAACTGATTTTCGGAGACGAAGGATCTTGGTTCAAATCCTAGTAAAGGTAGTTACTTTTATACGGATTTGAATACTAGACAGTGGTTTCCGGTGTACTTTGATGGTTGGGGTTCAATAAACCATACTCTCTCAGGAATGGTCGACCTTGGTCTGTACAAGACTACACCTCATTTAAACGTCATACATATCATCCTCATCTCATTGGGTCATGGGGTTGCATATTGTTCTGAATTGAACAGATTGCAATGTACACACATTAAGAATTTTAAAAAATTAGGCATTAGAACATTATCTTAAAACACTTGTATCATTTATGTTTGCATTACTAATATTATAAGTATGCCTGTTTAAAGGCATTCTGGTTTGGAGGAACATTAAATTCGTGTTTATTATTATAGTGATAATTTTTATTTAATTTGGTTTCTGATGACTATTTTCTTTAAAAATTAAGTTATAATAAAGTTTGGGCGAACGGCTAGGAAAGTTTCATAGCTGACAAGTTAGCTATAAATACACTTTTCAAGTGTCTCTGATTAATCTCTAATCTCTTTTGTCAAAAACAAAACTAGGTTAAAGTTGTCAGCTAATTGGTTGGGTGTTAATATAGCTGTTACCGATAATTAAATTTATAAAACCTTGTACGTAATTTAAATTGTAAATTACAAATTGTCAATATAATGTCTAAAGTAATTCGGTTATTTTTAAACTTTTTTTTTAATAAAATGTCATTATTTATGAGGATGCTTGGCTTTTATAATATGTAGTTTAAGCTACCGTACGTGTTGCATCGCGCATCTCCCATCCTATGTTTAAGCACCGCATACTTTCGTTATGACGTCACAGCTATGAATATTGTCGTCTTTATCCGCCTCCATTAAAAATTTCTCATATATGTCACTCGGAACTCCTCTCACTGCGCCGCTGTTCGTGCTTTTCACCGCTTGACATCCTGCTTGTTTTCAGCTGGATCTAAAACGTTAAAATTTTGAATCCTGTCCAAAAAAATTATGAGTGTATCTTTGAAGTTAATAACGCTTAAATGAAATTTCTATAATTAATATTATAATTAAAAGCTGAAAAATTATTCCCGTTAACTTAAAAACAGTAGCTCATATTTTGTCAGTAATCTTTCTAAAATGATAACTTTTTAAATATTGTGATTTAAATTAATTAATTATTCGTGTCCTGCATGAATTACCATTATAATTACAAATATGTTTTTTATGATTTTCATTACGCAACGGAATTCTAAAATAAACTACTTATTAATTTTAAATTTGACAAATAATTTGCATCTATTTCGGTGAAAGTTTAAAATGTTCGGTTAGTTCCGGTACCAGAAACCGCAGAAGAAAAGATTAAGTAGAATTTGAAAAATGATTACACTCTCACCTAAATAATTTAAAGTGAGTTTTTAAATTTTAAATTGTGTGCTCATTTTTTTTTTTTCGATAAAATATAGTAAGCGTCTCGCATGTTAACGCTATTTAAGTTATATTCGAACATATTCGTTCGAAATTAATTTCATTTTGTATATTGTAAATGCTTTTTATCGTAAGGTATGAACAAGGGACGGCAGGTTGGATTTTTTTCAAGTGGCTTCTGACATGCATCTTATAGGCTATACTTATCTAAAATCTCCCTACTATATAGCTAGTTGAACTAGTTATAGCTCATTTTTACGATTCATGTGATCGATTGTGGTGCTATGTGCAGTACGTCATGTTAAAGCTTTATTTTAATTTTGAAACAAAATAAATTAAGATTGTGTGTTGTCACATCATGATCCATTCAGACTATCTTCTTCTGGTAAAATTTCACAATAACGTTATTAATTAAACCTTAACACACGAAACGTATACAAGCGATTCAAAACAAGATTCTACGGGCGATAACACAATGCCCCTTTTACGTCACATACTTAATGGTGCACAAAGACTTACAAATCCAGTTCGTAAATGACGTCGCGAAACAACTATACAAGACGATGCGCAACAAAATTGAATTGCATGGTAACCCTCTCGTACAAAACATGTACAGTCCAGCCTCTGTTAGTTTGCTCCTAATGTAAACAAATAATGACGTCACTGAGCATGCGCATTATATCAAAATGTGTACATGCTGATTAAAAAGTAACAACAAAATACTTTCAAAAATATTTAAATACAAAATACTTTTAAAAGTATTTTTATAAATGAAATTCTTAGGCCTACGTCATATCATGACTGATGTTTTTAGTACTTTAAGTACTTATAATTTAAAAAATAGTTAACTTAATAGGAATACATTTGTAAAGTTGCAGACTCTAGCGTGCACCCTGTAGTAGGTGGCTTTTGTTTGTTGATAGTAGGAGCAAACTAAGAACGGCTGAACTGTATACTAGGGCGATACCGGGTACGCAGCAAAGACGTATAAAACGCCTCTGGCCAAGGGATCTTCTTGGCCAGACTGTGGTGATGACTGCAAGCTCCAGTAAATAATTCAAGTTTTGGAACCTTTAGCGTCATATGTAGAAATTGTTATAATATTGTAATAACAGATATTAAATGTTCAATAAAATTTTATTTCAAATCGCATCAACAGCTTGTTTATTAGTGACTACGATGGGTTATGTAACTAGAGAAATGGGTTTTGATTTGTGAAAATTTACTTACCCTAGACGGAAATCGAAACCGGGATCTCTGCGTTGTAGGCTAGCGCACTAACCATTACGCTACGGAAGCGGCCACAATGAAAGTTATTGCTGAACTTGTTTTTGTGTATAATTTTTACTCTCGAGTTATGTGATTCCTGAAATTATAAATGTACTTGTAAGATTATTAATTTTCTTCGTTTAGGGCTGTTTGAGACCACATGAAGTAACTTTGTTCTTTGTCGAAAACCTTGAAGCCTGTAATCGGCATTCTGAATTTTGTTTGGTTCATTATGTTTTCTCTGTTTATCTTTATTGTTTTCTCAATATCCTTTCTGAATTCTTTGAACCACTTATCCGAATGCTTAGGTCTACTGTTTAGTGTCCTAAAAATTTATTAACTTGTTAAATTAAATTTGTTAATTTGTTAACATTATGTTTTCTCGGTTTATTTCAGTTTTCTCAATATCCTTTCTGAATTTTTTGAACCACTTATCCGACTGCTTAGGTCTACTGTTTAGTGTCCTAAAAATTTGTGAAGTCCAACCGTTTGTCTCTATTCTGTACTTGTGTCTGTAGAATTTTAGTCATCGGTTTTTATGGTTGTATTTCATCTACAGTACTTCTCTTTCCCATTACTGTACTGTCCATCTACGATCTTTGGACCCATTGTTTTGCGTAGGATCTTCTCTCGGGATTTTCTACTTTTCTTAATCCTTAACTTTTTCAGTCATTCTAAAGCAAGAAATAATATTTGGGTAACGTCCTTGGGTATATAGTCCTCAGAATGGATTTTAAAAATTTATTTAACAAAACAAAACTGCGGGAAACAATGTTTATATCTTTGAAAGATGCGGTTATTCTTTATAACTTTGATAGTGTGTTACTGATTAGAAACTGTTCTTCGCTAGAGAAATCTGTGAAATTGAGGAAACCCGAAAAAACAAAAACAAAAAAAAATATAACATTTTAATCGTTAAAGATTAAGTTATAAAATTTGTCATATTCTCCATACGGTTACCATCAAGAACGAGTTTTTTCGATTAATTATCTCAAAAAGGAAGCGGGAACTTTAAAAAATTAAATGTTCTTCGTATATCCTGTTATTTTCCCTAATAAAAGATAAACCGCGCTCAACATGACCGTAGTCTCGTGTATATAAATTTAAAATCTGTTTGTTCTCAGACGTTTTTTGATTATGACAACCGTTTCGGGTTTTCGGATATTGCTTGGAACCTAAAAGAAAATTTTAGTTCATCAGCATACGTCTCATTGTACCTATTAGATATTAGTAGACATGTATTCATGTAATGGTATTGAAATACATTGACATAATTAACAATTTCCCCTATGTAGTTAGCTGATGCCCCACATTCCATCCTCATAATAATGTGTGTATCGATTGACATTTGAATTAATACAGTATCTAACAATACGGTCTGTCCTCTGTACTCTAATAATTTGTGAATATAACTCTGTAATTGTTATTATACAATGCTCCGACATATCATTTAAATGTAGTTTGACCCATTTTTTTTATAAACGAGTTCTGATATTCGTAAAAATTAAATAATTGTTACCGAATGACGGCGAGAGTACAGTAGAATCTCGGTAGTCCGGCACCTCCAGTAATCCGGCCCTTAAAATATTAGGCCTAAAAGTATGAACCTCAGCCAGGATTTAAATTGAATTAGGGAAATCGACTCGACCTTTGTGTAGACGTACAGGATGGTTTGTGAGTTCGGAACAGGCTTTTGCCTAATCCTTGATAGTAAGAAGAAGAAGAAGAACTCGACCTAATTACGACGGATTTAATATAACATGTTAGTTAAGGATTCGATTAAAGAAATGAATAAGCAGACCTTAATTATTGTTAAATGGAATAACTTTTGTCCTTTTATCCAAAACCCAGAACTGGGTCATACTCTATACTTCATGCTGAATTAACAACGAAACTAAATTCTCAGAATACGAGCACCCCACACCGCACTAGGCGATGTCAATAGCCGATAATTATGTTTAGTACAATGACTGCAGAAGTACTCAGCAAACCTTTTCTTAATTAGTTAATTTAATTTAAAATCGCATAGAAATCAATGCATATCCATTTTTGATAAAGTCCGGCCCGAACAGGCCGGACTACTGAGATTCTACTGTATTGTAATTTCAGTTGACTTGGGTTTTTTTAGTTTCGTAAAAATGTGCTGTACCCATAACATGCAGGTAGAGTGTTAAATTATTTGCACTCGATTTTCTACTTACAGGGCTACAAAAAAATAGTTCTGTTTCTTATCATATTGTCAATCAATTATGTCATTAAACATTGAAGCACAGAAGTCACTAGTCAAAAGACACTAGTTCCAGTTATCTGTTCTGAGAGTAATGAATATCTGGATATACATCCAGACCCTGTGGTGAATGAAGCGAAAATGTCAGTTGCCGGGTGGAAAGTAGATGCTTTTCAGAGGGCCCGGTATGGTAATAAACATACTTTTGGACTCTGTGAGGAAGGCAAGGTAAACCACCTCATTCGTGTTACTTAGTAAAGCCGCTAGATGTTCAAACCAGCCTTCGGTTGATGACGTAAACAACTACATATTTGTGCCAAATATTAAATAAGTACACTTATACCACTTGTTCCAATATTTTTGTTTGATTTAAGTGGTAAATTGTTTACTAAACTATTACATTTATATTTTTCATTTCAGTATTTCAAAATAAAATGTTTGAAAAGATCTATTAAACGTAATACATTAGTACTGAATCTGTGTTAGAACCCATTTCTAAGTATATGTTGGTGGGTGCTGAAAAATAAGTTTTAAGAATAATGAAAGCTGAAGGCTTTTGATATGGATTGGTTCCAAATGTTGTGCAATGCCCTAGAGTGGAGTACTTGAGAAATTAAGAAATAAAGCATCGAACCGGTTCTCAGGATATTATTATAGGCTAGATACAATAGAGATCTGTCAGCTCGTATGGTATTGTCATGTTTGAACAAAGCGGCTGCGGATAGGTGGTTTTTTTTTACGTCCGACTGTTTTGCAATTACTGCTGATGCAGACGGTGAGAAGGATGATAGATACTGATGATACAGTGGTGAAAAAATGGTAGACCTGTCCGGGAATCGAACCCGGGACGCCAGCGTAGAAGCCAGTTACGCTAACCACTACACCATCGGGCCTTAATCCACCTTGAAGGAATCCAATTCGATACGGCAGCGAGTGATTCAAGGAGAGTGATTGGGAGACAAATAACGATGATTTTTGGTGCAGAAAATCTATACCAACTCGCCAAAAAACTAATGAGGGTAGTAAGAAACTTAATAATTAAGTAAAACCATTAATGGCTGCTTTCATGGAGTAGTGATTTTGAGTAAGATTAGATTAGGTCTAAACGAAAGGCGGTCTGAAAATTTTAACACTTGTCACATCCAGGTGCAGAATTAAATTAATTTAATTTAACCTACTCTTTCCGAAACTATAAAAGATAGTTGTGTTTCTTCGTACACGATCAGTCAATTAAATAACTTAACTATTGTACAACCAACGAAGTACAATAATCTACGTTATCTTTTTGAAAGTAATAAATTTCATTATACAAACAGACCCTGTGGTGAATTTAACGTAGGTTTTATTTGCATGTTGGAAAGTACGTGATTTTTAGAAAGTTTGCCTTACTGATATACGATAATACTTCTGAACCCAGTGAAGAAGGCGATGGTTAACCATATCACTTCACATTTCAGTTAGTAAGACTTCTAGGAGTTCAAAATAGCATTTTGGCTATTCACTTAAATAACAAACAACTAAATCCACCAACAACGTTTTACCAAGACGCATTGTTCGCTAAAGAAAGACAGTTAATGCGACTTAAAACTACACTAAAATATACAATTCGTTGGTGAAGAATTTGACCTACTAACTCCATTTTAGGCAAACATGTAATTTTTTGGTACCTTTGGAAATGGGGCAATTAAGTATCTTCTAGCAAACCTATCAATTCCGATGAGTACTAAGACTCATTAATGTTATAACAGCTTTCTGCCATCTCCATGGGAACTATACGAGTTTCATTTAATTTTTCAGCTGTCCTATAAAGTTTCAGGAATTGGAGTAAGCTGGTTAACACTATTTATGAACAAATTACGCTTTTTCGAATTCAGAGTAATGTACGACAAGTGCCACGTCTGCTGAAATTCTTAGGAAAGTTGTGCTCTCGTGGTAAATTTTGTTTTTAAGATTGCGGTTTTAGTATGAATTTTAGCGCAAACTTGTATAAAACTAAAATTGTAGTAAATTTAAAAAAATCTACAACTTAGATTTCATGCGTTTTTCTACTCATGCGTTTTTCTACAATTCTTAGTTAAGCGGGAATTCGTGATTTTTTCGTATTTTTAAGTCGAGCAGATTGATTTTAAAGCCCGTTAAGCACTGTTGACCAGACACCAGCGACCACGAGATTGAAAAGACTATATGAACAATAACACACTTGGTCGCGGCGACCAAAAATATATGAGCGACGCACGGGAGACCAGCCGGTTTTCTGTGTTCTTTTGAACGATACTGACACATTTTTAACTTTTGGTCGCCAGTTTCGTCTCTGAATTTGGTTTCTCTGGTCAGTTTGGTTCTGGTTTGGTTTATGGTCAGTGCGTAACAAACCTATTTTGCGTTATTAACTAATGATTAAAATTAGATTATGTTTTCCATATTGCAATGTTTACTCGTGATTAAACATAGGTCGTGTTGTTTATTATCTGTCCATAACAGACAGGTGGAGTATCAAATTATTTACACTCAATCTGTTCGTTACAGGGCTAAAATAAATAGCTCTGTTTCTTATCTCGTGGTCAGCCAATTAAATGACTGAATCATTTAAGAACAGAAGAGGTAGAGGTGTACAAGACACTAATCAGAGTTATCTCCTCTGAAAGTAATAAATTTAATTATACAGCCAGATCCTGTGGTGAATAAAGTGAAGGTGTCATTTGCAAAGTTTGAAAATTTGTGCTTTTCAGAGGGCCTGGCATGCTGATAAGCGTACTTTTTCACTCAGTGAGGAAGGCAAGGTAAACGTCCTCACTCATCGTTTTACTTAGTAAAACCTCTACAGGTTCAAACCACCCCTTAGACTGATGACCTAAACAACATTGTTTATTATATACTGTACATTGGCATGAGGAAGTCGTGTAAATGTTTTACACTTCTTTTTTTTTTAAATAATGTGGAGTTAAGATTGTTTAAAATTATAGTTTACTGCTAATAGAATGAAGTGATTGTAAAATTATGGTAAACGTTGAAAAGAGCTAATCATTGGAATTATCTTACTTTGATAGGGAATCTGTTTGAGCAGATAGTAAATTCTGTGGCGGTTGAATAAAGGTACTGATAATCAGTAAAGTATCGTTTTGCATTGTGGTATGAAGCCACTCTGGCAGGCTTAGATAAATGGATTTTGTTACCGCCATAGTTTTACTACGTATATAATACAAGTAATATGCTAGAGGAGGTACCGACTAAAACAATGTAGGTTCAGTACGTATCCATTCTATAATAACGGCGGACATATGTTGGTACTCGTACGTGAACATTAATACACGTACATGAACGTAGTAACGTATTACATATTTTAGTAGTCGGGTATCTGCCGGGTTTAGTTTAGCTTTAACTGATATTTATGATGCTTTTGTATATATCAGTTATTCGTTCGTGTTCGATCAATATTACCCATTGTCTGATATTTGATTTGTGTTAATGAGAGAGAATGTTTCGGTTTCCGTAACTTGTCAACTGACGCTTTTCCTCTTGCCTTCCTTCCAATGACATTTGTCTCTTCTCCCGACAAACCTAATTAGTATTATATTGTCTATTATTATAACGTGTATTATTATAATTTCATTCAAATTGTCTATGATTCGAATTAAATTAATTTGTTGTTAAACATCGGTTAATTTTTGTTTGCTTAACAAATTTATTATGATTGTCTTTTGTACTGTCTCTTGCTCTGTATTGATATATATATATATATAAGTAGGAGAAGTATTTTTTCATGAAGTTTTTTTTGAAATCTACATTCGGAGTTTTCGCCGGAAATACACGCTTCCCCTGAACCCAAATATGTTTTAGGCGATTGGTCTGTGTGAATGTGTGTGAACAAAATATCACAACGGAATATCGTTTGAAGTTGAAACTTGAAACTTAAGTTAGATACCACAAGAGTATCTGACGCAAACATTCCGTCGAAATCGGTCAACCGAAAGTAGTAGGTTATTCGTGTACTTATTCACGTTTTGCGATTTGCTCAAAAATGGGTCCCACGACTTTTTTTTAAAAATCGTCTCGTTTTCTAAATTTCTTATGCTTAACAAGATAGGTTTAACTCAATCTGCTGACATTTTTTTTGGGAGGCTTTGTTCTCATTAGAAAGAATTGTTTTTTTTTTAAGATTGCGGGCGTAATATGCATTCCAGTACAAAAATGTAGTATGTAATCAAAGTTGTGGAACATTTAAAAACCTACAGCTTTTATTTGTATCTTTCTTATTGTACAATGCTTAATGTAGCGGCAATTAGTGAGTTTTAGTTTTTTCCACCAAAATCGGTAAAAAATTGGATCTTTTAAGATTGCGGCCCTAGTATGCATTTTACGATAAAAGTGTATATATAATAAAAGTTTTAGAAAATCATAATACCTGCAATTTTTATTTTAAGCATTTTTCTCTTCAGAGCTTAGTTTTGAGGCAATTACCGATTTTCCGTTTTTTGAAGTCTTAAAGAGGTTGATTTTTAATTTTACATTGTTTAGTCATGATTAAACACAGGTTATATGGTTTATTGTCTACGTTGGCAAGAGTAGTGAGTATTTCACACTACACACGAATTTTTCTTAATTGTAAAATAATAGTTGTAAATGTTTGTTTAAAATTGTTAAAAAGTAGTTATCAATATATTTTATGGAGTTCAATGAAGTTAATGTGTCGGTTTTTTCTGAAAATGGATAGGTAGGTCCAAAATTATTTAAAGGCTATAATCCTAATCATGTAATTGAGAAGTAATAATTAGTTCTTAAAAAAATCTCTGTTTAATAAAGAAAGGTTCTATAATAAAAAATTATTGTAATAATTAACTGCGTTATATTTGTTTCTTAAAACATTTGGGTTCAAAATGATCTGAAAATAGAAATCGTAATCGTGTTTGAAAGTAATAAAATACAAATAATAATGACAATAATAGTAATAATTAAAATTAATGTGTGCAATATTTACGCTAATTATATAAATTGTAAAGATAAAGTGAACTGAACTATACAGTTAAATAATTGTAGTAATTATTATTTTTTAAAAGTGTTGTGGAGCGGTTGTTTTTATTTTAACACAATTTGTTAAAATGATTTTAACTCTTGTAAGATTTATTTACCTGCGACAATGAGTAGATTAAACTTTGGAAACACATTTCATGTTGCATAACTAATATCATTGTGTTGAATTTCTAATACAGTTTTGTACTTTATTTTAAACTTAAGTATTGTTGTGTTTGAGAAACAATTTATAGAACGGCAAACTTAAATATTTGTAAAGTGGGTTAGATAAAAGTCGTCTTCTTTTTTTCCTTAAAAGTTTCTTGCTAAACTTTCTGTATTATTCTAATTCAATCTGTTCTCATCTTCCATTCCTTCAGTTTTTTTATCTATTTTAACTTAATTTATTTATTTTATTATAAAATACAGCTGTACAAACAATCTGAAAGTAAATTGTACTCAGTTGAACGGATATTTCTTAATAATTGATAGTACATTTTAAGAGTTTTTTACGCGTTTAGGAAAACATCAAGTAAGTATACCGTTACGTCACTGTTCCATTAACAAAATTATTATTAAGTACTGTTTAAAAATTAATTAGAATTAAAATATATTTCATTTCGATAAACAATTAAAAAATAGTCATGGTCCACCAATTAACGATTAATAGAATTCCGGTTATATTACAGTAGAACAGTTGGGAACAGCAGGTCTTTATTTTATAAATATGCTTGAAATCGAATGATCTAATGGTTTTTTTTTATTTTACAGCCAAATTAATAAGGTAGGGTGAAATAATCGAGTTCAATGTAATTTTTTTTTTATTTCGCCAATAAGTACTGTATTAACATTTCCAAACTTGCGTAAGTTCTTAGTTTTTTTTCATAGGTATTTGCTCCTGAAAGAGATTAAAACATTGCAGTTATTGTTTTGGTATTCATTAACTTATTTTCTAAAAGCTTCGTCTTTTTGAGGTTTGAGTGACATCAAATTGTTAAGGCCTACATCAGATTGTTAACAAAAAACTGTTCAGTTTAGGCTGACGGCTTAAATAAGGTGGTTGAATTTTGCATTTACCTCCCTTAGTCACAAATTTATTGCCTTCTAATCTTACTGTATCCTGCTTCTCCACAACACCCAAATTTCACTTCCATGGAGTTAAACAGTCCAGCTAAACGGTTTCTTGAATAAGTTCTTTTTATAATTTT
This sequence comes from Catonia carolina, assembly GCA_035578175.1. NCBI lineage: Eukaryota > Metazoa > Arthropoda > Insecta > Hemiptera > Achilidae > Catonia > Catonia carolina. The sequence goes on along the minus strand of JAQMRL010000002.1, from coordinate 27,219,472 downwards.
TCGCTGTCAATTGTATTTTACTAACAATTACCGGTAATTACCTATATTTTTAATATAAACCCACCGGGTTGATCTATTGGAAAAGTCGTCACCGTGAGTAGCTGTTTAACAGCTGATTTTCGGAGTCGAAGGTACCGTGGTTCGAACCTTCTGGAGACGGTGGTTACCTATGTATTTTGGGTATCAATTAACCATACTCTTTCAGGAATGGTCGGCCTGAGTCTGTACAAAACTACATATCATTTTCACATCTTACATTCATCCTAATCTGATTGCGTTAAGGGGTGACTTATTATTCTTTAACTGAAGATCGCACTAGGGATAACAAAATTTAAAAAAAAACTTCATTTTTATATAAAAAAACATTTTTTCGTTTAGCAGTTGTCCTAAAATACATTTATGAAAAAATAAATTCAGCGGATAGCAGATATTTATAAAAAACGTACAATTCAAGTAACAAGTCAATTTGAATTGTGGATAAATTTTCATTTATCTTGGAAATTTAATTAAACACCATTTCAATATAAGCCTGATTTATAAATGAAGTGCCTCAACGTTGATTATATCTACACTTTTTCATAATCGTAAAGTGTCTTTTATTTTGAATCATTTAAGTTGTACTGAACTAGATTTTATTTATATACTATGTAGCGCTAGCTTATATTAAAAAGTTCAGTTTAGTGCGTTCTGATTTTTAAATAAAAATATTGGTAGTAGAATTTCATTGAAATTTCAAATGCTATACAATAATGTAAAAACATCGTACATTTGTGTATCTGTGGAAACCTGTACGGTAATAGTATTAATGTATGTTTAGTCAGCTCAGCAAAAGTGAATTTATTTTTTGTTCACACAGAAGAAAACTGCTGACTTGAACTGTTATAGTGCGTTATAAATTTTTTTGAAGAAAAGCTTTAATATTTGTCAGATACGAAACGAGATTTCGTTTTGAACTTTTGAAAGACAAACTTCTCTAGATTTCTTATTTTGTTCAAGTTATGAACTTTGTGAAAGCGGCTTGCGTTGTCATGGATACGTGCTTTTCCAACGTATTAGGCGGTATTTTTCCAACGCTATTGGTTACTAATTATTTTTATTATTTCTTTCTAAATAAGTTTTTACGCGAAATTTTAATTGTGTACACTTCTATTTGAAAAGTAATTTAATTTTTTCCATTTTATAAGCCTATATTTGAAAAATGTAATGTAAAATTTTGTGTATAGGGGATTTCAGAAAAATTAAGCTTTTCTGTCAATTTGCGTAAAATTTTAAAATCTTTTCGCGTAATAAGTGCAGATCAAAATATTTTGCAATAATTTTTCCGTTTTCTTTTAATATTTAAAAAAAACGATTCTGTTAGCAGTCTTAATGAACAACCTGAAACGTGTTTTAAAAAAATATTGTATGCCATTTTGTTATTTATAACATTATATTAGCATCTCTTTTCGTATAGGACCACTTTAAATATTTATGTGAAGTCTTGTTTGTGACAAATTATTCGCATTTGACATAACAATAGTACGATTCGTTATTAACATCAACAGTCATTTTAACACAGCACAAATTTTTGAACAAGTTTTAGGTTGCTAAGCTAGAATGTTCCAAACAGTCAACACAGTATACATAACGATGTGTGCGAGTGCAGTTTTATAAAAAAACATGACAAGTCGGATTATTCCTGTGATCTTTTCTTTTTTCTTTCTTTTGTCTTTCCGTTGGTTTGCTTTTGCTTTTTCTGGACACCATTAAAGTTAGTAATCTGTATTCTGTACTTGATTTGTTACAGTATTTTAGTTTCGGTTCATTCTAGTATTTTATTTTATTAGACTATTTTTAACGTTTCGGTTAAGTACTATATTAAATGTATTTAATCAATCCAGACCAAATTAAGGCATTATAAAACAGTAGTTCAGCCGGAAGTTGCGTATTGCAGTGAAACCCTCTTCAATCTGAAAGGCTTGAAAGGCAAAATAGAAGGTGTCCTGAAAGTAGAAAGAAGGATTCTAAGAGCGTGTATTGGTAAGAAACACCAGAAAGACGGGATGTGGGTGCTGTTGCCAAACAAGCAAGTATACAAACATACGGATTCAATACTAGACAAGATGAGGAAGAAGAGAGTTTCCTTCTTCGGGCACATTCTCAGAACACCAGAGACTAGAGTTTTAAAACAACTGGTAGAAAGATTGATTACACCCAAACAACATCCACGATGGATAAAAGAGGTCAAGGAAGACATGGCGGAACTACGGATTACACAACAAGACTTAAAACAAAAAACGAATAAATTGAAAATATTACACCAAAGTGAGACTAGATTTAAAGAAATAGAAATAAAGAGGAGAAAGGTGATTTATTCGGAAGCAGAACGGGAAAGAAGAGCTAAAGTGATGAGAGATTACTGGGCTAGGAGAAAAGCCTCCAAAAATTGATTGAGTGGTCTAATATGGCCGTAAAAGCAAAATAATAAATAATAATAAATGTATTTAATGTTCTTGTTTATTTGTTTATTCTACTTGAAAGGTACTTACTGAGAGAAGCCAATTCTGTACGATGGGTGGAAAATAGTTTATTGCTTCAAGTATTACAGTTGCATCAGATTATGAAACTGATACGTACAATGTACACTCTATACAATCACTGTGGTGCGTGTGGTTTTCCACATAAAGCCACGTAACCGTTAATGGAAACCCAATATACAAAAAAGAACGCTGATGGATTAATTTAACTTGTCCTGGAATTGAACCTCACTGTCAATCTAATAAAGTGTAATATTCTTGTTTATTACTCGTTTGATTTATAGTAACATAAATATAAAAACAAACTAAGGTATTTTTCCATTCAACTGAAAACTGTTAAATCATTTTTCGAAATAGTTTTCTTAAGTTTTTTTTATTGTAACTCTTAACCAAACCTAAAAGTCAAGAATCAAGAAGCTTCGTGTTTAAAAATTCATTACAGTCGTTTTTTTCTTAGACACCAAGATGTAATAATAGTTCAAATTTCTGGTTTTTAATTTTTCCTTTAAGTGTTCATGAGTGAGACATAATTTTATTTTTGATCTCAGTTTATGTATCAACATACTGAGCTGCAACCTAAACGATCTGACAGGTTTATTTCAGACGCATATTCACCAGGATAAGTTGAAATTTAGGAGTATTGCTCCTTGAAATTGGAAAATGACTAGTGATTTTATTGATTTACCGTATAAAATTCAGATATGTTGTGTGATTTGATGTGTCCGTAATATTTTATTTTAGGAATCCATCTTAATGAACCTTAATATTAAAGAGTGTTTTTTACTATATTTTGAATTAATGGCGTGAATATAATTTATAGGCCTACATATGTGAACTAATAACAAAAATTATATATAAATAATTTTTTAATAATATAAACTTTTTCCGTTACAAACTGGCCTACTTCTCAGTCGTTTATGGAAAATTCTCTTCTAAAAATCTTCTTAATTTGGGTTGAAATAACTTTTTAAAATTCGTTAGGAATTAATGTAAATCTTTTTTTGCTTAATCTGCTTTTTTCGTAATGCGGTTACTACTATAGTTATTATAAATTCGGTAGGTGGTGAGCATATGAATAATTGATTGTGGATGCCTTGGTTTAGCGCTTAGTCCCAAATTTTTGAGTGTTTGTCTATCTTAAAAATAACGATTTGCTCTTATTCATTTTTCGGACTTATGTTTACAGATCCAAAAATAGGTGAATGACTGAAATGGAAATTATAGGTATATAAAAAATTTTCGATGTAGACTCATCTCCCAAAGTATATTTTCTTCGTAATTCACCCTCTAGGGCTGTACAGTAGATTCTTTAAACAAGTTTAATTGTAGTTTCATTTTAAAATTATATAAGTTATTCTGTTATTACTTTATTTCAGTGAGTTCCGAAATGTAGGAGAAAAATTAAAATCAGTGTTATAGTTATTTATTTGAAAAAGCGACACAAAAATTGTACATTACTTTTACAACTTTTTCCAATTCAATTGGGCTTCTTTGGAATTAACCAATTTTTGAATGTCTGGACTGATATTTGTGACTCACAAAACGATGTTATTTTTTGTGTCAAAAGATTTCATGATTTGGTTTTTACTATTATGGAAAATTCTTGTTCATAGTTGATGGTTGTAGGACGTGGCAAAAGGTATCAGATATTACAACGCTGCTCTGGACAGTTCTGGGTATTCTCTTTTTAATATTTATCCGAAATTTGTCGGCACAAGCATTGTTGAAAGTTAATTTCATTGCCTGATCACTTGATAGCTCTATCAGTTCATCGTGAAGACGAACACTTAACTTAGCATTTTGTACAGCTTGCTCACTAAATGGATTTACTACCCACAAATATCCACTGATATCCTTTACTAAAGTTACTCATAATATCCATTTATATCCTTAAGTAGAAAGGAAAACTGTTGTAGATTTTTTAATATTTAATAGAGGGGATCGCAGTGTCTAAAATAAACCACTGGTTTATTTTATCTGGGTGTTTTTCATGTTTAATTTTGTTCTTTTCCTATTATTTATATATTGTTCCGTTACTTAATAACACATTGTTATTACAACCGCAGTAAAAAGTATAATATCTAGACGGAAATGAGGATACTGATGCATGTTCCGGAGATCCACGGGCTTGGTTAGGTTGTACTTAATATGGTGCAGCGTATCATAAGTTAGTGTCTTTCTATTAATAACACTATTTTATCGTCTATCATGCTTAGAAGCTTAATATAGTTCGGGATGAATAGATGCACTCTATAGATAACGTCGAACAGTGCGGTTTAATATAAACATCGGTTACTAGAATGCAGTTAAGTCAACACTGTTGCTTATGCAGTTCATATCCGTATTTATACATGAAAACATAGTTACATTGTAAGTACTATATTGAGCGATTACCACCTACTTTTGAATATCTTTCTTAATATCCTGCTGTGTAGATCAAGTAATAATTTTGTGTAATATTGTTTTTTTTATATATATAATAAGATACATTAATAATTAAATATCTGTTTTTGTTATTCTGTTTTATCTCGAATAATGACTAATATGTTCAGTAATAAACTCATGGCACTAAGAAGAGTATCTTTTGTTCTTTTGGTGAAAATTTCTCCATTTTGAGTCAAAAGGTTTGGAATTCCTTACAAACATTTAAACGTAGTGTAACCACTATGGAAATGAGTCTCTGGAAAAAATGGTAGCTGACTGCAAGATTGAATTAAGAATTGAGATATTTTAAAGAATTTTTTCTTTTTTAATTCCTAATACCTGTACGTTTGCAATCTGTTCAATTTAGAACAATAAGCAACCCAATGAGATGAGGATGATGTGTACGATGTGTAAGTGAGGTGTAGTCTTGTACAGACCCAGGTCGACCACTCCTGAGAGAGTATGGTTAATTGAACCCCAACCATCAAAGTACACCGGCAACCACTTTTTAGTATTCAAATCCGTATAAAAGTAACTACCTTTACTAGGATTTGAACCAGGAACCTTCGTCTCCGAAAATCAGCTGATAATTTTAAAGAAAGTGAACACAAAATTTACATAATCGATAAAATTGAAGAAAGACAGTTCATCGGGTGTGGTTATCTACGGAGAATGTGGAGATTGCCACAGAAGATTTGGCTATGAATTCTCAAGTTCTACGAAGGTAGCTAGTATGACGCAGAATAGAGTCAACAGTTGGTGTTATGAGAGCTATGGTGTTAGAAGAGGAGAGTGTTAATAGATGATGTGTTCAGTAGAAATAAATGGGGTTTTAGGGTTGCGGTAAATGTTCTAGTTATGTAGAACAGCCGCTATAATAACAATAATAATAATAATAATAAACTCATAATTATAGGTACTATTACGGAATAATAAATTTTACAAAATGAATTGAAAAAAAAGTAATCGTAGGTGTGTGAGGTGGTAAAAGTAGGCCTCCCTTTGAATGAATGCTATTTCCGAATATTAGAGATGAATGAAAATTTTTTTGTAGTATTTGAACAGCTGACTGCAGAAACTGGTCATATTCATTAAAACATTTTGGGGGTTTTACTTCGAAAAGGGAGACAGTTACATACAATGTAATATTTCTGCGGTAAACATAATTTAAAGCTGGTTTTTTTTAATGATAGTTTCAACTAGTACCGAAACCCGTTTCATCAGTTTTAAATGACGCTTTGACGTTTGATTGTAAAACAGTTGCGAAAAAATAATTTCGTTGAAAAATATCAAACGTCTCGCTTTTGCAGTTAGTGATTTATTTAAGAGATAAATAAAGACGTACATTATATGTTAGGTAGGTATCGTTCTCCGGGACAAAAAGATTTTGGATCGATCAAAGGTGGTAAAAGTTTTTACCGCCAAAAAGTTCCAGGTTTTGAGGTGCATCCTTGACGTAGAGGCCTTGGATAACTTTTTTTTTTATTTAACGTCCGCCCTGGGTAGGTGACCTACTCTACTGAACTGAAGAGGAGCAGTGTACACCTTTCAACCGTAGTTCTAAATTCGGATGTAAAATCTATCCCATCTAGTTACTTTGAAGTAACTTTGGCATGCATCATGGAATGTCTTTGGAATTTAGGCGTTGATTATTGTATACGTTGTAAGATATAATTATTATAGTAATATTACTTGAACTTAATAATCTAATTATATTTCTGTTAATTTTATATTGTATATTTTGAAGTTACTATATTTTCTTGACGAAATTTATTCCTATAAAGTGTCGCCCCTAACAAAGAACTATTTACTTGTTTTATTAAATACAATAGTAATGGGCAAGTACGATGTATTCTGAAGTTATTTAATTATCTTTGTGTTAACATGATGATTTAACCTTCATAGCATATTGTGAATTACTGATGAGTAAATACGGTATGTTTTTCTTGACAGCTGTTTTTTATTAATTTTTTCTTGCGTTGAGTTTATAAATATGACTATTGGTTGTTAGTCGGTGAAAGGAAATTTTTTATTACACTTAATAAAACTTAAGAATCTCACCGCAAGGAAAATAAATTAGTGATTTTACATGATTAAATAACTTTTCATAATTCCCTGTGGTAGATCTTCATAGAATAAATGTATAACCAATGTGAAAATTTGAGTCCATTACGTAGAAATATAAATAAATGAAAAGTAAAAGCTTCTATTAGTTCCATGGGATGGACTTTTGAAAATCTGTGCTTTAGAGAGGTTCAGTTAGAGCCGAGAGCAAACTGGAAAAAGAAAACCCTTGTTTTTTTTAAATATTGTATATTATATTTATTATCTTCATATTAATAATTAATTCATTAAATCCATGTTTTAACTATATTAATTTAGGGTTCCACAAAACCAGTTTAGGAGGTATTTTAATGCTTATCTGATCGTATGTGGGTAAATTGTTATACAACGTCTGACCATATCAGATACATCGAGTGACCCATATGTACATAGTTGCAAACGCTAATGCCATGCTATTAACGTACTTAGTGAACAGATAACGAGAATGACTAAATACACCATTGCAATATATATTGTTTGTATGTATTTTAATCTTAGGGGTATTTCATTACATTATTAAAACATAATATTGTACATTGTACTAAACAACGGTCACAGGAAACCTTTGTTCTGCATAATTCTATTACTAATGTTTGCTATCTAATTAATTTTTGTATTATCCCCTTCAGAATTACATTTTTCCGGTTCTCTTTTTCCGCCATTCTGAATGAATTAAAGTTAACACTGAAAAACGAATAGAATGAGGAAAATAAACTAAACGACTTCTTGTTTTGTAATGTCCTAATTTTTACTGAACTTATTGCTTTAGAATTGTTAATTGATGTCCCAACTATCAAAGTATTAATACACCGGTAACCACTTTCTAGTATTCAAATTCATATAAAAGTTACTATTTTACTAGGATTTGAACCACTAAATCTTCGTCTCCGGAAATAGCTGATAAACAGCAGAAATGTTTGAAATAATGTTTATGGATTTTTTACATACTTATAGATTTAACCTACGGTTGGTCTAGTGGTAAAGTCGTCACCGCGAATCAGCTGTTTAATAGCTGATTTTCAGATACGAAGGTTCCTCTAGTAATCAGCTGTTTAACAGCTGATTTTCAGATACGAAGGTTTTTCTAGTTCAAATCCTTGTGAAGGTAGTTACTTTTATGTGGATTTGAATACTAGTCAGTGGTTACCGGTGTTCTTTGATGGTTGGGGTTCAATTAACCATACTTTCTTAGGAATAGTCAGCCTGGGTTTGTACAAGACTACATCTGTTATACACTTATACTCATCATTTTCATCTCATTGGGTCGTAAGGTTGCTTATTGTTCTTAAATTGAACAGATTGCAATGTGCATTCATTAGGGATTTTTTTAAATTGATGTATTGAAAGAAACAGCCGATTGATTCTTTTTTAAGATTTATATGAAAATAAAATTTTGATTGTTGTAAAATAAATGTAATGGGTAATATTCAGAATTATAATTTATACATTTTCATGTAATTTTCATTTTTTTTTAAATTGATCTATCGAAAGAAACAGCCGATTGATTCTTTTTTAAGATTTATGTGAAAATAAAATTTTGATTGTTGTAAAATAAATGTAATGGGTAATATTCAAAATTATAATTTATAAATTTTCATTTAAATTTCTAAAATTAAATGTCAGTCATAAATATTTTGTATATATCCAGAAAAAAATGTAAAATAATTTAATTTTATAATGAAGAATGACATTGTGAACTAGCAAGGCTTCTTTTGGTTTTTATCGGTATCTAAATATTGAATTATCAACATAAATGATGTCTTACAAACATCTAGAAGAAATGTTTAGAATGTATCGTAGTTTAAAAAAAGCTATTAAAAGAAAATATGAATGAACGTTTGTAATATTATAATTTCCATATTTCCACAGTTTATTTCCTTTAATTGTAAATTCTACGTACTAAGTACCTAAGCTTCATTATGTTTTGTGTAATGATCTACAGAAAATAATGTACCCAATATTTAACGCGACAGCTTGAATCATCCTGTGGTATTCATGTGCCGTTATCAAGCGAAACAAAGTACTCATTGATTACTCTATATTTATCCAATGATATCATGATCGCGTTATATGCAATTGTACATTGTTGCAATAAATATGTTAAACATTCACTTGTGTGCTATTTAAAAATTTAAAACGCAAATGCTATGCTATATGACCTTGTTTATATTAATCCGTTCTGTAGTATATTTTATTTTCTGTAGCAATAAAATAAACGTGAAGCGATATGTGTAAACAGTCTTTGGTTATTGACCATTTTCAATTAATTGTTTAGGTATGTTACAATGAATTCTGCGTATTGTAAATTCGGATCAGTAAATATGACATTATGTCGTTATAACAAAGGATGTTAATGAGAAGTACTATGTAATGAATTGTGCTAAAATAATGAGCTGGATTTTCTCGTGCGGGTTTTTAGAATTAATAGTGTATCCTATCTAGCTTTATTTTACATTCGACAGTTGTACGGTTTTAAATAAATCATAACGATTTTAGGTAATATTTTATAAACCAATGTAAATTGTTCTTGCATACTTTTTTGTAGTTAAACTGTTTTATTGTGAATTATTTTCCGTTTTAATGTATGCTTTTAAGTAGTTTTTGTGGGTTAAATCGTCTTAAATTTAAGATAACTTACTGTCTGTTAGTGCTATGATTACCTAACGCAAATGCTTGCATTACCGGTGTAACTGAATCAATAACGACTTTTTAACATCTCATAAAAGTCTTAACTTAATTTATTAAAAATATTTTTAAACACAAAACGTGTTTTCTGTCGTGACGTACTATTTTAATCTGGAACCTGTATATCTGAATATTACCGTTTTTGGAAGCTACTTTCTTGAAAACATTATTTTGTAAACTTGTATATGTTAAAGCGCGTATTTTGTATTTCATTTATTTAAACCTGTCCTGTTTAATTATAATTCAAAATTATACTGAAAATTGTAAGCTTTTAAGGCTGTGTAGTTTTTCCTTGGCGGTTTCAGTGAATACGGGAGTAGCTGTTTCTAGAGTCGTCGCGGCGTCAAATTTTATTTACATTATAATTCTTGCTCAACGTACTTTTGTCAGATACAGTAACCTCAGCAACTAAACTAGTTTATAACTGTACCTTTAAGCTCTAGATCGGAAATAATTCAAACATAATTAAAAATTATTATTTAGTTCCGTGAATTGCTTTTTGCTTTTGTGTATAATTTTTTTACTTTCTTTTGCTTATATGAAATATATAAGAAGAAAAGTACCTATTGTTTTCATGTCGATTTTTCAAAATCGAATTTTCACCGGATCTACGCGTTTTCAGACCCCCTGAACCCAAAAACTTGTTTTTAGCGATTGGTCTGTGTGTGTGTGTGTGTGCCTGCGCGCGCGTGTAAACAGAATATTCAAGAACGGAACATCGTAGGAACTTGAAACTCGAAACTTAAGTTAGATATCACTACCGGACCCGACACGAACATTTTCATCAAAATCGGTCAACCGGAAGTAGTAGTTTATTCGTGTAATTATTCACTTTTTTGCTATTTTCTCAAAAACAGCTCCTACGTTTTTTTAAAAATCGCCTCATTTACTTCATTTTTTTATGCTCTACAAGATAGAGTAGGCGCCATGTCTGCTGAAATTCCTAGTGAGGCTGTTTTCTCGTCAAATTTTTTTTTAAGATAGCGACTTTAATATGCATTTTAGTCAAAAATGTATCCAGTAAAAGTTGTAGAGAATTTAAAGTCCTGCAACTTTTATTTCAAACATTTTTTTGATAACGCTTAGTTTAGCGGTAATTAGCGATTTTCTGTTTTTTTTTCTTTCACGAAAACGTGTGAAAAATCGATATCTTTAATACTTCGGCCTTAGTATGCATTTTACGACAAAAGTGTATATAATAAATTTTATAGGAAATTAAAAAAATCTACAACTTTTATTTAGAGCATTTTTTTCTACAGAGCCTAGTTTAGCGTGAAAGAGTTATTTTCCCTATTTGTAAGCCAAACTGAGGTTGATTTTCATTTTGCGTCTTTCACTCATGATGAAAATTAGGTTTTGTTTATTTCTAATGTTTGGTTTATTGTTAATTATTTGCATTGGCAAGAGAAAGTTGTGTGAGTGTTTCACACCAGATTTTTTTATTTTGTAGTCGTTGACCAATTTTAAGTTCATTCATTACATTCCTTTGGTCGAAATCAAATTAGGAATTAAAGTTAATTTAAATTTAAATTGCAGTTAGCTTAGCTTTATTAAGAATCTTCAAATTGTGAAGATGATTTTAAATGACGACAGTGTGGTAATAGTTGAGTCTAGACATTCGGAGAACAAATGAGGCGTAATTGTGCTAATTGGTTGAAAAAGCTAGAGCCAGTTTACTCGGATGCATTTATTATGAAAGCTGTACGAACTTTGATGTGGGTGTTTTAACTGGCAATGATCACTACTTTAGATTCGGTCGTAAAGGGAACTGAACACCAACGCGAGTTTGCCGGTAGAAGAAAGACCGTACATCTCGTGGTGTACTTTGCCCTTATTGCAGGCCTGCCTTATTGTCTTCGTTTTTAATTCTGAAAGCGATTCAATAGCTCAATTTTAACAATGGTCTTTTAATATACAATGAAGTAAAATAAATTCATTGTAGGTAGATAATTAATTTTTATTGTTTTAACTAGAAGTATTAACCTAGATTAATAATTCTAAGAACTATTCGATTCGAGAGTTGCTCAACACTTTTTCTATATAGGCTATTGCGGGTATAATTAAAGTTTTTAAACTTCTTTATTTCTCCGAATAGTATGTAGAATTTTCGCATGTAAAAAAACTGTGTTTGCACTATTACAAAATCTATTTTTTATAGGTTTGAAGAGATTTTTTCTTTCTTAATTTCCTTGTTTCTTTATAATTAAATGCTAATGTAATGACGAATGGTTGTGAATGAATTACTTAAATCACTTAAACAAACAGATTACCCATTAATGTCACTTTTGGTGAACAAAATAAGGTTATTTAGGTTTAATGCTTATCAGGTAATCTTTCGGATGAGATCAATGAACGTGTATACGAGGTGTGGCTATTAAAAAACGAGACTGACGTTGTAAAAAATTTAATTTTAATTTTATACATGATCATTTATTGTCACCTTTAATATACACTCCTTCTTTATCCCTACAACCTTCATGCGAATTTTCCATTGTTGGGAACAGTGCTGGAAGTCATCTTCTGTCAGCTCCTTCAGGACAAGTGCCGCTTTCTCTTTTACAGCTTACCCAGATTAAATTTTGTCTCTTTTAATGCCGATTTAACCTGAGGGAACAGGTAGAAGATAATAACATGTGATGAAACGTGGTTTTTTTTACTTATGATCCGGAAACGAAGCGCCAATCCATGCACTGGATAAGCCGAACTTCACCGAGAGCCAAAAAAGCTCGAATGAGGAAGTCAAAATTTAATGCAATGATGATTGTCTTTTTATGTCCATGGGATTGTGTACCTTCACTGGGTTCCTGAAGGTCAAACAATTAATCAATATTGCTACCTTGAGGTACTTTCTAAACTACATCAAAGAGTAAGGAAAAAACGCCCCGAAGTGTGGAAGGACAAATCATGGCTTCTCCACCAAGACAATGCCTCAGCTCATTCAACGTTATCTGTCAAGAGGTTCCTAGCCAAGTACAGCATCTCAGTGTTAGAACATCCACCTTATTCACCAGATCTTGCACCATGTGACTTCTACCTGTTCCCTAAGGTAAATTCTGCATTAAAAGGGACAAGATTTGAGTCTGTGGAAGCTGTAAAAGAGAAAGCGGCGCGTGTCCTGAAGGAGCTGACAGAAGATGACTTCCAGCACTGTTTCCAACAATGGAAAATTCGCATGGAGCGTTGTAGGGATAGAGAAGGAGTGTATATTGAAGGCGACAATAAGTGATTATGTATAAAATAAAAATAAAATTTTTTCCAACGTCAGTCTCCTTATTTAATAGCCATACCTCGTATATGTAAGGCCTAGAAAGGCGTCTAATCCATGTTGTCTTCAGTCGTCGACGACGATTATGTGGAAATCTATCTATATTAATTTTGGCCACTAAAACGTTTTTATGTCTTCAGTCATTTTCAGTTAAATGTATTATGTCCTGTATGCCTGATACTTTTAGGTCGTTATGAAGTGTTTAAGCACCAAGGAGAATCTGTTATGAGTAGCAGAAACCTTGAGTGAAAATATTGCAAATGAGCAACTACTTGCATTTTTGCTAATCCATAAATTTCACTTTTATTAAGTTTAAATTGGTTTGAGGAGATCATTTTTTTGTTAGTGGTATTGAAGAACGGCTTGAGGTTAAGTAATAAGTTGTTTAGAACGATGATTGAGGGTCGGACGTTTATTTCGTATGTGTTCTAACAATGTGAAGCGTCATTTACAATAGGTCATTTTGTTCTAGCTAGAAGCTTTCCCTCCAACGCTGTGTGCCGCTGAGCTGTTCTGTTTAGTGGTGGGGGAAGCACCTCGTAGTTGTAACATAGTATACGGTTAGAAAGAGAGGGAATGATCATTAAGTGAGAAGGAGACAACACTTGCCCCTTTGAAACTATCCCAACTCTACCTACTCGCCCTCCCCTTACAAGCTTCTTCCTAAAACAAACGTACTATACTACATTAAAGTCTATAAGAGTGTGTCATTCATCTAATACATTTTTAAATTTAATTCTTAGCAGTACAGTATTAACAGAAATTGATCTACAATCTAAACTACCACGTTTATATACGTATGTTGATTGAACACTCATTTTCAAGCTAAGATATTTTAGAAATTTTTAACTACAATTTATAATTGTGTTTTTAAATTTAGTTTTTCATTTTACCGTTTATATTTATTCAAAATTTGAAAGAAATTGGAATTTAGCATCTCGACTGACAATTTTTGAAATGACATACCCATGATATTTTAATATTTTCTCATTAAAGTCTTAATTGGTCCCTTTTCAATAACCGATTAACTTTTGGACTGGCATGAAGGTCGTGAATTTTTTATTGTTTTATTTTTACTATTGAGAGCCACTTAGCTTGTTAGCTGCTTTTTTGTTTAGTTGAATAGAAATAGACGTGAATTTAAAGGGGATCCACCATGGAGTTTTTTCTTGTCCCGTTGACTTGACCGGGCTGGACCAAAAGGTGGGAGTTAAGTTTACATTTTATAATTAGATTTGGCTGAATGTTTACAAGCCTTAAAGAAAATTCTTTTTAAAATCTTAAAATAATTTTATTAATTTTACGTGGCGAAGTAGAATTTTTATAAAAAAATTCCTAATGTTTTCAGTTGAATGTGTATAGGCGAAGAGTAAATTTCGTTCAACATAGTTATCAGTGTGTTGAAGTGTACGGCAACAATACATCAAACGGCTACGTAATTTATTTGATTAATTATATGAGAAATTATAATTTATTATGAAAGTTAAACAATTTTTAGCACTTTTCTCTATAAAATGCTAGTATAATAATTCATATTTCTACAGAGTACGTTAATAAGAACTGTCGTAATGGCTCTCTGGAGGTTAATTTCTGTCTACTTGGTGTATTCGATTTTTTTTTCTTTTTGTTGAATTCTTTGCCGCTTTTAAAGATAATGTAAAAAAAGTTTTTATTTTTTGGTAGTGTAGCAGTTATAGAGATTACGTTAATAGCAACTAAGAAACATGCAACGGTACGCTGCTTAATCGACTTTGTAAAAATAAATTAAAATGTTATCTTGAATTTTATTTTTAAACTTATACGGTAATTAAAATAAGGAAAAATTTGTTTTTCCTTCTCGCTTAAGGTAAGGACACATGCTTTATATAAAGAAAATTTCTATCTAGATGTCTAAATTTACATTCCTTAAAATGTTAGTAGTAATTACATACTATTGTTAACACAAATTCATCTTCATTAACATGAACTTATACAAAAAAGAATATATACGGATCTTAAAACATTCATCAACTATTGAACTTTTCAATATTATCATATTTAGTACCTACCTCATTATGATTGTCGTAATTCATTGAATTCTCAAAAATCTATAAACCGATGTTTTACGTAGAATGTAATACAATCATTAACAAAACCACCTTAAATAAAATTAATTTACTACACAACTATTCTTAGAATGTTTTCTATGTATTTTTTGTTTTAAAGTTACATCAAAACCAAAGGTTATTTATTAATAATGACTGCAAAAATTAAACTTAAACAATTTTTACAAAAATGATTGATACATACATAGAACAACATATTGCAGAATAAAACAGAAAAAACACAATTTTTAAAGTTCATGAACACAGTGAAGTTTCTCAAAATTGAAGAAATATTAAAACAAAAAATATACTGAGGTTATAAGAATTTATTAAAGTAAAATTGTTTTTTATTTTATTTGTGACACATTCAAGCACTTATGCATATATTAGGAATTTTAAATTTAGACATGTTAATGTCGGTTATTTTTCAAAAATGTTTATCGTGATTCATGTAATTTTGTTGGTGGACTATTGAAGATTTTATTAACTATCAACACCGCAATATTTTACTATCTTATGTTATTTTTATAACTCAATAATTCGATAAAAAATTCATGTTTTTGCTTCATCTTTTTTCATCTTCATCGTGCAGTTTGTTAAGGCATCAGACCGAAGAATATTTGCAGTGTTGCAATGTCACTCGTAAGCTTCTCTTTCCTTATAATTCATTCATTTGGAAATGGTATGTAATACACGTGACGTTAGAGCGGGAGTACCGGTTCACAGGCGGATGTTTAATAAACAATTTATTTTTAGCACGTAATTTGTAAATGTACATTATATAAATACTGTTTCGATGTTCCTTATGTATTTAGAACTGGTTTGCTGGTCTAATTATATATTTATTGTTATATTTTTTTCATACTATTTTCTTCTGTTTCAGGTGAGAACATAACATGAGTTGTCTAATGTCTATACACTTACGATGAAAGAGTGAGTATATTTGGAACAAGTATATGTAACCGTTTTGAATTACACGTAGATCTTAGTACTGGATAGCGAATTTTCTTGGAAGTGTTTATATTGTTACAAACGAAACATTTCTTACATATTAGTAAACTTGCATTCCTGACGTAACTTGTTTGTTTAGTGATAATATCTTCAATATTTAATATTTTGCTTTGGTTGAAAAATTAACCTAAAATTTAATTTTTGACTTTTTTCTCAATTTTAAATTAATAACTTATTTACGATTCAATTTGGACGTACGGGGTGCAATATGTGTGGCTCGGGAAATCATTCAAACATCTTGCAACTGTTTTTTTCCGAAATTACTTTGAACAATCACATCTTGTGGGCACATAACAAAATATCACACGGATTAAAAAAATTCTGCTATTTAACACAACTCATCACTTTTTGACAATTCAAATGACACCTTGGTATTTAAATTAAGCCATTCTTCAGACAATTTTAAATTGACAAGATTGATACAGGCCTATCCTCCATTGGAGTGTTTCTTCACTCAAGATAAATATAATAAACAATCATCTACTTATAATTCACTACCAAAGAAATTCTTGATTTGCTGTCAATAACAAAAATAAGTAAATCGTAGAAAAATTTCTTCTCCTTCGTATACCATGTACTTTGAGAACGTATATAACCATCTAAGCAATTTGCACTTTTTTGGCAGCCAGTCTGAAAAGTGCTCTCGTATCTACATCATACTACTCCCGTAAGTTTTTCAGCTACGACGTTTTTCTTCGACCTGGACCTCGTTTACTTGTTTTTCCTTCCACGTTATTCTGCTATAAACTATATTTCTTACCTCTCGTCTCGTTTCTAAAGAATTCCAATTTTCTTTTCTTAATGATTTTTATAATTTCAACTTTTTTATCTAAACGTTAGAGTATTTCGGAGTCGCTGAACTTTTCCATGAAGAAACCTTCAACATCCTTCTGTAGCACCGCATCTTGAATGCCTGAAGTCATTTCATGTCATCCCTGTTCAAATATTTTATTTTTATATTTCATATTGTCGTTTCTGTGAGTGGTACGTACTTTAAACAAAAATTCTCTGGAAAAATTCTTCATAAAATTATTGTTCTTGATACTACGTAGGAAATTGTACTAACTTCGTTTTTTTATGTTCCTATAAATCTCATTAACTTTTTCAGCTGCCTTGATCCTTATTATCTACTTGATGAACGTATTTCGGTGGATCCACCATCATTAGAGTAGGTGTATAATAAATATCATATGAAACTTTAAAATATTTTTTGTAACTTCTTTTTACTTATTTTTTTATTAACAGCATCCAGACGCAGTAGATCTGATTAATGCTGAATTAATGTCGTTATGAGTTTTGTTAGAAATGATCAGTTGTTTGGGAAGTATTTTGAAGTATAAAAATTTTGATTTACAAAGAAATTAAATTCTATCTTAAAATGTTGTAATGGATAATTTTTTTTTGTAAAGTAATTAAAAATCAAATCACGTTCGTTAGCTTTTTTTGGCACTTTTCATTATGTATTAAACGGTTAGTAAATAGCGTACATTCTTTCCGCATAGTTTACTATGTAACACAAATGATTACTCTCCGTATAATTTTTAAATTGCAGATAAACGGTGAATGGCTAAAGAAACCATTTTATTATTCAGTTTGAAGTGTTGTTATCAGTCAGTGACAAGCGATATTGCTGGATCATCCTTATGTGATCTGTATTTTTAATGCGGATCTTATATATATATATCTACTGCTTATTTCTATCCTACTCCATCCCATTTATTTCGCTCTTATTTCATTTTCATTCTGTGCTAGAAACGATATAGCCTCATTCGGCCCTCCATTCTGATGTTACAACGCTTCCAAGTAATACTCTCCGCTACTCTTTCTGAATCAAAATTGAACTATTTATACTTCTACTGCTACTACGGTATATGAAATGGCCTCAATAACTCGGTGAAACTTTTCTTCTAGCTTTGCATAGTCTTCCTTTATTTATTAAATGAATTATTAATTCAACTTTCCGATTGTATTTTTTCTACTGCTTTTCCTCTCCGTTCTGTTAATAATTTGTTTACTCATTCGTAAAAGAATGTAAGAAGATTAAAAAAGACAGGTTCGTATTGCGAATTTCTTCAGCCCAATATAATTCACTTTTTTCTCTTTATTTTTCCTATTATGAAACTACCCGGGTTTTTTTACCTTAACTATTGTTCTCTTGTTTTAACCTTCTGACGTCATTCTGGAACTACGCCGCACTGTCCTATTGTCTGTTTTATAACAGTGACTTTACATTTTATGAATTGTTCACTTCATACTTCAATATCTTTTCATATTGTTATACTCTTCAGCTCGGAAAGTTAATAAATTTAAAGTATTCTACTTATTATATTCTTAATTTTCATAATCAGTTAGACATAACTACTCTCTCTCTCTCTCTCTCTCTCTCTCTCTCTCTCTCTCTCTCTCTCTCTCCTTTCTTCCTCCTCTGCCAATCTTCATCTACCACTATTTAACTTCCACCTTAAGTGCTTATGTGTGCGCCTGGTCCGTATTTTTGTTAGTATGTGTATATGTTTTCATAATTTTGTAGGTAAAGTACTGTAGATATCTAACTAATATGCATAAATATTCTTCGATATTAAATTACAATGACCAGTTGGATTGGTCTAGAGGTAATGTCGCCGCCGCCGCCGCCGCTAGTCAGCTGTTTAACAGCTGATTTTCGGAGACGAAGGTTCTTGGTTCTAATAAAGGTTGTTTTTTTTTACACGGATTTGAATACTAGACAGTGGTTATCGATGTACTTTGATGGTTGGGATTCAACTAATCATACTAACTCAGGAATGGTCTACCTGGGTCTGTACAAGAGTACTCCTAATTAAACGTCATACACATCATCCTCATCTCATTGGGTCATGGAGTTGCTTATTGGTCTGAATTGAACTGATTGCAACGTACATACATTGTTGTTGTTGTTGTTTAGGTCAACAGCCGAAAGGCTGGTTTGAACCTCTAGAGGTTTTACTAAGTAAAAAGAGGAGTGAGGTGGTTTACAATTGCCTTCCTCACTGAGTGGAAAAGTACGCTTATCAGCATGCCGGGCCCTCTGAAAAGCACATATTTTCCACTCTGTAAATGACACCTTCACTTCATTCACCACAGGGTCTGGCTGTATAATGAAATTCATTACTTTCAGAGAAGATAACTCTGATTAGTGTCTTTTACACCTCTAGTACACACATTAGGTATTAACAAAAAAAAACATCAGTTTCACATTCAAATACTTCAAATAACACTAACCACAAAAAAAAAATATAAATAGTTTTTCTTTTCGTAACTTTATAGTTGATGCAACTTTAAACTATGTTGGTCGGTGTATCCGACCACGCCAACCACTACGCAATTGAATAAGTGTACTATTTTTTTTAATGTATGAGTTTTTTTCAACGCTCTTTACTCTGTCTTCTGATTTATTTATCTCCGACTTGTCTCCACTTATTTATCCTGAAACATCCATTGAATTCCTGAGTTGTCTTTTGGATATCATCTTTCCATCTTATTTATGGTTTCCTTGTTTTGTACCTGTTGTTCTGTGCCGATAATATGTAACTTTCCTAGTTTATTTGTTCACAGTTTTCGTAATATAAGCTGTCCGTTTATTTAGATTTGGCTATTAGTTCTGAAGAGAAAGCTGGTGTACCTCGGCCATGTCTTGAGAGGTCCAAAATATGAAATCCTTCATCTTGTCATCCAGGAAAAGATTATGGGCAAACGATCGGTTGGAAGAAGAAGAACCTCCTGGCTACGGAACCTGCGAGAGTGGTTTAATTTGTCATCCATCGACCTATTTAGAGCTGCAGTTTCCAAGGTCAGGATTGCCATGATGCTAGCACACCTTCGTAATGGAGATGCTACATGAAGAAGAAGAAGATTAGTTCTGCTCTCCGATGTCTCGCATGATTGTTTGCTACCGGATCCATTCGTTTGTCTTCTTTTCCCACAGCCGTCCCAGCATCCTTCTCACTTGTAGGACTTCGTGTGATACTTATTGGTTTCATTGTTTAATCTTTGAAACTCGTATGTCTCTGTACTGTATATTAGAGTTGAAATCAGTATTTATAAATTAATTGTTGCCGATTTTAAACGACCTTTATCTCCTCATTCTACCAAATTCAGTACGAGTGAAGTTATGGATAAATTAAGAAACTATAATGAGGTATATAGAAAACATAATACTTACTTAATAAGCAAATTTTTAATTCGAGACCTTTATTTTCGAAGTATTGTCACGCAATACCAGCACGCTTTTTAATGCGGATTTTGTTGTTAAGGTCATCAGCCGAAAGGCTGGTTTGAACCTCTAGAGGCGTCACTAAGTAAAACGAGGAGTGAGGTGGTTTACCATTATCTTCCTCCTCGGGTGGAAAAGTATGCTTATCAGCATGCCAGGTCCTCCGAAAAGCATCTACTTTGCACCCTCCAAATGACACCTTCACTTCATTCACCACAGGGACTGGCTGTATAATGATAAAATTCATTACTCTCAGAGAAGATAACTCTGACTAGTGTCTTTAACACATCTACCTCTTTTATTCTTAAATGCTTCAGTCACATAATTGGCTGACCATGTGATAAAAAACAGAACTATATTTTGAAGCCCTGGAACTAGCAGATCGAGTGCAAATAATTTAATACTCCACTTGCCTGTTATGGGCAAAGGGTCTTTGTGTATAATGATGAAATTCATTGCTCTCAGAGGAGATAACTCTGACTAGTGTCTTTTACATATCTACCTCTTCTATTCTTAAATGTTTGTCATGTGATTGACAATTGCCCATAACAGACAGGTGGAGTGTCAAATTATTGTCACTCAATCTGTTCGTTGCGGGGGCTAAAATAAATAGTTCTGTTTCTTATCACATGGTCAGCCAATTAAATGACTGAAAAATTTAAGAACAAAAGAGGTAGAGGTGTAAAAGACACTAATCAGAGTTATCTCCTGTGAAAGTAATGAATTTTATTATACAGCAAGACCCTATGGTGAATGTAGTGAAGGTGTCATTTGCAGAACGGAAAATATGTGCTTTTCAGAGGACCCGGCATGCTGACAAACTTTTCCATTCAGTGAGGAAGGCACGGTAAATCACCTCACTCCTTGTTTTACTTAGTAAAACCTCTACAAGTTCAAACCAGCCTTTCGGCTGATGACCTAAACAACAACAACATAATTGACTGATCATGTGATAAGAAACAAAACTATTATTTTTGTAGCCCTGGAATTAGCAGATCGATTGCAAATAATTTAATATACCGCCTGTTATGGGCAAAGTGTAGATGTTACGTTAACGGTTTTCATACATTTTATAACATTTCTTTGTTACGTATCACATTATTATAAATGTACCGAAAATTATTTTAATTTAATTACAATTGATTATCTAAGGGACTTATCATTTTGTATTATAACAAGTTGTACATCCTTTGTTAACGTCCCGAGTACCAGTTGTTTCTGTTATTCGGTAGACTACTAATAAATGTGATTTGAAGTAAATTTGAAGATAAAGATAATTCTTATGTTTTTGAGATTAGCATGTAAATTAGCTTATTTGGAAAGCGTTTCTATCTGAATACTGTGTACTAAATTACTATTTTAATATTGTGTACTGTGATATTACTATTAGATTGTATTCAAACAGATACGACGGGTGGTATGTAGAACTAACTTAAATAAGATATTTATAATACCGTTATTCTGTTGAGTTCTCTTAAGACGTTGTTTCAGTTGAAAGTAAAATATCAAATTATCTTAAGTTTTGTTGATTTTATTCCGTTGCCATGTCGAGAACAAAACTTTCGATGCTCTTTTCTAACCTAGCGCAATAAGTTTGAAACTTATTTGTTATTGCTATACGTACTATAACTTTGCTACATTTGTACGAAAAAACCTTCTCTGAATTTAAATTTTGAAGTAAAATTTTGTTTTCATTTTTATTAACAATGTAATAAATAGTTTTTGTATCGTAAACATTTCATTTGTTTTTGACCGTTATTAAAATTTGTTAAGATGTGTTTGCAATTATTTTTTATTAATTTCTGTACCGTTTTTGTAGATGATGGCTTTGTGTTGTATGAAAAATCTTAAACACATCAAATATACTTTTTATAACAATATAATAATAATAATAATAATAATAAAAAAAAAAATCTAGTGTGAAACATTCACACGACTTTATCTTGCCAATGCAAATAATGAAAAATATACATTAACATTAGAAATAAACAAAAACCTAACCTCAAAAACATACCCTTATTTTAATCCTGAGTGAAAGACGCAAAATGAAAATCAACCTCAGTTTGGCTTTAAAATACGGAAAATCACTCTTATACGCTAAACTAGGCTCTGTAGAGAAAAAAGTTCTTAATAAAAGTTGTAGATTTTATAATTTCCTATAAATTTTATTATACACTTTTTTCGTAAAATGGATACTAAAGCTAAAATCTAAAAAAAACGATTTTTTACACGTTTTTGTTAGAAAAAACAGAAAGTCGTTGATTACCGCTAAACTAAGCGTTATAGAAAAAAATATTTGAAATAAAAGTTGTAGGATTTTAAATTCTCTATAACTTTTATTATATACGTTTTTGCGCTGAAATGCATATTAAAGTCACAATCTTAAAAAAAAACATTTTATACGAGAAAACATTGAGATTTTCAAGATTTGAAAAATCGCTTGACTCAATCACCTAAAAAATCGCTTAGAAGATTATCATCGCAAGCTGGGCTAACATTAACTACTGTTTTCAGAGCTACGAGAAAGTTACATTTGTATCCTTAGTTAATGCGATTTTTTAGGTTATTTGAGTCAAACGATTTTTCAAATCTTCGAGAACTTCCGCGGTTAACTTTTTTGGCTGGCGAGGTGGTTTCTCATCAAGTACACTCCCAGTTCTACGGAATTTATTTATCAAACGCAATATTGACGATTTATTCGGAACGGCAGAACGGGGAAATTTCAACTGAAACTTATCTTGCACACATTTGTAAGATTTACTCGCTATGTAAGTCTCTACAATAAACACGCGTTCTTCCTTGGAAAAAACCATTGCTGACACAGTATAACGAAACGACTGCTGTCGCCACACTAATGCTTGACTGGAACATTTTAACTGTCTTAGGTAGTTGGCCTTGAGTACACTGTTGCCAACATACCGATTGGGGGACAGAAAATTTACCAATGTATTACTTCTATCTTCTTATAATCAGGGTTGCGTCCTGAATAAAACACCCGTTATTTTGTATTATGGTCAAAATTAAGTTCAATTTCGCTAAAATTATGGCCGTTAGATATAATGCTAGTTTACTGGTGTAAGACCAAGAAACTAATCTGTACATAAACAAATATCAGTCGTTTACGTAATACGAAACAATTGAACATCTGAAATTTACTCGTATATCCAGTAATTATAGTGTATTTTTAAATATGATATTAATAAAACTTTGTATTATTAATTATTTTATTTAAAAATTATAATTATTAAAACAACCAATTTCATAATTAGATTAACACTGACAGTCTTATTTCGCAATGTTTTGTATCACTGTTTATAAAATATGCGCCTAAAAAAACTGTTCCCGTCACCATAACAACAGTCGAAACAAAATGAACTTCGCGAAAATTGCTACCAAGATAGAAGCTCTGTAGTTATTTTAATCCAATTTTGTTATTTACTTAGCAAAGTCTCATTGCGAATTTTCGTGTTTTCATTTTCGGATTTTTCGCAGAATCCCGAAAGTGTCACCTTTACAACCATGTTAAGTTCAGTAGAACTCTGCATTTAAGGAAAAGCAAGATTTCCATTTAAATAAATTGGACCAAATTCTGTGTTTAAGCAAAAAAAAAGTGAAGTAAAAATGATTAATATCAAATGTGCTTAGTTTAATAGTGTGATGAAATTTATTTATTTTTAAAAGTTGCTTCATCGTGTTTTATTTTTATTTCCAAATCACTTCTTAATTTTTGTGTTGGATAGATGTGTATTTTCTGTTCAGTAAAATATGCTCTTAATTATGAAATTTTCGTTTTATGGAAAATCAGATATATTAATTTTTAAACATTGGGATATTTTTGAATGAGTTTATCATACATGTGGTACTGATTCAAAATCTAAAGAGAACGGAACTCCGGATTAACCTACTTTTTTCTAAATTTGTCTTATTTCCTGGCGTTGATTTTAGTTTTTTTATTTTTGCTGCTTTTAATTACTTAAAGGAGATGTCACAAATGTAAACTTTGTTAAGTATGAAGTAAATGCAGTAATTGATTTGGCACGAAGTACTGTGCAAGAACAGGATGGTAGATTGTGCTTACAGGCTTAACTTGCTCCCAGTGGATAAGTTTTGAAACGGCAAACAGCTGTGTTAAGAATGCCTGGAAACAGATGCTGCCAAATGGAATGCGGTACTAACAGAATGTATCTATTTTAAGCATCTACTTATTACATACTGTTGTTTTTTTGTTGTAGTCGTACGTAAAATTATTTAATTCCGTATTCTCTGCTTTAGTTGTAGTGTATTAATTTCAGTTAAAATAATTACATCTAAATATAAATACTGGTTTTTTTTCTGCAAGTTTTACTTTCGTCAAGCTTGGGTTATTTTAAAACTAATCATTTTACACTCTACATTTTTGTATACGTAGATTATTTTCTCACGCCAAGTCAGTACTATACTGCTCCGCTCTTTTTGAATTGTTTTATTTTAGATGTTCTCTAAATTAGAAATTAAGTAGGTTGTGTGATACTGTAGGTGTAATTTTTAAATCAAAATCACTAAAAGAGTTGTATAGTAATTCGGAAAATTACAATAACGGTAGATTATCTATGTTGCATTTTGAATTTGAAATTATTTACCAGAAAGGTAATTTTTTACTTATATAAAATTTATTAACGACATTAAATAATTACATTAACAAATTAGATTCCTCAAAAACACATAAAAAAATCTGGTGTGAAACACTCACACAACTTTCTCTTGCCAATGCAAATAATTAACAATAAACCTAACATTAGTAATAAAACATTAGAAATTAAAAAAAACTAACCTCGAAAACATAACCTTATTTTAATCATGAGTGAAAGACGCAAAATGAAAATCGAACTCAGTTTGGCTTAAAAATACGGAAAATCACTTTTTCACGCTAAACTAGGTTCTGTAGTGAAAAATGCTTTAAATAAAAGTTGTAGATCTTTTAATTTTCTATAAATTTTATTATATACTTTTTTGTCGTAAAATGCGTACTAAAGCCGAAATCTTAAAAAAATCGATTTTTCACACGTTTTCGTGAGAAAAAATCAGAAAATCGCTAATTACTACTAAACTAAGCGTTATACAAAAAAATGTTTGAAATAAAAGTTGTAGAATTTTAAATTCTCTACAACTTTCCTTATATAAATTTTTTCGCTAAAATGCATATTAAAGCCGTAATCTTAAAAAAACAACGTTTTTACATGAAAACAGCCTCACCAAGAATTTCAGCAAAAATGGCGCCTACCCTATCTTGTAGAGAATAAAAAATTGAATAAACCAGGCGATTTTTTAAAAAATCGTTGGACCAGTTTTTCAGAAAATCACAAAAAAGTGAAAAATTACACGAATAAACTACTACTTCCGGTTGACCGATTTTGATGAAAATGTTCGTGTCGGGTCCGGTAGTGGTATGTAACTCAAGTTTCAAGTTCGTACGATGTTCCGTTCTTGAGATATTCTGTTCACACACACACACACACACACACACACACACACAAACACACAAACACACACAGACCAATCGCTAAAAACATGTTTTTTGGGTTCAGGGGGTCTGAAAACGTATAGATCCGGTGAAAACTCGATTTCGAAAAATCGACATGAAAACAATACTTTCCTTCCTATATATTCATATAGGCAAGAGAAAGTAATACATTTTTCATTGAGAAAATACAGTTCTCTTCTGACGTTTTGGTTTATAGGGTTCGATGTATTTTGTTTATTTTATATCGATGTAATACTTCTGTAATTTATTAATTTAATTTTTATTATTTCTGTTACAATGCAATCACTTCGCGTCAAGACTAATCTCTATACTTCTAATTTATACAGGAAAGTTATTTAATCGAAGTTGATGGGACCAGATTCGTGGTTTTCTTTTGTAGTCTATTGTTAATTTTATTTTATTATTATTATTTTTTCCTAGTGTGTACGTTGCAATCTGTTCAGTTTACAACAATAAGCAACCCCATGGCCCAATGAGATGAGGATATGTGTGACATGTAAATGAGGTGTAGTCTTGTACAGACTCAGGTCGACCATTCCTGAGAGAGTATGGTTAATTGAAACCTAACCATCAAAGTTCACCGGTAACCACTTTCTAGTATTCAAATCCGTATAAAAGTAACTACGTTTACTAGGATTTGAACCAGGAACCTTCGTCTCAGAAAATCAGCTGTTAAACAGCTGACTAGCGGCGACGACGTTACCCCTAGACCTACCCGGTGGGTTAATTTTATTTAAAACCTTATTCCATATTAAATTTATTATATGCGCAAAGGAATTAAACGGAGTAAAAACATTTCGCCTGGTATTAAACGAAATCAAATTACCCGTGTTATAAATGTACAAAAAAAATACAAAATTGCGGAGTCCCGCCCTTTTGGCTTCGCAGCTTTATAGCAGATGCATAATCTTATTGTGCAGGCTACTGCATGTTTATTAGTACTGAATTTTGTATTGAGTATACCTACTGCATTTTTATTAGTACTAACTTTTGTATTGAGTTTACAGTATTAAAAAAGGATCATCGATATTGGCCTACCACGCATCTCAACTGTATACAGGACAGTTGTGAAGACCTATTCAGATACAACCAACTGTTAAAAAAAACCAACTTGTTTCGGATGAACGAGGTTTTAGTGTATAATTGATTATAAAGCGTCGGTTACAATTTAGAATCTTTTTTTATTTTATTCCCTGTTCGGATCTAGAAACAAGTTATAGATATATTTTTTGGAGATTGACTCGTTAGAATCTTTTGATAAAATACCTCCCCTTCACCTACTGTTGTTGAAACAATCAAGCTGTTGGTACGACTTTACAGAATACTAGTTGTAAAACCATAGAAATCAGATAGATCTAATTAATAGTACATTTTCTCGGAAATTATACATTTTTTGAAAAGCCCCACACTCTTCTTGTGTAGGAATTTGCAAATGTTGAATGACCTAATAATATACATAAACATGATTAATAGTCTACATCAGCAGTTTAAACGCAGGTCACTTTCCACACAAAGTCTATTTCTATATTTATTTTTTAAATATACCAAAGTGGAGAATGCCCTCTCACACAAATATGTGGTTGAAAACCCCATCGGCTCTTTTAAGGCTATGTTCGATAGAACTAGATACTCCCCCCTAGCCTTTATCCAAAATGGGGTTAAGCTCAAGTCCTTAAATGTTGACTTCAGAGCAAAATCACAAGAAACTTCTGTAAAGGAGTCGTCTTCAGATGTTGAGAGTTGTACTTTGCTGAGGGAATCATTATCAAACAGATTTCTAATCCAGAGCAGCTCATTTTGTACTTTGAACATATGTAGCTATATTTTTAGAAAAGGGTTTTTAATTCTGTTGTGTAGTT
Source organism: Catonia carolina (assembly GCA_035578175.1). Lineage (NCBI taxonomy): Eukaryota > Metazoa > Arthropoda > Insecta > Hemiptera > Achilidae > Catonia > Catonia carolina. The sequence goes on along the minus strand of JAQMRL010000002.1, from coordinate 27,191,773 downwards.
AGAAGTTAAAATAAAACATATGTCATGAGATATGTTCAATTTTCTTTACATTTCGACAGAAAAACAATTCAGAAGTATGTATTAAGTGTTTTTAATCTGTTTCCGCGACCCTCGCAAATTGCTCCCACGACCCATAGTTTGGGAACCTCTGGTCTACATAAACAGACGTCACACACAGGTGGTTTAAAATTCCTTATAGGGAAATAATGTGAAAGAAATTTAGTACGTTTAGAAAAAATTTAGGAAATTTAGTAACATAATTTCATTGTTGAATTGATTATTCACATCGCTATTATTAATGCAATGTTTGTAATTCTCCTTATTAATACTTCAGAAAAATCTACATACTGAAAAATTGACTAGTTACAAAGAGGTTTTTTTTAATTTATCCGAAACTTCTTTTGTGTCAAAGCGTCTAGTTTTAATTTCAACGACTAAACATCATAAACTTGTCTAAAAATATTTTTGAATAATATTTCAATTTTTTTTTAACATTTTTCTCTTTTCATGGGTTATGCTGTGGTTAATCCATATTTCTTTTACGTTTTTGGCGTATTAATATATTGCCAATGAAACCCGTGCATATGAATATTAAGTAGGTTTTATATTAGCTGATTTGAATAATTTTAATCATACTAGAGCCAAACTTCTGTTGATCTTGTCAACCTGTTATCATTTGGTGCAAACCATTAAGGTAATTATGTTGCACAGGTCTCTATGCCAATTTATTCCGTATAAATTTAGTAGGCATTGTTGTTTGTATAATAATTGTGTTTATAATCACTTGTTTATTATATTTTTAGGTCGATTAGTTGTTCCCCGATTTTGTTTATATTCTTTAAATAGATTCATATGTTAAAATTTTCTTGTAAAAAATTATTTAAAAGATTTTTTTGATAAGTATAATGTATGTGTAGGCCAACTTAATGAAATTTCGAACATACAAATAATATGAAAAACACGTTTCCATGTTCTCAACTACGAACCATTCTCAAAATAAGAATACTAATGTAGCAGTTTACAAAAACATTTCATAAATTAGTTTTAAGGAAAAAGGTCAATGATTAATAATACCTTATTATGCTTCTTCCTCTGACGCATCGTTTTTTTTAAATTTTATTTTTAATTTAACTGTAGGCCTACAAACTTCACATCTGAATGGAATGTTACAGTAAAAAGAAATTGACATGGAACTTTGCAATAAAGAGGTAGGCAATTCAGTGAGTTTTCCTCTGATTCAGCATATAAAAGTAATAAAAAAATTGTTATGTACAATGACTAGGATAGTAATGAAGCATAAACACAAGGAGATAATAATCAAGAAATAAAAAGAATAATGAAGTCATTATAAACAATTTAAAGATTAATTTGAAAGTTGTTGTTGTTTAGGTCATCAGCCTAAAGGCTGGTTTGAACCTGCAGAGGTTTTACTTAGTAAAACAAGGAGTGAGGTGGTTTACCATTGCCTTCCTCGCTGAGTGGAAAAGTACGCTTATCAGCATGCCGGGCCCTCTTAAAGCACATATTTTCCACTCTGCAAATGCCACCTTCACTGTATTCACCACAGGGTCTGGCTGTATAATGAAATTCATTACTTTCAGAGGAGATAACTCTGATTAGTGTCATTTACACGTCTACCTCTTCTGTTCTTAAATGATTCAGTCATTTAATTGGCTGACCATGTGATAAGAAACAGAACTATTTATTTTAGCCCTGCAACCAACTGAGTGAGTGTAAATAATTTGACACTCCACCTGTCCGTTATGGGCAGAATTTGGAAGATCAAGTGTAATTACTATGTTGAAAAATAAATCAATATATATTTACATGCCAAGATCTTGTGGCCATCTTATTTTTAGTCTTCCTGGTTCTCAGTATTACTATTGCAGTCATTTTGTGAACGAAAAGTTTTTGTAATTGTTTCAAATAATTAATTTTCCGTGTGTAATGTTTAGTTCATTTCTTGTATAATATTTAATTGTTCATTATTTAAACCACTTGGTGTTAATTTTTTGTTAAATTATTTATTTTTCTGTAAAATTAACGTTCTGTTAAAGCCTCATTATTATTTTTAATGACTTTACTGTTGATACAGCCGTAAACAAATAAAAATAAATAATTAATATACGGGAATAAAAATGGAAAATTCAAATTAATTTTAAATTTTGTTATTAATGCAAATGTATACCTACCCAAACAGGCAGGTGGAGTGTTAAATTATTTGCACTCGATCTGTTAGTTCCGGGGCTATAAAAAATAATTCTGTTTCTTATCACATAGTCAGCCAATTATATGACTGAGCATTTAAGAACAAAAGAGGTAGAGGTGTAAAAGACACTATTCAGAGTTACCTCTGGAAGTAATGAATTTCATCATTATATACAATCAAACCTTGTGGTGAATGAAGTGAATGCGTCATTTGCAGGTGTAAAGTAGATGCTTTTCAGAAGGCCTGGCATGCTGATAAGCATACATTTCCACTCAGAGAGAAAGGCATCGGTAAACCACTTCACTTTTCGTTTTACTTAGCAAATCCTGTAGAGGTCCAAACCAGCCTTTCGGCTGATGGCCTAAGCAACAACAATGAAAATGTTTAAATCAACTATACAATAAGTGAATTTTGGAGTTATTAAGAGTTAAGTTAAGCACATCAGTTAAGTTATAAATGTAGTATAATAACAGTATAGACTATAAATCACAAAAAACTTTATTTTTATAATGCCACTGTTGGGACAATATTACGGAAGTCTAACTTGAGAAGGTAAATGCTAATAAACTAGTAGAACTAACTAATTTTGTGTTAAAAAAGCTTAAACTGTAAATAGGCGATTTATTTTCGCTGTTGGCTCATTGCAGTCTTTTTTCTTCATAAAATAAATTCAGTACAGCAGTAAGGGTGATAAGGTACAGATGCCTAATAGTGACGCAGGGCAGGTGCGGCAGTTTTAATCAAGATAGACGATTGATTAGATTAAGGTACCAGATCCGCCCTCTCATTACATTTCTTTCATAGCATCTCCGATTAGATTAGCAACCACCCCATTGCATCCGATACTCACCCTCTTCTTCCGTCCACTGTCCTATCCTATTAGCTAACGTAGAATGTATTAAAATGATTAACCCTTGCAATCCAATCACCATCTCGCCAAGCTTTTATGGGTTGTATTGCGATCCGATGCGGGATAATGCCGTATTAACTTAGTGACTGAAATTACGTGTACGGTTCTACAATTCCTGTTACTGTTAATTAGGCTTTTGTTGTTGATTTAACAGTTCGTTAAGTCTGTTTAATGCAGTCTATTTTATACTAAATTATTACGGACATTGTATGGATTATTTTATTCGGGCTTCGTGCCCAAATGAAACGTGATACTGTTGTACATTAGTACGTATTCCGTTGATCTTGATTTAACCTACATTACCTTTATGAGATATCCTAAGAGAATCCTAAGGAGTCTGTTATTGCCGAATTCAATTCATAATTGCTGCGTTATTAAATAAATAGTACGGAAAACTACTCTAAATTTCTTTCTAATCTTCAATTGAGTGTGAATTGGACCAATTTTAATGAGGGTTTTTACGGAAAATCGCGAATCGCCGCTGCTAAACCGTTGGGAAAAATGCCAAAAAGTTACATAATATTTTATTTTCTAAATTAAAATTCTTTAATTCTGTTTTAGTTAATTTTTTTATTATTGTATTCTGAAGGAACTAATCTCACACCCAACTGATTTTATTGTGGGGTTTCACTTGCAAATATATAATTAGCGGTCTAATAAAGGATGTTGTTTGAAAAAGTTAATACAATAAAATTATAGCTTTTTGATATATGTAACTTTTATTAAGTGTATTTTTCTCTACTACACACTGAATGGCTAACATTTTGAAAAATGAAAATTTTCGAGAGATAAAAGCTTCATCCAAAAAAAAAATATATATATATATAAATTCCTTCATTATATCTCATATTATGTTAATGATCACAGGAAATGCAATACGAGAGGGCAATTTAATCAAAATTATTTGAGTTTTGTATTTTTTCGTTGAAGTCCTACTCTTAATTTTGAAGCTGTATACCCATTTCAAAAAACCGTATCGGGTTATCTGAAGAACTATAGTTTTCAAATTTCAACCGAATCGGTCCAGTAATTCTTCTCCAGAACGAATACCGCGTGCTTACACCTGGATATCCTTCAAAACCACGGTTTTGGCATCAGGGTATATAAAAAATATTTTCCCCGGTTATGCTATGTAGACAGAATCTGAGAAAGTTAAATACAACTTTGAATAACGATGTTCACCGGTAAATTAACAAGTTAAAATATTTTGGCTGTTTTTCAGGGATATTCAAATAACTAAAACATTTGCAAAAAACGTGTGCAACAATCTTTGTTTTCTTTAACAAAAATATTGTAATTGTATGATTTTCAAAATATCCATTAACATTACTGCTCTGTCATTTATAATACGTTTAATGTAACTTAACAGGATTCCTCTTGTTCAATGTTGATATCTTACTCACATCTGTAATGTTAGCCTATCAATAGCGATATGTCATTCAACAATTTTGTGTGCCTATTTTGGTGAGATCATGCTTGTCTTCCATTCACACATGACCTTACCTCTTAAAACATAAGTTGTAAATAAACAATGTGTACTCAATTTTATTTTGTACAATAAAACCATGAAAAAAATGAGTGGGGGGAAGTAGTTAACAATGCACATCTGCAGATTTTTATTATTGTGTTTTACAAATACCGGTTTGCTGTAGACAAGTTGTTTTTAACCAGACAGATGGTTTTTTCCTACTAAATTTATATTTTTACTAAGATGTTTTCGTTTAAACAATGCATGTATTTTTGAAGATATTAATATTTTATTTGTATTGCCATAACGAACTCGCTCTCAGAAAGTGAACGGTGTGTCCTCTTTTCAAGATATTTCATATTTTAGATAAACTGTGTAAACGTGCAACAGTAAATATTTGGCCAACAACTTATCTTATATGTTATTTTCAAGTAAAATATTGTTCGGTTAAAAATAATACAGCCAAACCGAAAATGGAGTTTTCGTTTAATCTTATAAATAGATAGGCCTTCTCGATTTCATTTGTTCTTACCGTAATTACCTAAAATGAACATCTTAACCGTCAAAACGGATGGCATATTTTGTAATTTCTGCTTATTACCAACGATGACAAATATGTCAACATTTAAATTTTAAAATTACTTTTTCATTTTGTTACTTTTCTCTCGCGTTATTGCGTAGGTTGATACTAGAAGACAGACAGACGATTTCCATGCCAAATGCCAACTGGAACTGCCTTAGGTAATTTATCATTGTCTCAATTTTGTTTATCTCAGTCTAAAACGAGATCTACGAAACAACAAAGATTTTTCGAAATTATTCTATACCAGTATTCTCATTGCAGTAATATTATTTAATCCAAATTTATTTTTAGTGTTCTTAAATTATTTAGATTTTTATTTATAAGTTCTTGTTCGTGGTTTTTTTTATTATAAATTTTTAGTGGAGGATATGTATTTTTGCTTTCATTTGCATTAGTTAGTATTTTCTGGAACTTTTCCCATTTTTTTTTCTTGCTTTCTTATTAAGCGTATAATTTATTCAATACATGAGAATTACATCTACGCGGTCCTGTGATTCAGCAGTGTTAAAATATTAAGTAAAT